>OY829541.1:5135884-5228384 GCA_963691705.1 Viola odorata
TTTAATCCGCTTACATTCCGTTTCCACCCGTTTCAATCAACCCCAACCGTGCACGAGACCAGATCCGGCTCCCTTCAAGGCAACGCTAAGGCTCTAGAGGTATTTGAGCCGTATCATGTGGTAGCGGAGCCCAGCTCGTCTCTAGGTTGCTTCCACTTCATTTGTGAGGTATTTCCACGGTGGAAAATCATCCCTTTGTCATTTCGGTTACTTTGGACCATTTGGGTCATTTTTATGTTCTTGTGATTTGTGAGTGTTTGATCCATTTGAAACACCTTGATCCGTTGGTATTGTGTTTGTGCTGCATTAAAATCGCATTTCTTCATCTCTTTAGTCACAAAAACGTTTGGTGTTCTTATGTGTGTTGATCGTCCAACAAAAATGAGCCAAGTGTCCTTAGCACGTTTCGTCCTATGTGTGAGTCATTAGGTGAGTCATTTGTGCATGTGAGGCCGGCGGCTCCCTACCCTAAAATCCACAATAGTACGCTCACCTAATCATTTATAACCACTCCCACCTATCAATCATCGATACCCACACTTGCTCGTATCACCAAAAGTGCTTATCGCATCTTGATACACACACCTACCCTTATCACCCAAACGCCTTATCACCCTATCATACATGCACTCACACCTATCACTTCAAGCCCTTATCACTCTTGATACGCACACATCCCTTATCATTTAAACTCACTTGCTTTTCAAACGTTAAACCGCATATCATACATCTTGGGCACTCTTGCACTCAATAAAAAAAAAAAAATACAAGGAATTCAAAACAAAAGAAGAGAATTCAAAAAAAAAATATGAAATGAAGAATTCAATTGAGTCAAAGCAAGAGGCTTGAGGTGATAAAAGAAACCGAAAACGTGTGAGGCATTTGCGTTAAGAGTTTGAGTCATTGCTTGATTGTGATCATGGATTGGAACCTTGTGTTCGTGCCTTGTTTATTTCCTTTTGTTTCTTGAGTAGTTAGTGCTTGCTTTCTTTGGTGTCCTTGGTTTGCCGTCCTTGTTTCCCACGCTGCATCTATTCCAAACCGAGTTGTTGTGCTCCCGTTTCCGCACACCACTCAGGTTTTCCACACCTTTCTTTACGTGCTTGTTTTCTTTGCGTTCCCGTGCCCTCCTTTGCTGTCTTAGAGTCGAGTAGTCTAAGGGCGGGGCTTGAGGGAAAGTGAGTGACGTGAGGGGGGGGGAGCATTAGAGAGGGAAACACGAGGAGAAACACGAGAGGGAGCGAACTAACCCCTTATTATATACTTGCGTTTGTTGATTTTTGTAGGTACCGTGAGCATGGCCTACACCCATCATTCAGATGAGGGCTCAACCGAGTCCACCAACATGGGGAGACTAGAGGGGAAGGCGCCCGAAGGAGGCACCCAAGCCAGCTCGGCTAAGGTGGACCTCGCTGTCTAAATGGCCGAGCGGTGGGCTTATCAAGAGGAGACCAACGCAGCCATTCTAAAGGCCCTAGCTGACCTCACAGCCAAAGCCACCCCGACCATGAACCCCCACAACGAACCCCCACCTCAACCATCCCGCCGAGTGCCCCCACAACAACCACTTATCCACTACCACCAAAGAACCCGACCTAGGAACCCCAAGGACATCGATTACTATGGGTTCCATGCTGAAGATGCAGAAGCCAGGGGAAGTTGCCCTAGTGAGGAGGAAGGGGTCCGAAGAGGCCCTCTCGCACCAAGGCCCCAACTACACCACTCGGCTCCACCTAGACTCAACCCCTACACCGCACCTTATGATCCACAACAGCGGGCACTCCGAAGCTACCACGAACCAATACCCAGCCGTGAGACTAGACCGTTCCTAGACACTACCCAAAACCTAACCCGCAACACCCACAACCGAGCCGAGCACTATAACCCACCCGGTCGGGCCCCAAGGGGGATCCATGAGAGGCCTCCACCGCATCAGCCACCTCGATATGAGCCACGGGGCGCTAGGGGGGCGTAGGCCACCAGCACCTGAGAACCCTCCATACGAGCCACCCGGCCATGATGAGTATGAAGAGGGCTATGACGAGCGTCCGTATAGGCACCAAGAGGACTATGTGGATGACAACCGAAATCCTAAGATGACCTTGCCTCAATTCGAGGGTAAGGATGACCCCGAGGCCTACTTTGAGTGGGAGAACAAGATGGAAAGGGTGTTTGCTAACTACAACTATTCCGAGGAATAGAAAGTGAGATTGGCCATTGTGGAGTTTGTCGGTATGGCCATACATTGGTGGGACCGTATTGAGATCAATAGGAGGTTCGAAGGAAGAGCACCCGTGACTACTTGGGGTGAGCTACTGTTTGAAATGAGGCGCCGATTCATCCCTCCTTACTATGTGCGAGACTTGCACCGACGCCTCCAACGTTTGAGTCAAGGGTCCAAGACCGTGAGTGAGTTCTACCATGAGCTGTTGACATTGCTTATGAGGGCTGATATTCGAGAAGAGGTAGAGGCTACCATGGCTCGATTCTTGGCGGGGCTTCACAAGGAGATTGCCGATCCCCTAGACTTCTACTCCTATTCGACCCTTGATGAGATGTTCCATCTAGCTCTCAAGATGGAAAGACAAGTAAGCCACAAACCGAAAAACCCTCACTCTTCCACCACATCTCCTACCCCTTCTAACACCTTCAAAAAGCCATGGCATAATGCCACCAAAGCACCCGTGACCACCCCAAACACCAACCGAGCCTATACACCTAAACCGTACACTCAACCAAACACCGTAGCCCCAAAACCCAACCCCATCACACCTACCCCAAACCCACCCACAAGGACTCCCACGAGGGACATCACATGCTTCAAATGTGGGGGAAAAGGTCACATGAGGGCTGAGTGCCCAAACCGAACCATCATGGTGATGAGGGAGAACGGTGAAATAGTGAGTGAAGATGAGGAAGAAGAAGAGGCGCGGCCAAAGACACATTGGGGAGGGGAGGAGCACTCTAGCACCGAAAGTGATGAGTATGAAGAAGTAGAGGTGCCCCAATGTTTGGTAGTACGAAGGAGTTGGAGCTTGAAAGGGAGGGAAGATGATGCGGCCATTGCCCAACGTGAGAATCTGTTTCATACAAGGGGTACGGCCAATGGGATGGCGGTGTCCATAATAGTGGACAATGGTAGCTGCGCCGACGTGGCTAGCGCCCTCTTAGTGCATTCGCTTGGCCTCACCACCACCAAGCACCCTCACCCGTATGTACTAAACTGGTTCAACGATGGAAACACGGTGAAGGTGCAAAAGCAAGTCCTCTTGCCTTTCAACATTGGCGGCTACAAGGACCAAAGGCTTTGCGATGTGGCTCCCATGCACCCAAGCCATTTGCTTCTAGGACGGCCTTGGCAATACGACCGTAGGGCTGTCCATGATGGCTTTCGGAATACCTACAAATTGGAGCATGAGGGCCGCAAGTTCTTCATTCCACCCCTACCACCGAGCCAAGTATATGAGGACCAACTTAAGTTGGAAAAGGCATGCGCTACATTTGAGGTTTCGGCTGCCTTTCACAAAAGGAAAGGAAGAGAGTGGAGTGGAGAGAAGAAAGGGAGTGGGATTCGATGGGAAAATAGCGGGCATGAAAACAAAGAGCATGCGCCGAGAGAAGAAAGTAAGGCAAGTGGAGAGAAAAAGGGAGGACCGAGTGGAAAAACCAAGCTTGAAAAGAGTAAGCAAGCTAGTGAGGTCTCAAAGGAGGCGAGAGTGGAGAGAAAAGGGAGTTACATGGCCAAGGGGCGAGACATTAGGCATGCACTCATCATGCGCAAGCCTTGCATTTTAGTACATTTTAAATTCCTTTCTTTAAATGCTACTAATGCTAACCTTGTCGTGCCTAGTATGCTCTCTCCTCTTTTACAGGATTTTGGGGATGTCTTCCCGGATGAGATACCCGAAGGTCTCCCGCCTACAAGGCGCATCGAGCATAGGATAGACTTCTTGCCCGGATCCGCTCTACCTAATAGGCCGGCCTATAGGTGTAATCCGAAGGAGACTCAAGAGCTCCAAACGCAAGTGGAGGGCTTATTGGCCAAGGGATTCATAAGAGAAAGCCTTTCACCTTGCGCGGTGCCGGTCATCCTTGTGCCTAAGAAGGACGGCACATGGAGGATGTGCATGGATTGCCGAGCTATCAACAAAGTAACGGTAAAATACTCTCACCCAATTCCTCGCCTTGATGACATGCTAGATGAATTGTGCAAAGCTAAAATGTTTTTTAAAATTGATCTAGTAAGTGGCTATCACCAAATACTAATGAATGAGGGAGATCAATGGAAAACGGCATTTAAGACTAAGTTTGGGTTATACGAGTGGCTTGTTATGCCGTTTGGCCTTACCAATGCACCTAGCACATTCATGCGGCTCATGAACCATGTCTTAAGACCTTTCATAGGACACTTCGTGGTAGTATATTTTGATGATATCCTTGTCTATAGCACTTCTCCACAAGCCCATTTGGGCCACTTGCACCAAGTGTTTCTAACCCTTCGCATGCACAAGTTGTATGCCAAGCTCTCCAAATGCGAGTTTTGCTTGGAAGAGGTCCATTTCCTTGGTTTCATTGTAGGATCCGAGGGGCTCAAGGTGGATCCGGCCAAGGTCCAAGGCATCGCCGAATGGCCCACACCGACTACCGTTGGAGAGGTTAGGTCCTTCCATGGCCTTGCGGGCTTCTACCGCTGATTTGTCAAGGATTTCTCATCCATTGCTGCGCCACTGAATGAGCTCACGAAAAAGGACATTCCTTTCAGTTGGGGAAAGGAACAAGAGCAAGCCTTCATGACCCTCAAGGAAAGGCTCACCTCGAGCCCGGTGCTCATTCTCCCAAACTTCGAGAAGACCTTTGAGGTCGAATGCGACGCTAGCGGCATTGGAATTGGGGCCGTGTTGAAGCAAGACAAAAGGCCCGTGGCATTCTTTAGCGAGAAGCTCAAGGCGGCGCAACTGAACTATTGCACCTACGACAAAGAACTGTATGCGCTTGTGAGGGCCTTGGAGGTTTGGGAGCACTACTTGACCCCGAGGGAGTTCGTGGTCCACACGGACCACCTTAGCCTTAAGTACCTCAAGGGGCAAGGGAAGCTCAACAAACGGCATGCCGCTTGGCTTGAGTTCATTGAGAGGTTCCCTTACCACATCAAGTATCTCAAGGGAAAGGATAACATCGTTGCGGATGCGTTATCCCGAAGGTATGCCCTACTTACCTCTTTGCAAGCCCGCATGCTAGGCTTTTTGCACATCACTTCTCTTTATGCCGATGATGTGGAGTTTAAAGATGTGTTTCTTGCTTGCTCCAATGGGGGTTGTTATGAATTTTCTTTACATGAGGGGTTCTTGTACCGCAAGGGCAAGTTATGTATGCCGGTGTGTAGCACCCGAGAGCTATTAGTGAGAGAGGCACATGGGGGGGGGTCTAATGGGACATTTCGGCATTGACAAAACTCTAAGCACACTAAAGGAACATTTTTATTGGCCCAAGATGAAACGAATGGTAGCACGGGTAGTGGGAGCTTGTATTGTATGTAAGAGAGCTAAGACTAGGAGCATTAATCATGGGCGCTACATGCCTCTTCCCGTTGCATCACACCCTTGGCATGATATATCGATGGATTTTGTCTTAGGCCTTCCACGCACTAAGCATGGAAAAGATTCACTCTTTGTCATTGTCGACCGCTTTTCTAAAATGGCGCATTTTGTTCCTTGTCATTCCACTAATGATGCTTCTCACGTTGCTGCTTTGTTCTTCCGTGAGGTGGTTAGGCTACATGGCATGCCTCGGACAATTGTGAGCGATAGGGATAGTAAATTCCTAGCTCACTTTTGGAGGGTGCTATGGGCTAAGTTAGGGACTAAGTTGCTTTTCTCTACCTCGTACCATCCCCAAACGGATGGGCAAACCGAGGTGGCCAATAGGACCCTTGGGACCATGCTTCGCATCTTGATCAAGCGGAACCCCAAGTCGTGGGAAGAATGCATACCTTTCATCGAATTTGCATATAACCGCACCATGCATTCTTCTACTCATTATTCTCCGTTTGAGCTTGTCTATGGGTTTAACCCACTCACCCCCATAGACTTGCTACCTCTTCCTTTGTCTACATGTGCTAGCCTAGATGGAGAAGCTAAGGCGGCCAAAGTGAGCGAAATGCATAAAATGGCAAAGGATCGCATTGAGGCCATCAACGCCAACCTAATCAAGAAAAGGGACTCGGGGTGCAAACTTTGCTCCTTTGAAGTGGACGACTTGGTGTGGGTTCACTTGTCCAAGGAGCGCCGAACGGGCAAGCTAAGCCCACGAGGGGACGGCCCGTTTCTCATCCTTGAGAAAATTAATGACAACGCTTATGTCCTTGATATTCCTTCTTCCTACGGCAATACTAACGCCTCCTTCAATATTAACGATCTTTCTCCTTTCTTTGTAGGAGATGAAGATGACCTAGAGGAGAGCAACAGTGAGGATTCGAGGACGAATCCTTGCGAAGGGGAGGGGATGATACAGCCCAAGTCCTCGGCCCATCCAAAGCCACGCGCAGTCAAGGCTTGAGGAGCCGAGACATGTTCAGCCTTCTCATCCGCGCACTTAGGGCCGAAGAAAGCAGCATGAAGATCGAGGCCCAATGGAACGCGTGCATCTACGCCAACGACTCAACTCGCAGCCTCACGCCCGAGCTTGAGTCCGAGCCCAAAAGCCGCACCAGCAACTCGACTCGCAGCCTCACGCCCGAGTACGAGCCCGCGCCCATCGCAAAGACCTTGCCAAATCCCATCACCAAGGCTTCGGCAAGTCAGCGCGCCCAAGCCACGCCCGCACCTCAACCCGAGGTCGCAGCATAGCAACATCGCTCGAGCCAGCACGCACCAGCTCGCACAGCAGCGCCCGCACCCATCGCACACGGGCCCAGCAACGCACACATGCGGACTCCTTGTCACTCGACCGTACAAGAGACGCGTCAAACACTCAAGAGAGCCCGCGTGTCCCATGAATGACGTGGCCCCTTTGTCCAAGGGTAATTGGGTCTTATCCCATGTAGAGACTTTCCATATAAATAGAAGGACTTAGCCTTCATTTAGGTTTGCTTTTTGTTTTGTGAATTAATTTCCCAAAAGCCTTAAGCCATTAGCTACTCTAGGGTTCTTAAAACCGTAGCTTCTTCTTCTCCTTCAAGGAATCCGTTTGTTCATCATCTTCCATTGATGACCAAGCCAACCTTGGAGAGAAATCGTTAGTTGTTTGTAATAGGAAGGTTGCTTGGCCTTCGTTGCCAAGAGGGTTTCCTCCAAACTTCTAAGTCAGAAACCCATTTATAAATATATAGGACTCCTTTCCTTTTCCTTCATCCGATCTTCCAATTCCATCATAATTCCTTCAAAGACTTCCGCTCCAACTCCTTTTCCGTTTAATCCGCTTACATTCCGTTTCCACCCGTTTCAATCAACCCCAACCGTGCACGAGACCAGATCCGGCTCCCTTCAAGGCAACACTAAGGCTCTAGAGGTATTTGAGCCGTATCATGTGGTAGCGGAGCCCAGCTCGTCTCTAGGTTGCTTCCACTTCATTTGTGAGGTATTTCCACGGTGGAAAATCATCCCTTTGTCATTTCGGTTACTTTGGACCATTTGGGTCATTTTTATGTTCTTGTGATTTGTGAGTGTTTGATCCATTTGAAACACCTTGATCCGTTGGTATTGTGTTTGTGCTGCATTAAAATCGCATTTCTTCATCTCTTTAGTCACAAAAACGTTTGGTGTTCTTATGTGTGTTGATCGTCCAACAAAAATGAGCCAAGTGTCCTTAGCACGTTTCGTCCTATGTGTGAGTCATTAGGTGAGTCATTTGTGCATGTGAGGCCGGCGGCTCCCTACCCTAAAATCCACAATAGTACGCTCACCTAATCATTTATAACCACTCCCACCTATCAATCATCGATACCCACACTTGCTCGTATCACCAAAAGTGCTTATCGCATCTTGATACACACACCTACCCTTATCACCCAAACGCCTTATCACCCTATCATACATGCACTCACACCTATCACTTCAAGCTCTTATCACTCTTGATACGCACACATCCCTTATCATTTAAACTCACTTGCTTTTCAAACGTTAAACCGCATATCATACATCTTGGGCACTCTTGCACTCAATAAAAAAAAAAAAATACAAGGAATTCAAAACAAAAGAAGAGAATTCAAAAAAAAAAAAAATGAAATGAAGAATTCAATTGAGTCAAAGCAAGAGGCTTGAGGTGATAAAAGAAACCGAAAACGTGTGAGGCATTTGCGTTAAGAGTTTGAGTCATTGCTTGATTGTGATCATGGATTGGAACCTTGTGTTCGTGCCTTGTTTATTTCCTTTTGTTTCTTGAGTAGTTAGTGCTTGCTTTCTTTGGTGTCCTTGGTTTGCCGTCCTTGTTTCCCACGCTGCATCTATTCCAAACCGAGTTGTTGTGCTCCCGTTTCCGCACACCACTCAGGTTTTCCACACCTTTCTTTACGTGCTTGTTTTCTTTGCGTTCCCGTGCCCTCCTTTGCTGTCTTAGAGTCGAGTAGTCTAAGGGCGGGGCTTGAGGGAAAGTGAGTGACGTGAGGGGGGGGAGCATTAGAGAGGGAAACACGAGGAGAAACACGAGAGGGAGCGAACTAACCCCTTATTATATACTTGCGTTTGTTGATTTTTGTAGGTACCGTGAGCATGGCCCACACCCATCATTCAGATGAGGGCTCAACCGAGTCCACCAACATGGGGAGACTAGAGGGGAAGGCGCCCGAAGGAGGCACCCAAGCCAACTCGGCTAAGGTGGACCTCGCTGCCCAAATGGCCGAGCGGTGGGCTTATCAAGAGGAGACCAACGCAGCCATTCTAAAGGCCCTAGCTGACCTCACAGCCAAAGCCACCCAGACCATGAACCCCCACAACGAACCCCCACCTCAACCATCCCGCCGAGTGCCCCCACAACAACCACTTATCCACTACCACCAAAGAACCCGACCTAGGAACCCCAAGGACATCGATTACTATGGGTTCCATGCTGAAGATGCAGAAGCCGGGGGAAGTTGCCCTAGTGAGGAGGAAGGGGTCCGAAGAGGCCCTCTCGCACCAAGGCCCCAACTACACCACTCGGCTCCACCTAGACTCAACCCCTACACCGCACCTTATGATCCACAACAGCGGGCACTCCGAAGCTACCACGAACCAATACCCAGCCGTGAGACTAGACCGTTCCTAGACACTACCCAAAACCTAACCCGCGACACCCACAACCGAGCCGAGCACTATAACCCACCCGGTCGGGCCCCAAGGGGGATCCATGAGAGGCCTCCACCGCATCAGCCACCTCGATATGAGCCACGGGGCGCTAGGGGGGGGCGTAGGCCACCAGCACCCGAGAACCCTCCATACGAGCCACCCGGCCATGATGAGTATGAAGAGGGCTATGACGAGCGTCCGTATAGGCACCAAGAGGACTATGTGGATGACAACCGAAATCCTAAGATGACCTTGCCTCAATTTGAGGGTAAGGATGACCCCGAGGCCTACTTTGAGTGGGAGAACAAGATGGAAAGGGTGTTTGCTAACTACAACTATTCCGAGGAATAGAAAGTGAGATTGGCCATTGTGGAGTTTGTCGGTATGGCCATACATTGGTGGGACCGTATTGAGATCAATAGGAGGTTCGAAGGACGAGCACCCGTGACTACTTGGGGTGAGCTACTGTTTGAAATGAGGCGCCGATTCATCCCTCCTTACTATGTGCGAGACTTGCACCGACGCCTCCAACGTTTGAGTCAAGGGTCCAAGACCGTGAGTGAGTTCTACCATGAGCTGTTGACATTGCTTATGAGGGCTGATATTCGAGAAGAGGTAGAGGCCACCATGGCTCGATTCTTGGCGGGGCTTCACAAGGAGATTGCCGATCCCCTAGACTTCTACTCCTATTCGACCCTTGATGAGATGTTCCATCTAGCTCTCAAGATGGAAAGGCAAGTAAGCCACAAACCGAAAAACCCTCACTCTTCCACCACATCTCCTACCCCTTCTAACACCTTCAAAAAGCCATGGCATAATGCCACCAAAGCACCCGTGACCACCCCAAACACCAACCGAGCCTATACACCTAAACCGTACACTCAACCAAACACCGTAGCCCCAAAACCCAACCCCATCACACCTACCCCAAACCCACCCACAAGGACTCCCACGAGGGACATCACATGCTTCAAATGTGGGGGAAAAGGTCACATGAGGGCTGAGTGCCCAAACCGAACCATCATGGTGATGAGGGAGAACGGTGAAATAGTGAGTGAAGATGAGGAAGAAGAAGAGGCGCGGCCAAAGACACATTGGGGAGGGGAGGAGCACTCTAGCACCGAAAGTGATGAGTATGAAGAAGTAGAGGTGCCCCAATGTTTGGTAGTACGAAGGAGTTGGAGCTTGAAAGGGAGGGAAGATGATGCGGCCATTGCCCAACGTGAGAATCTGTTTCATACAAGGGGTACGGCCAATGGGATGGCGGTGTCCATAATAGTGGACAATGGTAGCTGCGCCGACGTGGCTAGCGCCCTCTTAGTGCATTCGCTTGGCCTCACCACCACCAAGCACCCTCACCCGTATGTACTAAACTGGTTCAACGATGGAAACACGGTGAAGGTGCAAAAGTAAGTCCTCTTGCCTTTCAACATTGGCGGCTACAAGGACCAAAGGCTTTGCGATGTGGCTCCCATGCACCCAAGCCATTTGCTTCTAGGACGGCCTTGGCAATACGACCGTAGGGCTGTCCATGATGGCTTTCGGAATACCTACAAATTGGAGCATGAGGGCCGCAAGTTCTTCATTCCACCCCTACCACCGAGCCAAGTATATGAGGACCAACTTAAGTTGGAAAAGGCATGCGCTACATTTGAGGTTTCGGCTGCCTTTCACAAAAGGAAAGGAAGCGAGTGGAGTGGAGAGAAGAAAGGGAGTGGGATTCGATGGGAAAATAGCGGGCATGAAAACAAAGAGCATGCGCCGAGAGAAGAAAGTAAGGCAAGTGGAGAGAAAAAGGGAGGACCGAGTGGAAAAACCAAGCTTGAAAAGAGTAAGCAAGCTAGTGAGGTCTCAAAGGAGGCGAGAGTGGAGAGAAAAGGGAGTTACATGGCCAAGGGGCGAGACATTAGGCATGCACTCATCATGCGCAAGCCTTGCATTTTAGTACATTTTAAATTCCTTTCTTTAAATGCTACTAATGCTAACCTTGTCGTGCCTAGTATGCTCTCTCCTATTTTACAGGATTTTGGGGATGTCTTCCCGGATGAGATACCCGAAGGTCTCCCGCCTACAAGGGGCATCGAGCATAGGATAGACTTCTTGCCCGGATCCGCTCTACCTAATAGGCCGACCTATAGGTGTAATCCGAAGGAGACTCAAGAGCTCCAAACGTAAGTGGAGGGCTTATTGGCCAAGGGATTCATAAGAGAAAGCCTTTCACCTTGCGCGGTGCCGGTCATCCTTGTGCCTAAGAAGGACGGCACATGGAGGATGTGCATGGATTGCCGAGCTATCAACAAAGTAACGGTAAAATACTCTCACCCAATTCCTCGCCTTGATGACATGCTAGATGAATTGTGCAAAGCTAAAATCTTTTTTAAAATTGATCTAGTAAGTGGCTATCACCAAATACTAATGAATGAGGGAGATCAATGGAAAATGGCATTTAAGACTAAGTTTGGGTTATACGAGTGGCTTGTTATGCCGTTTGGCCTTACCAATGCACCTAGCACATTCATGCGGCTCATGAACCATGTCTTAAGACCTTTCATAGGACACTTCGTGGTAGTATATTTTGATGATATCCTTGTCTATAGCACTTCTCCACAAGCCCATTTGGGCCACTTGCACCAAGTGTTTCTAACCCTTCGCATGCACAAGTTGTATGCCAAGCTCTCCAAATGTGAGTTTTGCTTGGAAGAGGTCCATTTCCTTGGTTTCATTGTAGGATCCGAGGGGCTCAAGGTGGATCCGGCCAAGGTCCAAGCCATCGCCGAATGGCCCACACCGACTACCGTTGGAGAGGTTAGGTCCTTCCATGGCCTTGCGGGCTTCTACCGCTGATTTGTCAAGGATTTCTCATCCATTGCTGCACCACTGAATGAGCTCACGAAAAAGGACATTCCTTTCAGTTGGGGAAAGGAACAAGAGCAAGCCTTCATGACCCTCAAGGAAAGGCTCACCTCGAGCCCGGTGCTCATTCTCCCAAACTTCGAGAAGACCTTTGAGGTCGAATGCGACGCTAGCGGCATTGGAATTGGGGCCGTGTTGAAGCAAGACAAAAGGCCCGTGGCATTCTTTAGCGAGAAGCTCAAGGCAGCGCAACTGAACTATTGCACCTACGACAAAGAACTGTATGCGCTTGTGAGGGCCTTGGAGGTTTGGGAGCACTACTTGACCCCGAGGGAGTTCGTGGTCCACACGGACCACCTTAGCCTTAAGTACCTCAAGGGGCAAGGGAAGCTCAACAAACGGCATGCCGCTTGGCTTGAGTTCATTGAGAGGTTCCCTTACCACATCAAGTATCTCAAGGGAAAGGATAACATCGTTGCGGATGCGTTATCCCGAAGGTATGCCCTACTTACCTCTTTGCAAGCCCGCATGCTAGGCTTTTTGCACATCACTTCTCTTTATGCCGATGATGTGGAGTTTAAAGATGTGTTTCTTGCTTGCTCCAATGGGGGTTGTTATGAATTTTCTTTACATGAGGGGTTCTTGTACCGCAAGGGCAAGTTATGTATACCGGTGTGTAGCACCCGAGAGCTATTAGTGAGAGAGGCACATGGGGGGGTCTAATGGGACATTTCGGCATTGACAAAACTCTAAGCACACTAAAGGAACATTTTTATTGGCCCAAGATGAAATGAATGGTAGCACGGGTAGTGGGAGCTTGTATTGCATGTAAGAGAGCTAAGACTAGGAGCATTAATCATGGGCGCTACATGCCTCTTCCCGTTGCATCACACCCTTGGCATGATATATCGATGGATTTTGTCTTAGGCCTTCCACGCACTAAGCATGGAAAAGATTCACTCTTTGTCATTGTCGACCGCTTTTCTAAAATGGCGCATTTTGTTCCTTGTCATTCCACTAATGATGCTTCTCACGTTGCTGCTTTGTTCTTCCGTGAGGTGGTTAGGCTACATGGCATGCCTCGGACAATTGTGAGCGATAGGGATAGTAAATTCCTAGCTCACTTTTGGAGGGTGCTATGGGCTAAGTTAGGGACTAAGTTGCTTTTCTCTACCTCGTACCATCCCCAAACGGATGGGCAAACCGAGGTGGCCAATAGGACCCTTGGGACCATGCTTCGCATCTTGATCAAGCGGAACCCCAAGTCGTGGGAAGAATGCATACCTTTCATCGAATTTGCATATAACCGCACCATGCATTCTTCTACTCATTATTCTCAATTTGAGCTTGTCTATGGGTTTAACCCACTCACCCCCATAGACTTGCTACCTCTTCCTTTGTCTATATGTGCTAGCCTAGATGGAGAAGCTAAGACGGCCAAAGTGAGCGAAATGCATAAAATGGCAAAGGATCGCATTGAGGCCATCAACGCCAACCTAATCAAGAAAAGGGACTCGGGGCGCAAACTTTGCTCCTTTGAAGTGGGCGACTTGGTGTGGGTTCACTTGTCCAAGGAGCGCCGAACGGGCAAGCTAAGCCCACGAGGGGACGACCCGTTTCTCATCCTTGAGAAAATTAATGACAACGCTTATGTCCTTAATATTCCTTCTTCCTACGGCAATACTAACGCCTCCTTCAATATTAACGATCTTTCTCCTTTCTTTGTAGGAGATGAAGACGACCTAGAGGAGAGCAACAGTGAGGATTCGAGGACGAATCCTTGCTAAGGGGGAGGGGATGATACAGCCCAAGTCCTCGGCCCATCCAAAGCCACGCGCAGTCAAGGCTTGAGGAGCCGAGACATGTTCAGCCTTCTCATCCGCGCACTTAGGGCCGAAGAAAGTAGCATGAAGATCGAGGCCCAATGGAACGCGTGCATCTACGCCAACGACTCAACTCGCAGCCTCACGCCCGAGCTTGAGTCCGAGCCCAAAAGCCGCACCAGCAACTCGACTCGCAGCCTCACGCCCGAGTACGAGCCCGCGCCCATCGCAAAGACCTTGCCAAAGCCCATCACCAAGGCTTCGGCAAGTTAGCGCGCCCAAGCCACGCCCGCACCTCAACCCGAGGTCGCAGCATAGCAACATCGCTCGAGCCAGCACGCACCAGCTCGCACAGCAGCGCCTGCACCCATCGCACACGGGCCCAGCAACGCACACATGCGGACTCCTTGTCACTCGACCGTACAAGAGACGCGTCAAACACTCAAGAGAGCCCGCGTGTCCCATGAATGACGTGGCCCCTTTGTCCAAGGGTAATTGGGTCTTATCCCATGTAGAGACTTTCCATATAAATAGAAGGACTTAGCCTTCATTTAGGTTTGCTTTTTGTTTTGTGAATTAATTTCCCAAAAGCCTTAAGCCATTAGCTACTCTAGGGTTCTTAAAACCGTAGCTTCTTCTTCTCCTTCAAGGAATCCGTTTGTTCATCATCTTCCATTGATGACCAAGCCAACCTTGGAGAGAAATCGTTAGTTGTTTGTAATAGGAAGGTTGCTTGGCCTTCGTTGCCAAGAGGGTTTCCTCTAAACTTCTAAGTCCGAAACCCATTTATAAATATATAAGACTCCTTTCCTTTTCCTTCATCCGATCTTCCATTTCCATCATAATTCCTTCAAAGACTTCTGCTCCAACTCCTTTTCCGTTTAATCTGCTTACATTCCGTTTCCACCTGTTTCAATCAACCCCAACCGTGCACGAGACCAGATCCGGCTCCCTTCAAGGCAACGCTAAGGCTCTAGAGGTATTTGAGCCGTATCAGTGGTCTCTCCCAAGGCTTGGCCAGCCCTGCCAAGCCCCCTGCCCAGGCCTTGGGCACCTTGGCTTCGGCCATAGGAACCTCGGCCTGGGCAGGGGTGCGTCATGGTGGCGGGCCAAGCCGCTACCCCGGCGGCGCCGCCACCCACGGCGGCTCTCCGGCGACCATGGTGCCTCGAGCCTCGGGACGGATTCGGAGGGCTTAGTGGCGGCGGCGCTGCCTTATGACCACGGCTGCAGCGCCGCCGGCGACGGTGGCTTTGCGGAAAAATCAATTTGTGGGATAAAAAAGTCGATTTGTGGGCCGTTTGCGGAAAAAATGAAACGATTTGTGGTCTATTCGCGCTCAGCATAGCTGGTGTCTCGGTCTCAAAGCTTGCTTCCCGTTGCCCCTCGTGGGTTTCGTGGTTCATGATTTGGGATTGTGGCCTAGCATCTTGTCAAAGCGCATGAGTTGTAGTTGGTTCTTTTGGGATGGCAGGCTCCGTGCTCGCGCATCGAACTGTCGCCCGTTGAACCTTTCATTTTCTCGACCCTCAGGCTCAGTCCTGGTGCGGTGCTGCCTTGTTCCTGTGTTGCGTACCCTATATTGCGGAATCTAAACGTTGATATTGCCCCTTCTTAGCCCTTTGCCTGCACAAGTGATACGATCCTAGCCCCATGGTTAACCCCAGTGACATTAATGCAACCCCTATACATGGAGACAAGGTAGGAGACGTTGCTTGATCAAGCTTTCAGGCAAAGGATGACATGGAAGGTGGCTTGGAGGCGCAGACACAACAGGCAACTTCGTCGGAACGTAACCAGAGCTGTACATGTCGGAATCATGAGATCGACCTCTAGTTGGAAACTTCAGGATGTTAGCTTTCATCTGGGACAAGATTCAGCTCATTTGGCCCAGTGGTTTAAAAGTTATGGACGTCGACATTATGGCGTACAGTCTGTACGCGAGGCAACATACAACTTGAAGTTTCGGCCCAAACCTTGGCCCGATGATGGGGAACTCGACATGGGCTGCTGGAATGTATTTAAATATATTTATATTTACTGTAATTAGTTAATTAGTTAATTAGTTAATTAGTTAATTGATTAATTAGTTAAAGTGTTTTACCTTATTTAAGGAGCCGCTTAGCCTCCTTAGAAACTGGGCTGTTATTTGATAAATTGAGATATTCTCTTCAATCTCCGCCCCTTGTTCAAGTTGGTTGAACCTTGTCCTTCTTGAGTCCGCAATACTTGAGTCGTATACAAGTAAATCTTGGAATTGCATCCTACTTGTGTTTATCTTCTTGTTCGGACTTTGGTTGGCTGGAGCTTAGCGTTCAGCAGGTCTTAGTTGTGCAAGTTTATCATTCACAAGGACCCTCTTGTTCGGATTTTGGTTGGCTGTTGCTTAGCGTTCAGCAGGTCTTAATTGTGCAAGTGAGTTCTATCTATTCTATCTATTCCGCAGGAAATCCATCTTTGAACAAAGATCAAAATTGGTGCTACGCATCCTAAGGAATCAGGATCGTATCAGTTGGTAGCGGAGCTTAAGGCGTTCAAAGATTGGTAACTATCCTAACTATCCTTTACTTTTGTCGTTAGGTAGAGATTTCGTTGTTGCGCATCCTAAACTACTTGGAACGCATCAGTTGGGGTCTTTTCTGTTTGATTTGTTTATTTACAAAAAGTGTCACAAAATTAGTCCCCAAAGTGTCAAAAAAAGAGTCACAAACTTAGTCCCCAAAGTGTCAAAATAGTCATACAAAAGAGTCACCAAAAACAGTCCACCAAAGTGTCAGTGTCGAAATCGTATTTCAATATATACCTATTGGAGTCCGATTTCTGTGAGTCTTAGTTCGTTGGAAAGCTCTATTTGTTAGGTTTCCGAATCAAGAAGAATCAGGTGATTCGGACACCGGAATCAGAAGCTGTGCTTGAATTACTACACTGTGTTCGCCGAAACTGAATTCTATACCTTATATAATGTCGTACATGCAATGGTCTTTGAGGCAAGATTATGATGATGATGCCTATTTGAGGCAAGGGCAGTATGATAGGTGTGAAAGAAGGAACATCTCGGTTGGTTTGAGGGCGAAGGCCGAGACATATAACAAAGGTGAGTCAAGGGTAAGACTTCCGCCTTTTGAAGCAGTGTATGGTCCGAATGATTACTTGGATTGGGAGAGAGATGTACAATCTATTTTTCGCTGCCATGATTATTCAGAAAGGAAGAAAGTGAGGTTTGCATCAGCTGCGTTTAGCGGGTATGCAAGGAATTGGTGGGATCAGCTCAATCACAAGAGAGTGACTATCTACTTAGATCCAATTGAGGATTGGAGCGAGATGAAATGGATGATGAGGCAGCGGTTTGTTCCTAATCACTTCAACCGTGAGCTCCTCCATAAGTTACAGACCTTGACACAAGGAAATAAGAGTGTTGAAGAGTACTTTAATGAGATGAAGATTGCTTTGAAGAGAGCACAAGTCAAGGAGACCAAAAGGGAGACGATGGCAAGATTCTTCGAAGGCCTCAACCAAGAGATAATTGATCCACTGCATTACACTGAGTTCTTCTCCTTAGAGGGTATGTTACAAGTGGCGATCACCATAGAGAAACTCAATGTGAGATTGGATGAACTTGTACAAGAACACCAAGCCAGGGATAAGCACTTTAGAGAACTAATTGAGAGGCTTCAAGAGGATGTCAAGATTACTACAACGCTTGCTATTGAGCGTGACTTGAGTGTCCAAGGGAAAGCAGAACGAGAGCGAGATATTTTGAAGGTGGCCAATTTTAACATGGAATAATAAGCCATTTAATGTGCATATATGGCTATTAATTAGCCTAGACATCATACAATCAAATTGAGGGAAGGGAAATATCATTAGCATATAAATTAAGCATATGAGTCAAGTTTAAGCAATTAAATCATGCATTATATACAAAAACGAAAATTTAAAGAGAGTTCTAGAGAGAGAGAGCTCACTTTCCAGGAGAGCAATTTGGCCAAGAAGGATGAGCAAGAAATGGAGATTAAGAGGAGATTTTGGTGCCCTTATTTCGTTGTTGGTTGCTTGCTATTTATAGAGGTGAAGGTTGAGTCGGTTTGGAAGTGTTTGCGGCTGAAAATGGACGGGAGAAATGGAAAGGTGAACAGTGCCGGAGTGGAGGCCAAGTTTGGGTTTGTGTGGCCTTGGATCACTGATGGGAGGTTTTGTGATGATCAATTGTAGTCTGCGAGCTAGCTAGGAAGAAAGGAGAGGCAATTCAGATATTTCATGCATTAATTGTCATTAATGCATGAAATTGGACACGAACGGGATATTTTCGTACGAGCGAAATCGTACGAAAGCGAAAATAAATCCGAGCCGAGGAAACCACGACGTGTAGAAAAATAAGACAAGAAAACTAGCGTACAGTAAATAAACGAGAAGTTTGAGTTAACGTATTTATTTTCTCTTTCGGAAACGTCAAAACGTTTTGAACGCAAAATAAATGTCCTTACGACAAAAATTGAACGAAACTGAACGAGGTGGCGTGAAAGAGAAAAATAGTACGTAATTATCAATTAAAGAGATTACGCGCCCGACCCACGGTCCGAGGAAACTTACTCGGGACCGAGGAAAGTTCGAGCGAAAAGACAGTTAAAAGCACGAAAAAATTGAAAATGCATGAAATGACACGGAATATTAAACAAACTAGCCTAGGACCAAGAATCAACATAAATTTGACCTAGAAGAGCTATTAAATGTGATAAGCGTAAAAATACGTAAAGTTGTGACGAAAAGTCAAAAATCGGGTAGCAACACAAGGTTTAACAACCTCAAGTGCAAGACTAGATATGGAAAAAAGGGTGCTGTGCGCAACAATTCACTATACCTTGACAGCAACAATTTCCGACATTGGAAGAGAAGGTTGAGAACCTTTCTTGGTGTTCAAGACAAAGCATCTCTTACTCTCTTCACCGGTACTGTTCGTGAGTTCGTAAATTCGGATTCAAGACAGAAGCAGTGGAGAAGTACATGTGAACCCTCTTCTGAACTCAAAAGACAAGGAAATTGTGGAGCATATCAAAGGAGCTCTTCACCAACTTCCACCTCATCCAACGAATACAAAGATATGTGTCTTATGGCTCATGGGGAAAGCGATGATGAGGTTAGTAATTCTTCTAGTGATGAACGTGACTATGATGATTTGCAAGAAGCTTTTAATGAACTTGCTGAACATTTTAGTAAAGCTAATAAGAAGAATGCTAGACTTGCTAAAGAACTAGAAAGCATTAAAAATGAAATTAGCAAGTTGGAAAAGTCTAATAAATGCTTGAGTGATGAAAATAATTTTTTGACTAATGATAATGCTGATTTGAAAGTTTCTTTGGCTAAGACTAGGGATGAGAATTGTGAATTAGAAGAGTTAAACAAAGGTTTAACAATGGAGAATAAATTGCTTGATAATGCTAAAGGAAAAGCCATAGATAAAAACTCTACTTGTGACGATTGTGCAAAATCTACCAAAGAAGTAGTAGAGTTAAAAGATAAGATCAAGCATCTTGAGATTACTCTAGATAAGTTTGTCAAGAGTAAGAAAAGTCACCATGATTGCATAAATGACCTCAAGAGAGAAGGTGACATGAGAGGCATTGGCTTTAAACATTCTTCATGTGAAAAGAATTTCAAAAATTCTTTTGTTAAAGCTAGTTCTTCCAATTATCATGCTAGTTCTTCTTATTGCCATGGTAGCTCTTCAAATTGGTATGATAATTCATCAAATTATGTTCACAAACCTTCACATGATAAGCCTAGATATAAATGTAGCTTTTGCAATAAATTTGGACATTTATCCTATTTTTGCTACATTAGAAAGGGGCTTGTGAATACAAGACATATTTGGGTACCTAAAGGTACATTTGAAAATGAATATGGACCCAAAAAGTTTTGGGTTCCAAAGACTAACTAATTTGTCTTGTAGGAATGCCGGAAACCCATTGAAACTAAATGGTATTTGGATAGCGGGTGTTCACGGCATATGACGGGTGACAAGTCAAAATTCACCCATTTGGAGAAGAAAGACAAAGGAGGTGTGACGTTTGGCGATAACCAAAAACGCAAGGTTTTGGGCATCGGTAAAGTTGGTCATTCTCCTTCTATTGAAAATGTGTTGTTTGTTCATGGATTGAAATTTAATCTCTTAAGCATAAGTCAATTATGTGATAGAGATTTATTTGTGATTTTTACTTCTACACATTGTGAGGTTAGAAACGTACACACACAATCACTTATTTTTATTGGTAATAGAGTTGAGAATATTTACATGATTGATTTGAATGATATTTCTAATGATCATACTTGTTTGAGTGCTTTAGTAGATAATTCTTCAATATGGCATAGGAGACTTGTTCATGTAGGAATGGACCATATTGCAAAGCTATCTAGGAAGGAGCTTGTTCGAGGATTACCTAAACTGAAGTATGAGATGAAAGGATTGTGTGATGCGTGTCAATATGGAAAGCAAATCAAGAGCTCATTCAAATCCATCAAGACCGTATCTACTTCAAGACCACTTCAACTTCTTCACCTTGATCTTTTTGGACCAATAAGGACAGCTAGCTTGGGTGGTAAGAAGTATTGTTTTGTTGTTGTGGATGATTATTCTAGATTTACTTGGGTTTTATTTTTAACTCATAAGCATGATGCATGTGATAACTTCAAAAGACTTTGCTATAAAATGAAAAATGAAAAAGGTTTCAAGATTTCCAAAATAAGAAGTGATCATGGTGGTGAATTTGAAAATGGCATGTTTCAAGACTTTTGCAATGAAAATGGTATTGAGCATAATTTTTCATGTCCTCGCACTCCTCAACAAAATGGGGTAGTTGAGAGGAAAAATAGATCTTTGCAAGAAGCGGCTAGGACACTTTTGAATGAACATTCCTTGCCAAAATATTTTTGGGCCGAAGCCGTTAGTACCGCATGCTACATTTTAAATCATGTTTTAATTCGTCCTCTTTTAAACAAGACTTGTTATGAATTATGGCATGATAGAAAACCCACCTTGGCACATCTTAGAGTCTTTGGTTGCAAATGTTTTATCTTAAACATCAAAGACAATTTGGGTAAATTTGATGCAAAGTCGGATGAAGGAATCTTTCTAGGTTATTCTACTTCTAGCAAAGCTTATAGAGTTTATAATAAAAGAACTCTAGTTGTAGAAGAATCCATGCATATTGCATTTGATGAATCTAATCCTTTTGAAAGTGTGCAAAAGATAGCTAGTGATGTTGTTGATGATTTTGAAAGTCTTCAAGTTCATCCTCCTATGACGATTCTTGATGATCCAAAGGACGACACTCCATCTCTAGAAAATCTAGAAACTCAAGAGGAAAAAGAAGCTAGAGAAGAGGTCCTTGAAAGTGCAAATGATGAAGTCATTCAAGGTGATCAAGGCCCCTCATCATCTAGACCTTGGAAAATGATGAATGCCCATCCACAAGAACAAATCATAGGTAATCTAAATCGTAGAGGTATGACTACTCACTCTTCTTTTAGAAATATATGTGATCATCAAGCATTTGTGTCTCAATTTGAGCCTAAAAAGTTTGATGAGGCTTCGCATGATGTTTGTTGGATGATTGCCATGCAAAAGGAACTAAATCAATTTGAGCGTAATAATGTTTGAAAATTAGTTCCTAGGCCTAGCAACCATACTACCATTGGAACCAAGTGGGTTTTTCGAAACAAACTTGATGAATCGGGAAATGTTATTAGGAATAAAGCTAGATTGGTAGCCCAAGGGTATAACCAACAAGAAGGTATTGATTTTGATGAAACATTTGCCCCGGTTGCTAGACTTGAAGCCATTCGCGTGTTGTTAGCATTTGCATGTTTTAAAGATATGAGTCTATTTCAAATGGATGTTAAAAGTGCATTTTTAAATGGTTTCATTATGGAAGAAGTGTATGTTAAACAACCTCCCGGTTTTGAAGATCATAAATTTCCTAACCATGTGTTTAAATTGGAAAAGGCTTTATATGGTCTTAAACAAGCTCCTAGAGCTTGGTATGATCGTTTAAGCCAATTTTTGTTGAAAAATGATTTTAGAATGGGAAAAATCGATTCTACACTCTTCACTAAACATGATGGAAAACATATGATTATTGTGCAAATTTATGTCGATGATATTATTTTTGGTGCCACTAATGTTTCTTTGTGCAAGGATTTTGAAAAATGTATGCATAGCGAATTTGAGATGAGCATGATGGGAGAATTGACATTCTTCCTTGGCCTTCAAATCCGACAATCTCAAGAAGGCATTTTTATCAACCAAGCAAAGTACGTCAAGGATCTCCTCACAAAATATGGATATGACAACATCAAGGAGAGCCCTATTCCTCTAAGTCCGACCACCAATCTAGACAAAGATGAAAATGGTAAAGATGTAGACATTACTCTTTATCGAGGTATGATTGGTAGTCTCTTATATTTAACAGCAAGTAGACCGGATATAATGTTTAGTGTTTGTCTATTTGCTCGTTATCAATCTTGTCCTAAAGAGTCTCATTTAGGTGCATTGAAAAGAATTTTCAGATATTTGAAAGGCACATCTAAATTAGGACTTTGGTATCCAAAAGGATGTAGCATTGCTCTAGTTGGCTATTCCGATTCTGATTTTGCAGGTTGTAGAATTGATAGGAAGAGCACTAGTGGCACATGTCATTTCTTAGGACAAGCTTTGGTTTCTTGGTCAAGTAAGAAGCAAAACTCAGTTGCAACTTCCACTACGGAAGCTGAATATGTTGCATGTGGTTCTTGTGTAGCACAAGTTTTATGGATGAAGCAAACTTTAGAAGATTTTGATCTAAAGTTTAGTGACATTCCTATTTATTGTGATAGTACAAGTGCACTAAAATTGGTCAAGAATCCCATTTGTCATTCACGGACTAAGCATATTGATGTGAGACATCATTTTATCCGTGATCATTTAGCAAAAGGGGATATTTCACTACACTTTGTTGGTACTAATGATCAGCTTGCAGATATTTTCACTAAGCCTCTAGCAAAAGATCGTTTTGTGGAGCTAAGACATGAGATCGGCATTTGTTATCCATTTTGAATAGATCTCCATTCGGTAATTCTATAAAACTCCATCTTTTATGTCTATTTTGCTTGTTTATTATTTGAACTACTCTTGATTGCTTGTGCTTACTTACTTGTTTCTTATGAATTTGTTTTTACCTTTGTTGACAAAGGGGGAATGAATTTAGGGGGAGCATGGTATTAAGTGTGGGATATGAAAGAGTGGGATGTTTAAGTGTGTATGTTTCTGAGTGTGTTGTGTGGTTTATTTTTGTTGGCACACTAATTCTATCTTATACTTTTGTGCCATCTGTTTGTGCTTGCTCTTTATTTCTCCTATTTGGTTTGGCTCTTTTCTCTTTTTGTTGATGACAAAGGGGGAGAAGTATATAGAAAGGGGGAGAAAGTCTCTATATGGGAGAATAAGGTAAAGGGAGAGTTTAGAAATGTGTTATTGGTAGCGCAATTTATGGCTATTAGTAGCAACATTGGTAACGAAGCTTTGAGCAAGCTTATTTATTTTTGTCATGCTTCTTGTGCAACTAACGTTTTATGTAGGGGGAGCGTTAAGGCTCTTGATGCATTTCAAATAAGGGGAGCTGTCATGACAAAGATATAGGGGGAGTTTTTCTTTTCTCAAACTCACCTCTCTTACATTTCTGCTTAAAATTTGTGCTTATTTGTTTTAATTAATTTATGGTTGTCATCATCAAAAAGGGGGAGATTGTTAGCCCAAGGGGGACTTCGAACCTATTTTGATGATGTAAAGACACATAAATTAATTAGATTGCTAATTAAATTTTAAGTGAGAATGTATTTTCAGTTTGCGATCAAGACTTAAAAGAGCAACAATTCAACGAATCGCGAACGTGAAGATCAAGTGTTATTTGGATTTAATTTTGTAAGTATGATACTTTCTAACACTTGATTTTTGTTCAATTACCTCAAGAAATAAGTGTCAAAAGGTTTTGGGTCAAAATAAGTTTTGAAAAATGTTTTAAAATATTTCACATCAGAAGGTAACGTGAATCACGTTAAGGGTTAAACGTGAATCACGGTGAGAAATTTTCTCTAACCGTGATCACGGTTGGTCTTAAACGTGATCACGTTTGTCTCGTGTCAAAAATGAATTTCACATCAGAAGGTAACGTGAATCACGTTAAGGGTGTTAACGTGATCACGGTTAAGCAACCGTGATCACGGTAAGACCTAACCGTGAATCACGCCAGACCATAACGGCTAGTTTTTCAAACGGCTTAAGGAGTTGCCCTTAACCGTGATCACGGTTGTTCCTAACCGTGATCACGTTAAGAAGCAGACAAACTCCAACAGCTATTTTGTCCACTTAAAACGGCTCAATTTGTCTCCATACTCTCTTGTCCGGACTTCCCTCTTACAAACACTATAAATACTCATCCTAGATGAGTTAGACAATAGAGAGAAACCATAAGAAACCTTCATACACAAATTTACATTTTACAAGCTTTCACAAATCAGATTTTTACAAAGCAAGTGTTCTTACAATGATTTCTATCCTTCTTGCTTCATCTTGTCAAGCTTGAGTTTGGGTTTCTTCTTGAGGTATTTTGTTCATTTATTGGTGTTGGTTTGGAATCATATATTTATATATACTGTACACCAATTTGTTTGTTGCATTTTGATACAATTCCATTGTTAAGGTTTGAAAAGTGTACCTAACACTTTTGGGTTAAGGGTAGTGTTCTCATCCCATTGAAAGAGAACTTAGGTTGTGGTTGAGCCCTTGAAAAACCAATAGGTTATAGTTTAGCCTTGGAAAACTATTGGTAGGTTGTTAGTGAGCCTTGGAAAACTAATTGTAAGGTTGTTGGTGAGCCCCGGAAAACCAATTGTAAGGTTGTGAGCTGAACCCGTAAAAGCTCTAGTGAATAGCAAGGATTGCATTCAGAAATCCTAGGAGGAGGACTCTTAGGTAGTGGAGTACAATTCAGTTGTGAATTGGAACTACTATACATCTTGTGTTGTGCTTTCCTTCCTTCCCTTGTGTGCTGAAAGTTTGAAGTTTTTGAAAGGGACTATTCACCCCCCGTCTAGTCCATATATTGATTTATCACCATCATGTCGATCAATGGGTGATGCAAGTGTAGAAACCTCCTTGAAGGGCATAATCATTTTACAAAGTTTTGCTCGTTGCTGAAGACAATAATCAGTTTTGTCTAAAGCGTTTGGCACCCTAAAGGTGCAAAGACCTTATATTGCCTCATTTGCTTGGTGTTGTGCCATGTAAGTTGCTTTAAAATGAGGCACCAACTCTATTTTCTATATAGGTATGCCTATTGACCAACAGCAGCTAGCAGTACCATGATATTTGTGTGATGAGATGTGTGTGTGTGGAAAGAAAGAGAGAGTGAGCTAGAATATTTAATAGTTTCGTATTATAAGAATAACCTCTTCAACTTCTAGGTCATCGTCCGATTCTAGGTCTCCGTTATCGCGAATAATCAATACTCGCTTGTTAGGGCATTCGGCTTGCCGATGAACCCTTCCTGCGCACTTGAAACACACAATATCCTTAGTAGCAATTTTATTTGCTGAGTTAGGGGAAAGATTATTGTTGTTAAAAGGCTTTGGTGGTGTTGGACCAGTTATTGCACCCTTAGTCCCATGGGAATATAGCAGAACCCTAGGCGCTTCCTTCGCGCTTTTAGCATCCTTGTCCCACGGTGTCTTCTTCCAAGGTGTCGTTTTGTTACCAGCCGAAACTGCACTCACAACAGTGGGCTTCGTTTTCTTCTGCCTTTCGATCTTGAGGGCCATATGCAACATCCCTTGCAAATTGGTGTAGTAAGTCAGTTCCAAGGCGTTGGCTATCTCACGGTTAAGGCCACTAAGAAACCTAGCCATCGTTGCCTCTGGCCGTTCCACTATTTGCGCCCTAGCCAATGCTATCTCCATCTCACTGAAGTACTCACTCACGCTTCTACTCCCTTGTTTCATCGCTTATAACCGTAAGTGTAGGTCACTAGCGAAGTAAGTAGGCAAAAAAAGCTCCTTTATAAGAGCCTTCATATCTTCCCATGTAGCTACGGGTCCGGCTCTAAGTCTAATGCGATCTTGGTTGACCTGATCCCACCAATGAATCGCATAGCCACTAAACTCAACGGCTGCCAACTTCACCTTCTTATCCTCTGAGTAGTTATGACACAGAAATATCGACTCCACCTTCCGTTCCCATATAAGATAGGCATCCGGATCGTCCTTGCCTTCAAACGGGGGAATCTTCATCTTAATACTCCCGATGTTCGAATCGACTCTATCCTCTCCTCTAGGCTGCCGCACATTAGCTCGGTCACGCCTATGGAATTCTTCCTCCTCAAACTCTTGTTCATCATCCCACTGTGCATGATGATCGCGCTGTTGGTTGCGCACATGGTGTGTATCGGGCCCATGCCGACGGACGCGTGGTCCGACTGCGTCATTATGAATCGGCCCGGTCACGAACCTTTGGTCTCCTTCGCCTCCACCAATATAACCTCCTAAGCCAATACCGATAAATCCTTTATCATCCTCGTTCGGTGGTGGCTCATTATACAAATGTCCCGCGTTGTCCGGATTAAGGGTTTGAGTGAAACGCGCTGGTCCCGTTTCAACTTTCTTTCCAGCCAATTGCTCTAACTTTTCATCGGGGGAATTATGCTTCGCCTCCATGGTGTCAAACCTAGTGTTGAATTTTCGTAACAGTTCGAGAATCTCGCTGGACACTTGATGCGATCACGGACCCTTCCGACGCCAATGTTGACCCTCGAAACCTCATACCTCAAGGCCCGATCACCCGAAGCAAAGCAAGGGGGATGTCCATATGGTTTGAAGGCAAAATGAGAGAGGAAAGACCCATCGAAGTCAAGGAAAAACCTGCCCACGTGAGTTTTCATCGAGCCAAAGGAGAATCTTTGGCGTGATCACGTTAATGCCTTAACGTGATCACGCCAGGAACAAAATGGCTAGCGTAATCACGTTTAGCCCTTAACGTGAATCACGTTAGCTACTGGAATGAAATTGCAATTTTTGGTTCGATAATGTGATCACGTTAGGGCTTAACGTGATCACGTTAAGGAAAAGTTGGCTAACGTGATCACAACGTGATCACGTTTAGACCTTAACGTGAATCACGTTAGCCACTGGTTTGGGAACGAATTTTTGGGCTTTCAAGCCCAATTTGCCTACTACTATATATATTTCTTTGTATCATTTTCTTCCTTAGTTTTTAGGCTTTGAGTGATAATTTGTCAAGTGAGATTACTCCTTCTCTTATCACCTTAAGCCTTGGAACTCTTCACATTTTCTTGAGTAATAATCGTATAAGTTGAGATTACTCCTTCCGATTATTACTCGGGGAAACCTTGAAGTTGTATTTGTAAAGTTGGCAAGTTTCTTTGAATGAATGAAGGTTTAATTAATTGCTCAATTTCACGAACCGTGGATGTCAAGTGCTTGGATTAATTCTTGGATGATCGTGTGATCGATTTCAGTCCTTTGTCAACCCTAATCAATTCCGGGTACATATTTCTCTAAGTCTCCGCTAAATATATCTTGTTCGTGTCATTTCTTTCCGTGTGATCTTGTTGTCGCTAGATAATTTGATACGGCTAGATCCATCTATAAGCTCCATTGTAATCCGGCCTACTAACCCTAGGCAGGATCGCATCAAGTGGTAGCGGAGCTTTTGGCCGCCTATCGAATTTTTCTAGTTTTGTTCAAAAGTGTTAGAACCTTTCTTTGTTAATATCTTGAGTTTCGTCCGTCACTTTCGTAAAATATTTCTAGTAGGCTTTTGATTGTTGGTTGTGATCATCTTGGTGCAATAAATTTCATAAAAAGTGAAGAAAATCAATTGGGTGTGATAGTGGTGTTCTTCATATGTTCTAGGTGTTCTTGGCAAAAATCTCTTTTTGATCCAAATTTTTTTGCAAAAGTACATTACCAAGTGTTTAGCAAATATTTAATCAATTTTACCTCACTTGGCCGGCCACACCTTGCACATCAAGGGTCAAATTGCCCTAATCCATTGCATTAAATGCATAAGACACCTCACCCCTTTCTTTGACAAGTTGACCAAAAAAGAAACCAAATGGTCCTAACCAAAATCTAATTCCCACCAAATAGACCCATTTTCCCTAAAAGCCTAACCGTCCAGCAGTCCTTTCCCTTTTCTTTAAGTCCTAAACTCCACCTAAACTCAAGTCCTAAAACTACAAAATACTAAGCTTAAGTCCTAAACCCTCTTTAGTCTTAAACCTAAAATATTTAAGTCCTAAACTTATAAGTCCTTTTCCATACCTTTCTAAATACTTCCTTGAGTCTTTTACTTCTTTAATTCATAATTTTCCATCCTCCTTTCCCTCCCTACGGAAATTCCAAATTTCCCTCCCAAAATTGGAAATTTTGAATTCCCTTGTAAATTTCCGAAAATCCTCCTTTCCTTTTTCCTTGAGTCCTTGTAAATCTTTTTGAGTCTTGTTGTGTTCTTCTTCCTTTTGTTTCCATCACTTTAGCATTGGCAATTGAACTCTTGAATTGAAGCACAAGTTTGTTTGTAGCAAGGAAATTGTGCGGAGAGCAAGCTTGGTGTGTGGAGATCTCTTGAGTGATTGTGAGGCCAAATTTTTCGAGTGATCAAACATGAGTGTTTAAACACATGAGGGAGTGAATTATTTTCTAACTCTTGTTTAAGTGTGCAGGTACCGGAAAAACGCGAAGTTGAGTGTTTGTGAGCACATCTTTTTCGAGAGATAAACACCTAAACACGAGAGGGAGAGATTTATTACTAACGTCTATATATCTCGTTTGTTTCCATTTTGTAGGTATAAAAAAAAAGGAAGAAATAAGGGGTTGAATTCCAACATGTCCGGAAGAAGTAGACCTAGTTCTAGTGGTAGTCGAAGTGCCGAAGCCCTTGACCAAGTCTTGACAGCCTTGGGAGAATTGAAGGCTACCATGGTTCGAACGGAGGATCGTCTTTCTTTGTTGGAGGAAACAATCAAGTCTCGTGGTAGAGAGGATGAGAAGCCTTCCTATGTTCCTCCTCATGCAACACCTCCAAAGAACCTTCCGCCTAAGGCGCATCAAACGCCTCTCACTGAACATGTCCACGTTGAAACTGAATCGGAGGGTCATCAAAGTGTGGAAGGAAGAGTTGGTTTGTTGAAGAATACTCCAAAGAAGGAGGATAACCGAAAGCCATTTGTTTCCCCTCCGGAATTGGCCATTTCGGAAGAGCAAATGAAAGGGATAAGGAAGAAATATAAGCAAGGCAGCCGAGGGCCCAAAGACTTTCATGCTTCTAGTAGCCGACCCAAAGTCCCTCATTTCCATGCCCTTACCACACCCCACCACACTCGAGAGTACTATGAGGATCCTTATGAGGAAGTGAATGCCGAGTTTGATGAGGTGACACACCGAACGAGGGGAAGACGCCAAAGGGGTCACGAGTCACGGTTTGTTGAACATGAAGAGAGACCGCAAGAGCCTAGGGTTGATGACAAGTTGAGCGGGATTAAGGTACAAATTCCTACCTTTAGGGGCTCCACCGACCCTTCGGAGTACCTTAAATGGGAAGGAAAAATTCAGCGAATTTTTAACTGTCATCGGTATTCGGAGGAGAAAAAAATTAAGTTAGCGGCAATGGAATGTGAAGATTATGCCGTTAGTTGGTGGGAGAAGGTGTGTAAAGAGAGAGGAGAAATGTATGATATTCAAGATTGGGAAGAGATGAAAAGGGTGATGAGAGCAAGATTTGTTCCCGCACATCACAAGAGAGACTTGCAAAACAAGTTGCAAGATCTCAAGCAAGGTTCTAAGTCCGTGGGAGAATACTTCAACGAGCTAGAGGAACTCCTAATCAAGACCAACACCGAGGAGGGTGAAGAAATTACTATGGCACGGTTCCTCAATGGCCTCAATGACCGGATTAGATACAAGCTTGAGTTGAAGGAGCTCGATCACCTACAATCTATGCTTCACTATGCCATAAAAGTGGAAGCATATGAAGCCACCAAGAAGAAATCCTACCCAAGCAAGACACAAACCTTTTCCTTAACACCAAAGGCACCTTGGAAGTCCTACTCTAAAGAGCCATTTAAACCAAAGGACTCCAAAGCCGAGACACCGCCTCCGAAACCCTACACACCCTACACCAAAGGTAACCCTTCAAAACCCCCACCAAAAACAAATCCTACTCCACCTACCAACCCTAACCAACCAAGAAAATTCTCATCGAATGTCCAATGTTTTCGGTGCCAAGGAAAGGGTCACATTGCTTCGGAATGTCCTAATCGGAGAGTAGTAGTGATCCGCGAGGGCCACTATGAAACGGGGAGTGAAGTTGAAGCAAGTGAGGATGAGAAAGAAGATAGGGAGGAGGAAACCGAGAGTAGTGAAGAAGAGGTAGTTCCGGCAGCCACAATGACCCTAGTTGTGAGAAGGAGCATGAATGCTCATGCAAAGGAGGAGGTTGCCAACAAAGATCAACGGGAGAATCTCTTCCATTCTCGGTGTGAAATCAATGGTAAGGTTGCATCTCTTATTGTTGATAATGGAAGTGTGGTGGATGTAGCAAGTTATTTGTTAGTTTTCAAGCTTGGTTTGCCCACAACACCCCATCCCAACCCTTATTCCTTACATTGGTTTAGTGATGATGGAGAAGTAAAGGTGAAGGAACAAGTTCTTGTTGCCTTCAAAGTAGGTAGTTATGAGGATGAGAGATTGTGTGATGTAGTTCCCATGGATGCTAGTCATCTCATCCTTGGTCGGCCATGGCAATTTGATCGTTGGGTACTGCACGATGGTCGCACCAATAAAATTCACCTCACTCACCGTGGTAAGAAGTTTAGCATTCCTCCACTTTCACCCGCACAAGTTCTTGAAGATCGATTGCATATGGAAAAGGCAAGTGCCGAGTTCCAAATTATGAAGAAAATGAGAGAAAAGAGTGGAGAGAAGAAAGTAAGGTGTGTGAATGAGGAAAATAGCGTGCATGAAAAAAGTGAGCATGCACAAAGAGGAGAGAAAAGTGTGAATCATGAGATGAAAACACAAGAGAGGAGAGAAAAGAAAACAAAGGGAGAGTCGAATACACGCCATGAAAAAAGCAAGCATGGTAGAGAGAGTGAGCCTAAACACTTGAGTGTAATGGCGAGGGGTAAGGATGTGAGGCGAGTTTTATTTTCTAATAAAGTGTGTCTTGTACTTCGATACAAGGCACATTGCTTGGAAGTCGACACTAACCCTCCTTCTTCTCTACCAAGTCCCATTGTTTCTCTTTTGCAGGAATATGACGATGTCTTTCCAACCGAGATGCCAATTGGCCTTCCTCCAATCCGAGGGATAGAGCACAAGATTGATTTGATACCCGGAGCGGCCTTGCCCAATAGGCCAGCTTACCGATGCAATCCCGAGGAGACGAAGGAACTTCAACGGCAAGTGGAAGATTTGTTGCGCAAAGGCTACATCCGCGAGAGTATGTCACCTTGCGCCGTGCCCGTGTTACTTGTGCCTAAGAAGGACGGGACGTGGAGGATGTGCGTTGATTGTAGAGCCATCAACAAGATCACCGTACGATATCGACATCCCATTCCATGCCTCGATGATATGCTTGACGAGCTAAGTGGGAGCCAAATCTACTCTAAAATTGATCTCATGAGTGGATACCACCAAATCAGGATGCATGAAGGAGATGAATGGAAAACCGCCTTCAAAACCAAGCATGGTTTGTATGAATGGTTGGTAATGCCATTTGGTCTATCCAATGCTCCTAGTACTTTCATGAGGTTAATGAATTATGTCTTGCGTGATTTCATTGGAAAGTATGTTGTTGTATACTTTGATGATATTCTTGTGTATAGTTCGTCTCTTGAGGAACATGTGTTCCATTTACGTTCCATATTTGACACTTTACGCACACACCGATTATATGCTAAATTTGTTAAGTGCGAATTTTGTTTAGAACGAGTACACTTTCTTGGTTTTGTTGTGAGTATAGGGGGCGTTCAAGTTGATGAAGACAAGGTGAAAGCCATCCAAAATTGGCCTATTCCCAACAATGTAGGTGAAGTAAGGTCATTCCATGGCCTTGCAAGCTTTTACCGTCGATTTGTGCCCAACTTTTCGACAATTGCGGCGCCTCTCAATGAATTGACCAAGAAGAATGTCGCATTTGTGTGGGGAGAACGGCAAGCCAAGGCCTTCGAGGAGCTCAAAGTAAGACTTACAAAGTCTCCAATCTTAGCCTTGCCGGACTTCACCAAAGTGTTTGAGTTAGAGTGTGATGCAAGCGGAGTTGGCATTGGAGCGGTCCTAACCCAAGAGGGTCACCCCATTGCCTACTTTAGCGAAAAACTTAATGACGCTCTACTCAACTACTCAACTTATGATAAGGAGCTCTATGCGTTGGTAAGAGCTCTTATGGTGTGGGAGCACTACTTGCTAGCCAACCAATTCGTCATCCACACCGACCACCTAAGCCTTAAGTTCCTCAAGAGCCAAGCCAAGCTGAACAAGAGGCATGCTAAGTGGGTGGAATTCATTGAAGCCTTCCCATATACCATCAAGTACAAAAAGGGTAAAGAGAATGTGGTAGCCGACGCCCTTTCTCGGAGGTATGCTCTCTTAAATTCTCTTGATGCCCAAATATTTGGATTTTCTCATTTGATTGATTTGTATGATAATGATGAGGACTTCCGTGATATATATTTGGCTTGTACTCGTGGGTCTCACATGCATTTCTTTAGGCACGATAATTTTTTGTTCAAATATGATAGATTATGTGTGCCTCGTTCTAGTGTTAGGGAATTGCTTGTGTTGGAAGCTCATGGAGGAGCTTTGAGTGGCCATTTTGGCATTACTAAAATGTTGCATGCCCTGAAGTCTCATTTCTATTGGCCTCGAATGAAAGTAGATGTGACTAACATTGTCAATCGATGCATTGTGTGCAAAACTGCTAAGTCCACATCTAAACATCATGCCGTGCATATGCCTTTACCTGTTGCCCAACATCCTTGGCTCGATTTATCGATGGATTTTGTGTTAGGCTTGCCTAGGTCTAAGAATAGCCATATTCTATATTTGTTGTGGTGGACCGTTTCTCCAAAATGGCACATTTTATACCATGCTCGAAAACACATGATGCTGCACACATTGCTTCGTTATTTTTCCAACATGTGGTGAGAATACATGGTATGCCTAAGAGTATTGTAAGTGATAGGGACACTAAGTTCCTAAGTCATTTTTGGCGAACTCTTTGGGCAAAGTTAGGCACTAAACTCCTCTTCTCCACCACGTGTCATCCTCAAACGGATGGCCAAACGGAGGTGGTGAATAGGGCTTTAGGATCATTACTACGTGTCATGATTGCTAAATATGGAGTAAAATGGGAAGAATGTATGGCCTTTGTTGAATTTGCTTATAATAATGCTTATCATTCCTCCATTGGTTATTCCCCTTTTGAGGTGGTTTATGGGTTCAAACCCTTGACCCCTCTTGATCTCTCACCGTTGCCCTTGAGCTCTCTTAAGTGTGCAGATGGGAATGCCAAAGCTACACTAGTTAAGAAACTCCATGAGCAAGTCCGCAAAAGCATTGAAAGTATGAATGAAAAGGAAATGGCCAAGCACAATAAGGGCAAGATTCCTACTTCCTTTGAACCGGGTCAGTGGGTGTGGCTTCATTGGAGCAAAGATCGATTCCCACGCGAAAGACAAAGCAAGCTAAGTCCACGAGGGGACGGACCTTTTCAAATCCTCCGCCGTATCGACGCCAATGCTTATGTCCTGGATCTTCCAAGTGAATATGGAGGGATCAGCCGAACCTTCAATGTCAATGATCTGTCCCTTTGGCCTGGAGATAAAGGGAACCCTCAAGGCTTGGATTCGAGGACGAATCCTTTCGAAGGGGAAGGAGTTGATGCGATCACGGACCCTTCCGACGCCAATGTTGACCCTCGAAACCTCATACCTCAAGGCCCGATCACCCGAAGCAAAGCAAGGGGGATGTCCATATGGTTTGAAGGCAAAATGAGAGAGGAAAGACCCATCGAAGTCAAGGAAAAACCTGCCCACGTGATTTTTCATCGAGCCAAAGGAGAATCCTTGGCGTGATCACGTTAAGGCCTTAACGTGATCACGCCAGGAACAAAATGGCTAGCGTAATCACGTTTAGCCCTTAACGTGAATCACGTTACCTACTGGAATGAAATTGCAATTTTTGGTTCGATAACGTGATCACGTTAGGGCTTAACGTGATCACGTTAAGGAAAAGTTGGCTAACGTGATCACGTTTAGACCTTAACGTGAATCACGTTAGCCACTGGTTTGGGAACGAATTTTTGGGCTTTCAAGCCCAATTTGCCTACTACTATATATATTTCTTTGTATCATTTTCTTCCTTAGTTTTTAGGCTTTGAGTGATAATTTGTCAAGTGAGATTACTCCTTCTCTTATCACCTTAAGCCTTGGAACTCTTCACATTTTCTTGAGTAATAATCGTATAAGTTGAGATTACTCCTTCCGATTATTACTCGGGGAAACCTTGAAGTTGTATTTGTAAAGTTGGCAAGTTTCTTTGAATGAATGAAGGTTTAATTAATTGCTCAATTTCACGAACCGTGGATGTCAAGTGCTTGGATTAATTCTTGGATGATCGTGTGATCGATTTCAGTCCTTTGTCAACCCTAATCAATTCCGGGTACATATTTCTCTAAGTCTCCGCTAAATATATCTTGTTCGTGTCATTTCTTTCCGTGTGATCTTGTTGTCGCTAGATAATTTGATACGGCTAGATCCATCTATAAGCTCCATTGTAATCTGGCCTACTAACCCTAGGCAGGATCGCATCAACACTACTTCGGATCCTTTGTCCGATCCCTTTTCTGAATTTCCTGACATGCCTGCAAAGTAACAACACGAACACACAAGCGTAAAATTGTCCTATCCTAACACTCTGATCGTCACTCAAATATACAAATATTTTCCTGGTGCCTAAATACATAAATAAATGTGTATAGGGCAAGACAGGGTCGAACCACAGAGATTGAAGGAATAAATTGTTAATGAAGATGTATGACAAAATGATATGCAGCAAATCAAACCGAAGTAACTCAAGGGGGAGGTTTATGCCGATTAACGAGTTAACCAGCGCAGATTGAGAGAGCTAACAAAACAGAAATATAAAGTAGTTATCTAGGGCATGAAAATGAAGATTACTCCAGGGCAAGAATTGTAAACACTTCGAGGTCTAGAAAAGTAATGAGAAGCATATTAATCAGACGGGGCAAGATCCTGGTAAAAGGTGTTCCCTTGGGTTGTTTCGTAGGTCGGCTAGTCATTGGTGCAGAGATATTCCATACTCAAATACAGATCTGCTATAGGGAACCCGTTTCCACACCGCATCCCCTGCTTACCTTCGTAGGTAAAAGTCACCCCCCGTTTCCACATATGAGGTGACCTTGACGTTCAGCCATCCTCCCAGTTACCTTCCTTGTCATCAAAAGGTAACCTTGACCGTCCGGCCTGTCCCGGCTCGAAGTAGGGAGGCTAAATTCAAAACGCCCATGAAGGAGAGGTAAGACAGATCTAGGGCGTTAAATGATATGATCACGGACCCCTCCAATCCCAACTTTGATACTCAAGACATGCTACCTCAAGGCCCGATCACACGGAGCAAAGCAAGAGCATTGTCTTTATGGTTGGAAGGCAAAATGAGAGAGAAAGGATCCACCCAAGTCAAGGAAAATCCGGCCTATGTGATTTTCCATCGAACCAAAGAAGATGCCTTACCGTGATCACGGTTCGTCCTAACCGTGAATCACGCCAGGAGAGCTTTGGGTAACGTGATCACGGTTGGTCCTTATCGTGAATCACGCTACCTTCTGATGTTATTTGGGTTTTGTGGAATCCTTACCGTGATCACGGTTCGTCCTAACCGTGAATCACGCCAGGAGAGCTTTGGGTAACGTGATCACGGTTGGTCCTTATCGTGAATCACGCTACCTTCTGATGTTATTTGGGTTTTGTGGAATCCTTACCGTGATCACGGTTCGTCCTAACCGTGAATCACGCCAGGAGAGTTTTGGGTAACGTGATCACGGTTGGTCCTTATCGTGAATCACGCTACCTTCTGATGTTATTTGGGTTTTGTGGAATCCTTACCGTGATCACGGTTCGTCCTAACCGTGAATCACGCCAGGAGAGTTTTGGGTAACGTGATCACGGTTGGTCCTTATCGTGAATCACGCTACCTTCTGATGTTATTTGGGTTTTGTGGAATCCTTACCGTGATCACGGTAAGGATTAGCAGTGATCACGCTAATGAGTTTTTGGCTAACCATGAATCACGTTAACATCGGATTTGTTGCCTTTTTGCTTACTTGTATAAATAGCTCTTGTTTCATTTTCTTAGTCAGTTTAGACTTGAGTGATAATTGTAAAGTTGAGAGCACTCCTTCCATTATCACCTAGGCCTTAAACTCTTCACTCCTTCTTGGAGAAAGATCGCTTGAGTAGAGAACACTCCTCCCGATCTTCCTCCGGGAATTCATTTGTAATCGAATTTGTAACCGTTTGGGTGACATAAATATCTATTGAAGCTTTGTTCGCTGGATTGGTTTGAGCTTATACCAGTTGTGCATTTGTTCATTGCTTCCATTCCGTCCATCTAACAACAATCAACATTCCGGGTACATCATTTCTTTCTTTTCTAATCTATATTCCGCTGCAAATTCCGTATCTTGTGTGTGAACTCTTGCCTCTCTGTCGAGTCTTGTTTGGTAACTCCTTCGGCTAGATCCTCCTCAAGCTCCATATATCATTCAGCTTACTTACGCTAGGCCGGATCATATCAAGTGGTAGCGGAGCTTTTGGCGCCTTGGAGTTTACTTGGTGTTCTTCGTGTCTTATTAATCTCATTCCTTCTTAGTTTCTTGCGGTCAAAAGTGTCTAATTTTGCTGCCTAGTTCATGTGGTATTTGTGCCAACTTGTGCTAGATCAAAAGATTAAAATCTGAAAAGTGTGTTCTTGGTGTTCTTGCAATTTGGTGTGAAAAGGAAAATTTTGATCTAAAAATTTATTCAAGAGGCTAAAGCCTAGTGTTTCCCTCTAAAATATTATTTCCACTCACCAAATTAGCCAACAAAGTCTCCTTGGCCAAGGCATAGCCGGCCATCAAGTCCTCTTAGCCCTCCTTTGCATTAAATGCAAAGAGGGAACACAATACCTAACACCAAGACTAAGTGAAAGAGACTTTTCAAAAGTAGCAAACATTCCTTCTTTACAAAAGAACATTCTTAACCACTTGTGCCATCCTTTCCTCCATACTCCCACGTCCATTTCCTTTCTTTAAGTCCAGCAGTCTTTTACTCCTTTCCAAGTTTAGGACTTAAGTCTTAAACTTAAGTCCTAAACCCTTTTAAAAAAAAAAAAAAAAAAAAAAAAAAAAAAAAAAAGGGAAAAGTCCTTTTCATTCAGTCCTTGACCTTGCCTTGAGTCTTTTACTCTTGTGAGGCATATTTTCCAACCTCCTTCCCTCCCAACGAAATTTCAAATTTTCTCCAAGAATTGAGATTTCCAACGTTCTTGAAATTCTGAAAATTGTCTTCCACTTTTCCTTGAATCGCTGCAGTTTCTTTTGAGTTCTTTGTTGAGTCTTTCCTACTCTTGTACTACTCGTTTGATTATTGGTAAAGATAGTTGTGAACAAATGCTTGACTTGAACCACAAGATTATTTACGACAAGAAGTTGTGTGGTGAACAAGATTGTGTAAGGATTTATTGAGTGATTTGTGAGGACATCTTTTACGAGTGATCAAACACGAGTGTTTAAACACGTGAGGGAGAGATTTATTTCCCTAACCCTTGTTTAAGTGTGCAGGTACAGGGAGAACGTGAAGTTGAGTGTTTGTGAGCACGTATTTTTTGAGTGACCTAAACACCTAAACACGAGTGTTCAAACACGTGAGGGAGGGCATATTTTACTAACGTTTGATTGAGAGTGCAGGTACCATTCCTTGTCACAATGTCCAACCGAAGCAGACCTAATTCTAGTAGTAGTAGGAGTGCCGAGGCCTTCGAACAAGTCCTTGCCGCCTTGGCCAAGTTAACGGCTACGGCTGCCAAGACAGATGCACGCCTCGCTTTGATAGAGGGGAGCCTCAAGTCTCCGGTAACTCCAAGGGGGACCCCTCCTAAGCCCCCTAAAGGTCCCCAAAAGGAGCACGTTGTTTGTGAGACCGAAGAGGAGGGCCACATTGACAGTGATGAGGCGTGTGAGCGATTGAAGGGCAAATTCGAAGGGGTGGCCAGCCGTGGTTTCCCAAGTTGCCTCACCACGGAGACTCGAAAACCAGCCCCACCCCCTCCTACACTAGCCATATCCAAAGAACAAATGAAGTCCATCCGGGAGAGATATGACAAGAACAATCCGAACAAAAGGGATCTCAATGCATCAAGTAGTCGGCCTCAATTTCCTCATTACCGTGCTAGGACCACGCCCCACAACACGCATGGATACTATGAGGACCCTTATGAGAGTGTTAGTGATGAGTTTGAAGAGCCTCCACAGTCAAATAGAGGTAGGCGACAACAAAATCCAACATTCCGGTTTAGAGAGCAATTTGAGGAAACACGAGAACCATGGATTGATGACAAGTTGAGTGACATAAAAGTGCAAATTCCCACCTTTAGGGGCACCACCGATCCTTCGGAGTACCTCAAATGGGAAGGAAAAATTCAGCGCATTTTTAATTGTCACCGCTATTCGGACGAAAAGAAAATCAAGCTAGCTGCCATGGAGTTTGATGATTATGCGGTTAGTTGGTGGGATAAAGTGTGTAAGGCAAGAGGAGAAAGGGATGCCATCCGGGATTGGGAAGAAATGAAGCGGGTAATGAGGGCAAGGTTTGTACCCGCCAACCACAAACGGGACTTGCAAAACAAGTTACAAGGTCTCAAGCAAGGGTCCAAGTCCGTGGGTGAATATTTCAACGACCTAGAGGAACTTCTTATCAAAACCAAGACTGATGAGAGTGAAGAAGTCACTATGTCCCGATTCCTCAATGGTCTCAATGAGCGGATTAGGTACAAACTTGAGTTGAAGGAGCTTGATCACTTGGAACCGATGCTCCATTATGCCCTAAAGGTGGAAGCATATGAGTCCACAAAGAAGAAGCCCTACCCTATTCGAAACACCAACCAACCCTACTCTTCCACCCCAAAAACACCATGGAAATCCTACCCTAAAGACCAACCAAACCCAAAAGACTCCAAAACAGTGATCCCCAACCCGAAACCCTATACACCTTACTCTAAGGGTAACTCCTCTAATCCTCCCCCAAAACAGACTCCTAACACTACCTCTACTAATCCAACCCAACCCAAGAGATTTTCATCGAACATTCAATGTTATCGATGCCACGAAAGAGGCCACATTTCCTCCGAGTGTCCTAACCGACGAGTAGTGGTCATCCGTGAGGGTAACTATGAAACCGAAAGTGAGAATGAGATGGAAGAAGAAGATGGGTTGAAGGAGGAAGGGACCGAAAGTAGTGAAGAAGAAGTGGCTCTGACAGCCCCTATGACCTTAGTTGTGAGGAGGAGCATGAGTGCTCAAACTAAAGAGGAGGATATCCATGAAGCGCAGCGGGAGAACCTTTTTCATTCCCGGTGCGAGGTCAACGGTAAAATTATTTCACTAATTATTGATAATGGAAGTGTGGTGGATGTAGCAAGCCACCTCTTAGTCTCGAAACTTGGCTTGCCTACAACCCCGCATCCCCATCCTTATTCTTTGCATTGGTTCAATGATGATAGGGAAGTGAAAGTGAAGGAGCAAGTTCTTGTATCACTTAAGATGGGTGGATATGAGGATGAACGGCTGTGTGATGTGGTTCCTATGGATGCTAGTCACCTCATTCTTGGCCGGCCATGGCAATTTGATCGATGGGTAGTCCATGATGGACGAACCAACAAGCTTCATCTTACTCATCGTGGGAAGAAGTTCAGCTTTCTCCCACTCACACCCATGCAAGTGAGGGAGGATCAAATGCACATGGCAAAAGCAAGTGCAGAATTTCAGTTGATGAGGAAAATGAAAGAAAAAAGTGGAGAGAAGAAAGTAAGGTGTGCGAATGAGGAAAAAACATGCCATGAAAGAAGTAAGCATGGTATCTTGAGAGAGAGTGAGTGTGGTTCACAAGAAAAGAAAAGAGAGAAGAAAACAAAAGGAGGGTTGAATACACACCATGACAAAAGTGAGCATGGTAGAGAGAGTGAGCCAAAACACTTGAGTGTGATAGCGAGGGGTAAGGACGTGAGGCATGCTCTCATGACCAACAAAGTGTGTCTTGTATTTCGGTACAAGGCTCATTGCTTGAATGTTGACTCTAACCCCATTTCTTCTCTACCAAGTCAAGTTGTCTCACTTTTACAGGAATTTGACGATGTATTTCCTCCCGAGATGCCTAGTGGTCTTCCTCCGATCCGTGGTATAGAGCACAAGATAGACCTTGTACCCGGAGCTGCCTTACCCAATAGACCAGCTTACCGATGCAATCCCGAGGAAACGAAGGAGCTCCAAAAGCAAGTCGAGGAATTGCTGAGCAAAGGTTTCATTAGGAAGAGTATGTCCCCTTGCGTTGTACCCGTATTACTTGTACCAAAGAAAGATGGCTCGTGGAGGATGTGTGTGGATTGTCGAGCCGTCAACAAGATCACAATGAGATATCGACATCCCATACCCCGCCTCGATGACATGCTTGATGAGTTAAGCGGGAGCACGGTCTATTCTAAGATGGATCTCATGAGTGGATACCACCAAATCCGGATGCATGAGGGCGACGAGTGGAAGACCGCCTTCAAAACCAAGCACGGTTTGTACGAGTGGATGGTAATGCCTTTTGGTTTGTCCAATGCTCCTAGCACTTTCATGAGGTTGATGAATTATGTGTTGCGAGAATTCATCGGAAAATATGTTGTTGTGTATTTTGATGATATTCTCGTATATAGCCCTTCTCTTAAACAACATATGATTCACTTGCGCACCATACTCGACACTTTGCGTGCACATCAATTGTATGCCAAACTTGCCAAATGTGAATTTTGCTTAGATAGAGTGCATTTTCTTGGCTTTGTTGTAAGTGTAGGTGGCGTACAGGTTGACGAAGAAAAGGTGAAAGCCATCCGAGAGTGGCCGAATCCTAAGAATGCTAGTGAGGTGAGATCCTTCCATGGTCTCGCGAGCTTTTACCGTCGGTTTGTACCAAACTTCTCAACAATAGCTGCTCCCCTCAATGAGCTCACCAAGAAACATGTAACTTTTGAGTGGGGGAGTCGACAAGATGCGGCTTTCAAGGAACTCAAGGAGAGGCTTATGCGATCTCCGGTGTTAGCCTTACCCGACTTCAACAAGGCTTTCGAGTTAGAGTGCGATGCAAGTGGCATAGGCATAGGGGCAGTCCTAACTCAAGAGGGACGGCCCATTGCTTACTTTAGTGAAAAACTCAACGGTGCCCAGCTCAACTATTCTACATACGATCGAGAGCTATATGCCTTGGTGAGAGCACTCATGGTATGGGACACTACTTGCTGCCAAATCAGTTTGTCATCCACACCGACCACCTCAGCTTGAAGTTCCTTCAAGGCCAAGCCAAGTTGAACAAGCGGCACGCCAAGTGGATGGAGTTTATTGAGGCATTTCCCTACACCATCAAGTACAAGCAAGGCAAAGAGAATGTGGTAGCCGACGCACTCTCACGAAGGTACGCTCTCTTGAACTCTCTTGATGCACAATTATTTGGGTTTTCACATTTAATTGGCTTGTATGAGAATGATGAGGATTTTAGCGACATCTATGCAGCATGTGCACATGGACCACATACGCATTTCTTTAGGCATGATGATTACTTGTTCAAGTATGATAAATTGTGTGTGCCCCGTTCTAATGTTAGAGAGCTACTTGTGTTGGAAGCCCATGGGGGTGCTTTAAGTGGTCACTTTGGCATCTCCAAAACATTGCAAGCTTTGAAGTCTCATTTCTATTGGCCGCGAATGAAAGTAGATGTGACTAACATTGTGAATAGGTGCATTGCTTGTAAACTTGCCAAGTCCAAATCTAAACACCATGCTATCTACATGCCTTTACCCGTTGCGCAACACCCATGGGTAGATTTATCTATGGATTTTGTTTTGGGTTTGCCTAAGTCTAGAAATGGCCCAATTTCTAGTTCGATCATGGCATCATCAGGTACGCTTCCGTAATTTATTCTAATTCATGCAGTAATCAGATTGATTATCATACGGTTCTAACAAATGGTAGCGGAGCGAATCAATTTTTTATTTTGCATGAATTACTAATAATTCATGATGCTATGGTGATTGATTGCAATTGATTTCGGGAAATTGGGTTTTGATGGAATTAATTGGAATTCCATGTAATTGAATTCACAAATTGCATAAGGATTTGGTAATTTGATGGATTTAATTTAATGGAATTGCTATTAATCAAATCAAGCGGCTGTTGATTGATTAATTGCTTGCTATTAATTTTAATTATTTGGAATTCTGGATTTAGCAACCGCTGTTGATACAATTGCTATTAATTGATTAATTTGATTAATTCTTTTAATTGTGGTTGTTTGCGGTTGGTTCTCAATTATGTGCAATTTCTGGATTCAAATCAATTGTTTTGATTGTGGTTGATTTGGAATTTAGGACTTGGTGATTTCGGAATTGAGTTGTGCTGCCGAAATTGATTAATTACAAAGCCGGAATCCAATTGTTATTATAATTGATTAATTGCACAAAAGTCTATATATAATTAATTGCAATTAATTGATTTTGGCTTTATCTGCAAATTGCTGTGTGCTGAATTGCCGATTAATTTGGCTGCTGACATTGAAATTGATTGATTAATTGATTTATGCAATTAATCAGTACTGGTTCGGGTGGTTCGGGTTGCCGGATTTAAAGTTACTTCGATTATTTGATCTTACGTCGGGTTCAAATAATTGATTTATATAAAGGAAAGTGACCTCTGTTATGGACATTAACGGGTTGGATATTTCAAATGTGGTATTCATAATTTCATGCAGATAGTTGTCGGCCAAAAGGAAGATGACTGTTTGGCAGAAATTATAAATACGATAGTGATGAATTTCAAGTTTTATGGCTATTAAGAGATTTATTGCGAATATTTGATCGGCCAAAAGGAAGGTTAAATATTTGGCAAAATCAAGCTATAAAATTCACACTATAACAGGTTAACTGTGAGTTGTGCTTTTAGTCCAAAGATTAGGCACAATGTCATGTAATTAATTTTTTAATGTGTTATTCATTAGGGCTGTTCATCGGTTTTCCATTCGGTTAACCGAAAACCGAACTTCGAAGTTCGGTTAACCGAACTACCTGAAAGTCCTAACCGAAACCGAACCGAACTTTTACTAACCGAAACCGAAAACCGAACTTCCTAACCGATCGGAAGTTCGATTTTTCCAAAATAACCGAAATTTCATACCTGTTTTTTTTAAATTTCATGCAAAAAAGAAACAAAATCCATAATTAAGCCATCCAATCTCCATAATCAAAATCAGTACATCAAAACTATCTAATTATTAGCTGCATGAGACTCTTGGTCGGGAGCAACAACAGCATCTAAGGTTGCAGTAGCAGCAGCTGAGGGTGCAGTAGAAGCTGAGGGAGCAGTGACAATGACAAGCTGCTCTTGGGAAGGAGTCACTGTCTCCATTTGGAATCGGATAAAAGCTGAAACAAAAACCAACTAAATAAGTAATTGAAATATCTAACATATAAAGACAGATATGCAAACATCCAGCACTAAAACAATCACTCATATACGAAAAAATGAACATTAGCTGATTAATTACAAAGAAGACAGAATAGTAAGCAGAGATGTTATTGAGCTAGTTTTAATGCTTTTGAAAGTGGATCAAACAAGCATCAAATCTAGACAATCAAGCTTATTCAATATAATTCAAATCAAGCTTATTCAAACACAAAAAGCAGAGCAATTTAAGAACTTTCATGATTCATACTATAAATTTAATTAATCATTCTTATACATTTAATAACATCAGAACAGTGAACGATCACAAAATCAAAAAACATACAAAAACACAAACAAGAAGAAGAAGAATATAGCAAGTATCACAACTGATTCACACTCTTCACCAGCCAATGCCAATGCCATTGCCATCCATAAACAACTCTAGAGTACTTTGAAGAACAGACGAGCACACAGAAGAGGGAATCAAAAGGCTGATACCATTATTACATCAAATAATGCAAGCTTATTCAATATCAACAATTATACGAATACCATTAGTACATATTACAGTATGAAATGATGCCAAATTCACGGAAATGAGCAGCAGAACTCATCAATTAACCAAAAAGGCAAAAATACACACCAAAAACCACTAATTTCAGTATTAACTATTATTAGGTTTTCGGTGAAATTAGGTATTAAGTATTAACTATTAATAGATATTAGATTGATTAAAACTTACCGAAATAACCGTCGGGCCGTGTGTGGTGGAGGAGAACCAGTGTAGGAGAGAGTGAGTCGGAGGCGCTGAGTCCGGTGACGGACTGAGCGAGAGAGGAGATGGAAAGAGCGACGGGAGTTAGCGACTAACAGTAACCGATGGAAAGGAAAGGAGATGCCGAGATGGAAAGAGAGGAGAGCAAGTGGGTAGCTGCTGGTGGAGGAGGAGGCAGTGGGTGATCGGACTCGGAGAGTGAAATCGAGTGAGAGAGGTGACTAGGGGTGACTGGGTTTCGTTTGGGAGAGGGAGACGGACTGAGCGAGGGGGTTTCGTTTGGGAGAGGGAGAGGGTTTGAGTTTGAGGAGGTAGGGTTTCGTTTGGGAGAGGGACACCGTGTGTGTGTAAGTGTTTGTTGCCTATGAAAGATAAAACGACGTCGTGGTGTGTATAAGAAGTTCGGTTAGTTCGGTTAACCGAACTTCAGCCCAAGCCTATCCGAAACCGAACCGAATAACATTTCAATTTTTCGAAAACCGAAACCGAAATAACCGAACCGAACAAGCGAAATTTCGGTTTCGGAATTTCGGAAATTCGGTTACCAAAAACCGATGAACAACCCTATTATTCATTAAGTTTATTGCTTTCATAAAGTTTTATCAAAGTGAGCTGATTAAATGTTGTGTTCTTTCATATATGAACTCAGCAAGCTCGGTATCTGCCAATCTGATCACTGTTATCTTCCAGTAACTTCAAGTTATGGAAGAGAAAGATAGAGACAGCATTGTGTTGTATGAATAAGGATCAGGCGCTCTGTAAAGATTGCCCTACGGTACCAGATCCCGAAAGTCCTGATAAGGGACTCCAGGCTTTTGAGGACTGGCAACAATCAAACAGAGCTTGCCGTTTGGTCATACTCAGTGTTGTCCCTATGTCCATGCAGAGTTCACTGGAAAAGGAACAAAGTGCCAGTAAGATCTTAGAGATCTTAGCTAGTCACTATACCCATACAGAGAAGGCTGAGATTAGCGATACCATTCGCAAATTCTCGACCATAAAGTTCAGGGGTGATAGTGACATACGGGAGCATATCCAAGAGATTGTCAATCTGTCTGAGAAGTTGAAAGCACTTAAAGTTGGTTTGCCAGATGACTATCTGGTACATCATGTGCTGGCTTCACTTCCACCTCAGTACAGTCAATTTGAGGTGAGTTACAATTGTCAAGATAAGAAAGAATTTACTATTCGGTATTTCGGTACGGTACCGAAATAAATTTTGTTACGGTATGATATTGATTTTGGTAAGTTCGGTATTACCGAACCTATAGTACCGAAATTTTACATATCACTGTGGAACAATTTTTATACATATATATACGTTTGGTTTATAAATTCAAGTTGGGTAAAGAGTTAATTATTTCCCCTTTATTTGCATCTGGAGTCTGGAGAAAGACTTGTTAGAACTCAGGAATGAATCAATTTGATTACTGCATGAAATTAGATCCAGATGCGGAAGCGTACCTGATATTGATGATGCCATGATCGATGTGGAAATTCCGAAGTCTTGATCTTCTGGTAGATGATTGCTATGGGTTGGATGGAGAACCAAAGCTCTCTCAAGTTTTTCCTCAAGGAAAAACTGAATCATTACTTCGTTTTCCTTCGGTTTTTCCTTATAAAGGAAAAGCAACTTTTCTTTTAGCAATTCTACCAGGGATCAATTCCGTCCTTAATGTTTTTCATTAATTCCGAATTGGTCCATCAATAATTTGAAATTAATCTGGAATCTGTACAATAACCGTATTAACCCCCACACTGTTTCAATTAGACGATTGGACCCCTTAAATTTATTAGATCATCAAATTGGTCCAATTAACCTTATGTTAACAATATATTATATGACGGTACACAAATAACATATGCGTCCAAATGTCTCTAACGTGTACGAACGGTACTAACGCACTAGTCCCGTTGTCCAAAATCCAACAATCTGCCACTTGGACAACTCGACAATGTGCGATCCTTATAGTACCACCTTTTGTCATACAAACATATGTTAACCCCCGAATGCTAGCATATATCCGTCTAATTCAATCCTGTCCATTAACTTCATCAATACAAGAACCAAAAGAGTATTCCTCGCAATTCAAACGTCTAAACTCATGATGATTACGAGTACTGACTAATTAATGACATGGATCCAGTGTGCATGTGCAACATGGAAATTACAACTGATCTATACTTGTCAAATTTCCAACTGATCCTCTTTACTTTATGAGATCAAATATTCAGAGCATATATTGAATACAATCAATATCCACAAACTGTGAAATAACATAATACACAGTCAAAACATATACAAGTTACAATAGTACAAACGGAACTCCCACTGATCTCAGGCATCTAACTTTATAACACCCATACTCGATACATAGCCATGAAATGCTACAGGTGTCAATGTCTTAGTGAGCGGATCCGCAATCATATCGTTTGTACCCAGTAACTCTATACTAACTTGATTGCTCTGAACCCTTTCTTTAACGGCAAGGAACTTTATATCAATGTGCGTCGACCTGGATGTACTCCGATTACTGTTGGAGTACATCACTAATGCCCCTGTTGTCACAAAAGATCCTCAAAGGTCTCTCAATACCAGTGGCAACTCGCAGTCCCTTAACCATATTTCGCAACCATATAGCATGACTGGATGCCACGTAGCAAGCTACGAATTCAGCCTCCATAGTGGAAGATGCAACAAGTGACTGTTTCGCACTCTTCCATGAAATGGCTTCTTCAGCCAGAAGAAAGACATATCCTGAAGTCGATCTCCGACTATCCTGGCATCCAGCGTAATCAGAATCAGAATACCCAATGATCTCAAGTTGATCTGATTTCCTGTATGTGAGCATATAGTCTTTCATTTTCTGCAGGTATCGCAAGACTCTTTTGGGTGCAACCCAATGATCCTTTCCAGGATTGCTCTGGTATCTCCCCAACATACCAACAATAAATGCAAGGTCCGGACGGGTACAAACTTATGCATACATGATGCTACCCACAACCGAAGCATATGGAATACCCTCCATGAACTTGCGGTCCAAATCTGTCTTAGGACACTGGTCAAGGCTGAATTTCTCACCTTTGGAGACAGGAGTATCATGTGGTTTACAATTTTGCATGCCAAATCTCTTGAGAACTTTATCGATGTATCCCTTTTGTGATAACCTTAGGATACCCTGTGAACGATCACGATGGATCTGTATCCCCAACACAAAAGATGCTTCCCCAAGGTCTTTCATCTCAAAGTTATCTGAGAGAAAAGCCTTAGTATCCTGAAGAAGCTTTACATCGTTCGTAGCAAGAAAAATGTCATCCACATACAACAATAAAAATACAAACCTACTCCCACTGAACTTATGGTACAGACAATCCTCCACAGCGTTTACTTCGAAACCGTATAAAGTAATAATGCGATGGAACTTTAAGTACCATTGACGAGAAGCTTGCTTGAGCCCATAGATGGATTTCTTTAATCTACAAACCAGTTGACTTTCCTCATTAGAGGATAAACCTTGTGGTTGCTTTATGTAGATTTCTTCCTCAAGATCCCCATTGAGAAAGGCAGTCTTTACATCCATCTGATGTAACTCAAGATCAAAATACGCCACCAGGGTCATAATAGTCCTAAAAGAGTCCTTTAATGAAACTGGAGAGAAGGTCTCTTTATAGTCTATTCCTTCCTTTTGGGTGAACCCTTTCGTAACAAGACGTGCTTTGTACCTCTCTATATTGCCTTGTGAATCCGGTTTGGTTTTGAGAACCCATTTACAACCAATCGGTCTCAGATTCTTAGGCAATGGTACAAGCTCCCAAACGTCATTGTCCTTCATGGATTGAAATTCATCCGGCATTGCCTGTATCCACTTTTGAGCATCAGAACAACCAATGGCTTCTTTGAAGGTGAGCGGGTCATCCTCCAAAGAGTCAACAGTTTCCTCATGTTCTTGCAGAAATACGATATAATCATAAATCGCATTTCTTCTCACTCTAGTGGACCTCCTTAGTGGTATATCTCCTTGGTTCTCAACCATCTGAGGGTGTTGAGTTTGATCTTCATGGACTTCTTGATGATCCTCAAGTATAACCTGTGGATCTTGTCCTTTAGAAAGATTAATGATGTCGTTTCTTGCCTGCTGAGGGGCAAAAACAGGAATATGAACTATGAGTTCATCCTGAACCTCAGGAACCGCATGAGGAAGTATAACTGAATCTTCCTCAAAATAGACATCTGAACGTCCATCTTCCCCTCCAAACTCAATATCCTCAAGGAACTGAGCATTTCCCGTCTCCAAAAATGTTCTGGTAGTAGGATTGTAAGACTTATACCCCCGTGACCTCTCCGAATATCCAACAAAATAACAACTAACAGTCCTCAGGTCCAGTTTTCTTTCATCAGGCCTATAAGGCCTTGCCTCAACTGGACATCCCCAAACCTTTAAATGATTTAGGATAGGCTTTCTGCCAGTCCATAACTCATATGGGGTTCTGCTAGTAACTTTAGTTGGTATCCTATTGAGAATATAGACTGCAGTTTTCAAGGCATCTCCCCAAAGTGATATAGGTGGTACGGTTCCTCCTTTCAGCTACATCATTCATGGTCGGAGACCCTCGCATGGTGTACTGTGGAACTATCCCACACTCATCGAGAAACTGAGCAAATGGCCCAGGACGCTGTTCACCTGATCCGTCATATCGACCGTAGTATTCACCACCACGATCTGATCTGACATCTTTAATAGTCTTTCCGAATTGATTTTCAACTTTGGCCTTAAAAGACTTGAAAGCGTCTAATGCCTCAGACTTTTCCTTTAAAAGGTACAGATATCCGTATCGAGAGAAATCATCTATAAAACTGATAAAGTATCGTTGACCATTCCAGGATGCCATAGGGAATGGACCACAAATGTCTGTATGTATCAATTTTAGAGTTTCTGTACATCTCTCAGCCTCAAACCTCCTCTTGTCTGTGGTTTTGCCCTTTATGCACTCAATACAAACCTGTTGGTCTGTGTGATCTAGTGCTTCGAGGATTCCATCTGACACAAGTCGGTCTATTCTCCTTATAGAGATATGACCTAACCGTCTGTGCCATAACCTGAATGAATCCTCAGTTGGCAATTTACGCTTAATCCCTCTGGACTCGCTAACATAACATTCATTATTGCTGTCAACCGTATGCAATAAATACGAGTTATGCTCTACAACATTGCAAAGAAACACTTATGTGTTTAGTGGTTATTGTATCTAACCACCAAGTGTTCTTAGCCACAGAAACTAGAAGGGATTGTATTAACAAGAGACAAGGACTTACCTTTCTTTATACGCCAAGCTTTATACTTAGCGCAGTCCTTCTTTAAGTGGCCTGCCTTATTACAGAAAAAACATTCTATTCCCTTATGCTCAGTATTTGAGCCTTTATGTTTCTTCTGAAAATCAAGCCCTACAGTCTCTTTGCCTTTCCTCTTCTATAACTTGAAGTTACAGGAAGATAACAGTGGTACACTGTTTAGATTGGCAGATATCGAGCTTGTTGTGTCCATGTCTGAAAGAACACAACACTTAGTCAACTCACCTTAATGAATAACACATTAAAAGATTAATTATATGACATTGTGCCTAATCTTTGGACTAAAAGCACAACTCACAGTTAATTAACCTGTCATAGTGTGAATTTTATAGCTTGATTTTGCCAAATATTTAACCTTCCTTTGGGTCGATCAAATATTCGCAATAAATCTCTTAATAGCTATAAAACTTGAAATTCATCACTAACGTATTCATAATTTCTGCCAAACAGTCATCTTCCTTTGGGCCAACAACTATCCGCATGAAATTATGAATAATACACTTGAAATATCCAACCCGGTAATATCCGTGGCAGAGGTCACTTTGGTGACTATACTACCATTAATCGAGTAAAACAAACAAGCTAAACTCTAAAAGCTTCCTTCCTTAGTGTTATTCTATTTTACTTTGTATATCAATTATTTGAACCCGACAAACATCTTAAACTTTATGATGTTTATGTTCAAAAAATTCAATTAATTGACTTTATGAAAGCAATAAACTTAACGAATAACACATTAAAAAGATTAATTATATGACATTGTGCCTAATCTTTGGACTAAAAGCACAACTCCTAATAAATCTCTTGATAGCTATAAAACTTGATATTCATCACTACCGTATTCATAATTTCTGCCAAACAGTCATCTTCCTTTGGGTCGACAACTATCCGCATGAAATTATGAATACCACACGTAGAAAAGTGACTTTACTACTTTTATTAATCAAGTTAGACAAATAAGCTAAGCTTAAAAAGTTTCTTTAGTGTTATTCTAGTTTCATTCATGAATAAATTATTTTTAAACTCTCGCAAACATTTTAAATTTTATGATGTTTATGTTAAAAAATAATTAAGTCAAACCTTACGTCCGGTAAAACGGATCAGTACTGTTAATTGGAAAAATAATTAAATGCAGATACCAATTATCCAAATAATTGCCAAACCCACATGCAATTAATCAAATACCCAGATTGAACAACACTTTATTCATCCCTTCAAAAAAAAAAAACAACACTTTATTCATACAGTGCTTGCCGTTACACAATTAATAGTAATTAATAGACAATTAATTATAATTAATTCTGCACTTTCTAAACAAACGCGCACAAGAAAGTGGGTAGAGACAGCATTAATGGGACCCAATCAAAATTACCTTTGATATATTCAATCCCATTAATGGAAACCATTAATAGAACCACTAAACTTGTCAAACGTGATCAATGATTCATTGTCATGATCAAATAATCAATTCAATTTCCATGATTAATAAATAATTAATTAAACAAATTGATCAATCCCATAAACGGCACCAGCAACATAAATTATTCCCATAAATGGCAAACTTTTCAAGAGTATTAGCATGATTAATTAATAAATTGAACAATTCGGTACCAGCAACAATTAATCAAGCCAAGCCAAATCAATTAATCTAAAATCCCAGGAAACCAAACGGGGTTTACTAAATTAATTCATGCAAAGGTACTAAATCCGGAATTGCTGCAATTAAATTAATTGCAATCCAAAATCCGGAATGGAAAACCCGGAATCACTCTCAATCCGGTTATAAATATTAACCATAATCAAACAATTGATTTGAATCCGGAAATTGTATATAATTGAGAACCAACCGCAAGCAACCCATAATCAAATCAAGCGGCTGATGATGATGCAAATCCGGATTCAATAAAAGTTGTAATTCCGGAATTCAATTAAGCAATTAATCAACAATTACCAAGCTGTTCAATTTCAATTCCAATGGAATTAATTCCAGAAACTCAATTCCATTAAAACCCAATTGCAATTGCAATCGTTTAATTGCAATTCCCATGAAATTGATTTCACAATTCCCAGATAATTAATCAGCCAAATAAATCAATTCCATCATGTATGCGCAGAAGCAACATCAAGAAAACCCAATTAATTGAATTTCGAGGAACTCAACAAGGAATTGCAATCAGATCATCATAGCATCAATGATTATATGTAATTCATACAAATATCAAAATTGATTGGCCCGTTACTGTCGCGCCCCCACGAAAATTAAAAACTCGCGAGTGTGCAACGAAATTTGGGACCTTATAATGCTCAGCGTAAACAGACGCCTCGCAACATGCAATGAAGTCGCCACCCTAATTTGGTTGCTAGGCTTTAGGGAACCTTAATCGTCATGGCATAGGAAATATAATAAGTAAAAAAAACTAAAGGCACAAAAAAGGGGTCTGGACCCCAGACAAAAGGTTCGGGGTCGTATTATGGTCTCGGGAAGGTGTTAGGCACCCGAGTCACATCCGAAAACGGTTACCGGTTGATGAGAGAGGTGTTTAAAAGGTGTTTGATGAAAATGCGTTTTATTTTGAAAAAGGGGGCCCTCAGAGGAATCGTCACTTTAGCCTTTTCCACAATCGGGACCGTTCAAAAATAATAAAAAAGATCTTTCGGACGGGGTTACCGTTTATCAAGATCAGTCTATTATTCTTGACCGTAACGTGATGGGACTGAATTTTCTGTAAGACTGAATGAGCGCCCTCTTATTTCATCATCGGGCCATGCATGATTAGATTGATTGCTATGTGAACCTATCATGGATTGCTAACAGAGTACCAATTTTAAATGATTGGTTTTTGAAGTGGAAAACTGATGTGGGATCGAAAGTCCCCATGTACATGCAGTCAATATATGCGAGAATTTAAAATCACATGAATATGGCATTTGAAGCGACTCTTTAAACACGTTGTTCATGTGGGTTGATTTTAATTCTAACATTTCTATATATCATGCGTACGACTGCTATTTTATGAAAAAGCGCTGAATAAATAAAAGGGAATCGAAAGGCGTACTTTCGAGCGAAACTTGAATTTAAAACCTACAAAGTGAGAGTATTAGTGATAGCTTGAGAAAGAAGTAAACAATTTTATGAGTGCGAAAATTTAAATGACAGTTGATTGCATACGAGAAATGATGAATTTTGCGTATACGAAAGTGAGATGCTGGGTTTGACAAAAATGATGACAGTTGTTTGTATGCAAAAAATGATGGATTTTACGCATACGAGAATTTAAATGCTGAGCTGATTTGCATGCGATAAATGATTAATTTTACGCATACGAAATTTAAATGTTGGGTTGATCGTATGTGAAAAATGATTGATTTTACACATACGAGAATTTAAATGCTATGGTGATTGCATGCGAAAAATGATTGATTTTAAGCATGTGAGAATTAAAATGCTGCGTGATTGCATGCGAAAAATGATTGATTTTAAGCATGTGAGAATTAAAATGCTACGTTGATTGCATGTGATAAATGATTGATTTTAAGCATGTGAGAATTAAAATGTTGCATGATTGCATGCGAAGAATGATTGATTTTACGCATGTGAGAATTAAAATGCTACGTTGATTGCATGCGAAAAATGATTGATTTTTAAGCATGTGAGAATCTAACATCTACGTGATTGCATGCGAAGAATGATTGATTTTACGCATGTGAGAATTAAAATGCTACGTTGATTGCATGCGAAAAATGATTGATTTTAAGCATGTGAGAATCTAACATCTACGTGATTGCATGCGAAGAATGATTGATTTTAAGCATGTGAGAATTTAACAGTTGGATAATTTGCAGAAAGTACAGAGTTGATATTTGCGAAAAATAAAACAATTGATATTTGCAGAAAATAAAGCAGTTGATATTTGCGGAAGGATTTCCAGCAGTTGTGCGAAAAATTAAAGCAGTTGATATTGCGGAAAATAAAACAATTGATATTTGCAGAAAATAAAACAGTTGATATTGCGGAAGGATTTCCAGCAGTTTTTGCGAAAAATTAAAGCAGTTGATATTGCGGAAATTAAAGTGCGACCGTCCATGTAGGCGGTAAAAATAAATAACTGAATTTTTAAATTGCAGAAAATAAAGTGCGGAAATTTAAAATGCTAAGAATTAAAACAGTTGATAAGTGCAGAAAATTAAACAGTTGATACGTGCAGAAAATTAAACAGTTGATAAGTGCAGAAAATTAAACAGTTGATAAGTGCAGAAAATTAAACAGTTGATAATACGAGAAATTAACGTACGATGCGTACGAATTATTTTTACGAAAAACTTGCGATTTGAAATTTCGGAAAGAATTAAAAATCGGAGGGACCTAATTGAAAACTTTGAAAACTTGGGAGGGGGGCCAAAACGGCACCGTGTGATGAATAGGCATGGCACTATTCATCACCCCCTCCCTTGGTCGCCGGAGCTACTGCCGGCGACCCAACTCCGGCCACACTTGGCCGTTTTGAAAAATGGACGTACCGAATTGTTCGTCTCTTCGACGACTTTCCGACCGTATAAACCTTGATTTTTAGTTTGACTCGTACAAAATTTAATTTCGAAAAAACGACCGAACCGTTAATTATCGAAAACTAATTAATTCGAACAAATCTAGCCAACGATTTTCAAAATTGAAAGCATGTATTTAATCTACATTACGTATGTGAATTAATAGCACAAAAACAATCAATTTATTTGCTCAAAATCAAGCCCAACGAAATTAAAGAAAACTTGCGCAGAAAAACCGAAGATGAGCTAGAGAGAGAAAGCTCACCTTTCAAACTTTGAACTGGACGATTGTCGCTCAATATGAGCAAGCTGATCAAGAGGGAGAAGGAGCAAGGGTTTCTTGCGATTTTGGTGCCGTTTTTACGTTGAATGGGAGCTCCTATTTATAGGAGAAAATCGCGTGGAGGAGAGGGAGAAGGAGCTGCGCGTGGTGGTGTTGTTCACGCTGGCGGGGCTACGGCCGTGAGGTGGCTGGGCTAGGGGCGTTGTGATGATGGCCGAGGGGACAGGTAACGGCCGAGGGGACGGGAGCGAGCAGCTCGGTGGCTCGCTCCCCTATTCACGCACGTCCATGGCCGTTCGCGTGTGCCATGCACCATGCCCCTTTAATTTGTCAACCGTTGATCTGGTTGACTTTTCTTGAGTTGACCAGATCAACGGTTGTGATTAAAATGCCCTTTAATTTATTTAAATGGGCTCGAGCTGAGTCCTGCGAGCAAACGCTCGGACTTTTCGATCCGAGGGTACCAGCGCGTAGAGAAAAATATGACGGTTTTAACTGTATACAGCGAAGCATGAAAATTTCGCGTTTGACGCGTTTATTTTCGTGTTCAAAAGCGCGAAACGCGGGAACGGAAAAATAAAAACGTTACGCCGAAAATTACACGAAACGTTGTATACCGTTGCGAGCAGAAAAAAAGCTAGCAACTAGTTGATGGAAAACATTTAAAAGTCAAGCTGTGGTTCGAGCAGACTTACTCGGGTCCAATAAAAGCTCGAATAAAAATATTAATAAAATAATAAAAATACTAAAAAATGCGCTAAAACCCTAAAAATCCTAAAATTCGTGAGATGACCAAAAAATGCAGAAAAAACTAGCATACGACTGCCGGATAGTAAAAAATAGAATTTTTAGGGTTGAAAATAATATTAATGATAATAATGAAAATGCATGCCGAAAAATTAAAAAACGCGATTTCGAAAGCTGACGATGCTAACGATGATGCTAAAATGCAACGAAACACCTAAAAAATGCTAGCGATAGCAAACTAACTACAGATGACTGTAAATTACGTAAAAATGACAGTAAATTAAATAAATGACAGAAATGCTAAAATTGATTAAAAATGGCGTCAAAATTCGGGTATCAACAGTTGCCCCCTCTTTACTGTCTTATCGAAGGATTTGATAAGCAGTAAAGAAAGTTGCCCCTATATATCCGGATTTTGGCGACACAACAGGTCTTACCTCAACCCTACAGTGATGATGTCGCTCTGGGAGGAGGTAGTTTGATTGATGTCGCTCTGGGAGGAGGAGATTGATTGATGCTACCACTGGGGGTAAAAGGTGATTACTTGCCGTTACTCTGGGAGGAGGAGATTGATTGCTGTCACTCTGGGGATTAACAGGTGATTGCTTGATGTCGCTCTGGGAGGAGGAGATAGGTTGTTGATCCTGCAAAGATATAAGCTTAGATCTACTCGGGTATTGAGAGAAACATAAGTTGCAGGAAGTGTAAATGATGACTACTCTGCTAGGGATGAAAAGTGATTTTACGACAACGTAAATGACGGCTCCACTGGGGGTCTGACACGCAACAGACGTTGCCTAGGGAGGATGACGCGCTATTCGTAGATGTATGAATGTTTCGCCCTAATGATGTCAACTCTAAGAGGAAGAAAATAATTATGCAGAAATGTAGAATTATGTGAAGGATATCACTCTGAGAGGGGAAGAAATGCTAAAGCTGAAAAAGGTAGATCTACGCTATGTTGTCACTCTGGGAGGAGAAGAAACGCTACGCTGGAAGCTACACTATGCTGTCACTTTGGGAGGAGGAGAATGCTATGCTGAAATCAAAAGAACGTCGATTCCCGTAGGAGACGACGCGAAATGCGGAAACTTAAACTAAGGTCACTCTGGGAGGAGGAGATGCTGTGCTGGAAGCTAAACTATGCTGTCACTCTGGGAGGAGAAGATGCTATGCTGAAATCTAAAGAACGTCGATTCCCGTAGGAGACGACGCGAAATGCGGAAACTTAAACTAAGGTCACTCTGGGAGGAGAAGATGCTATGCTGGAAATTAAACTATGCTGTCACTCTGGGAGGAGAAGATGCTATGCTGGAAATTAAACTATGCTGTCACTCTGGGAGGAGAAGATGCTATGCTGGAAATTAAACTATGCTGTCACTCTGGGAGGAGAAGATGCTATGCTGGAAATCTTAAAGAACGTCGATTCCCGTAGGAGACGACGCGAAATGCGGAAACTTGAACTAAGGTCACTCTGGGAGGAGAAGATGCTATGCTGGAAATTATACTATGCTGTCACTCTGGGAGGAGAAGATGCTATGCTGAAATCTTAACCTATGTTGTCACTCTGGGAGGAGAAGATGTTATGCTGAAATCTTAAAGAACGTTGATTCCCGTAGGAGACGACGCGAAATGCGGAAACTTAAACTAAGGTCACTCTGGGAGGAGAAAATGCTAATGCTAGCGGCCTTGATACGAATCTAGAATGCGTCTGCGTCCTGCTCAGGAGGTAACGACCCCAAGGACAAGACTTTCCCACGATTTACAGCCGTAAGTAGTCCTCACCTGATATTAGTGTTTGCACTCACGCTCTGAAACAAGGCTAAGTATTTTTACACTCATAAAGATGCTGCTAACATGATACATAATTTACAGTTCGCAATGTCAATCCGAGTGAATAGACTTCGAATGAAGATGCACATGCATGGGCATTCTAATAATCGATGGGACTTTTACGGAAAAGAATGAAGGGATATGAAAAGTCCGGAAAGGAGTTTGTTTTGGGAACAAATTGCTTTTGCCGAGGAGTTGGAAGGCTTTTGATGAGTGATGCTTTGTTGATTGGCCCTGATGTGGGCGATGTTTTGCTGATTGGCCCTGATGTGGGCGATGTTTTGCTGATCGGCCCTGATGTGGGCGATGTTTTGCTGATTGGCCCTGAGGTGGGCGATGTTTTGCTTGATTGACCCTGATGTGGGCGATGTTTTGCTGATTGGCCCTGATGTGGGCGATGTTTTGCTGATTGGCCCTGATGTGGGCGATGTTTTGCTGGGGATGTCATTTTCCCGTCGGCCAGGAGCCCTTTTCTCGAGTCTTCATTGGGGGAGCGTCGTCGCTGCTTTGCGGTTCGCTGCTTGCGGTGTGTCGAGTGGGGCCTTGGGCCTTTCCTGGGGAAGGATGCTTCGAGATTTCTCGAGTTGGCCTTGGGCCTTTTTTGCTCGAGTTCACTGGGGAAGGTTGCTTTGAGATTTCTCGAGTTGGCCTTGGGCCTTTTTACTCGAGTTCACTGGGGAAAGTTTTCTTCGAGATTTCTCGAACTGAGTCGTCCCCGGGTTGTGCTTGCTTTGTCTCTTCGATTGTTTGTTATTCTTCGAAGGTCTCTGAGCATTTCTTTTTTCTTTTCTTTTCCCTTTTTCCTCTCTCTTTTTTTTTTTTTTTTCTCTTGTCTCTCCCTTTTTTTTTCTTCTTTTTTTTCTTCTTCCCTTTTTTTGATTTGATCTTGAAATGCAACAGAGCAGAGCAAGAACGGCCTTCGTCTTGATCTCTTCCCCTTCTGTCTCGAGGCCTCGGCCTTCGTAGTTGCTGCTTCTTCGGTGATAGTCCTTAGCGATCTCCTGGCGCCCTTTTCAGTCTCCTTCGTCGTGAACTTGAACTTGGCGTGCTTTTACTTCCGGCTGGCAATTTTAGCTGAAACTGCTCTTTGGCTCCCGGGGTATGAGTGATATTGTTGGTTTGAGGAGTGATGACATACATGGTGGAAAGAGTAAAGAAACAAAAAAAGTGGAGAAAATCGTAAAAGTCCCACGTCATTTCATAGCTATCCCCTGTCTAATTGCGCATGTACCCTGGATATTATGCGAACTCAACTAGTATCTAGTCAGGCCCTTACACTCATGAAGGATACGCCGCGATGGCTCGAAAATGCTTACCGGGATTTGTTTGTGACTGCTTACGTCGGAACAAACCGTGGATATAAGAGCAAACAGGTAATATCATGCATGGCACGTAATTTGGATAGATGCTTGATTTAACAGAGGGATTGAATATTTCTGACCTATGCGATGCATGAAAATGCCTATAAGAGCAGTATGCTTTTGTTTTAGCCGGCCTAAAGAGGGATTTTGATCGATTTTTTTGATTTTTGATTGATTGAGGGTTTGATTGCTCAATGGTTTGATTGCTAGAAGACTTGATTGCTAGATGTGGGGGATGACCTATTTGCAACGTTCTAATGAGAACCTAAGGTTGCCCCCAGTGGGCCAGACGACCGTACTCGGCTTAAAGCTATCAAATCGAGTAAGAATGAAAACAATTTTAAATAAAAGGGGAAAGAAAGATGGACTCCCCTAAGGTGTGCAGCGGGGCTGCAAGGGCGTCTTCCACGAGCTCCACGCGGATGACAGCGAGATGCTTCCAGTCCCTGTGAGATGCAGAGGGGACAACAAACAGAGAAATTAATTTAAAACGAAAAAAGAGATAAGTTCAGGGATTCTCCCTTCTTTTAACTCGGCTTTTCGAGGGTGCCTATGACGTGGTCCCCGGTTCCGGGATGCTTCGCTTCGGTGTGCTGATTGGTTTCTTTTTCAGCTGCTTTATGGGAACCGCTGATCCCGGTCGAAGGGAAAATGGGATCCGCACTGGGTATACTTGCTTACCGGCCCTTGCTAGACCTTTGTTGATGGGCTTCGTGATTGCTTGGGGATAAAGGGGAAAACCCTCTGTTCCCGTAATGTGCAGCGGGGCTGCAAGGGCGCATGCTTACCGTCCTTATGCGGGCATCGAATGGGGGTGACCCAGTTCCTGAAAAAAAACGATGCGGCAAGAACTAATGAGGAGTAAATGCGAGATGATTTTTGGCAAAAGGACTGTGATTGATAAGTTTTTAAGCTCTCCCTTCTAGACGGGCCACTCGTGGGTCATTGAGCGTGACTTAGGTCGGATGTCGATTGATGATAGCTTTGTTTTTAGATGTGTTGCTGCAGCTCTCGCCTTGGCGTGGGTGATACTTATAGCCTGGCTGTCTCTCGATTAAAGGATACACCGTATTGATCATGGTGCGGATGCCGGAACCTTCTTGAACAAGACCGCATTAAGTATGTTGATGGTGACCCCAGGAGGATGACTTTTTGTCGTGCTTTTCCTAGGAGTTGTTGCCTGTAATGTTGCACTGTGCGACCATGGTGTTTTGGCGATGAGCTCCTCCGAATAGGTGAACGGAGATGGGAGCCGACTTTGCTAGCGTTTCGACGACTTGGCCGGCTTAGGATGAGCTTTGTGACTTTGGTTCAGCATTTAGTCCTTCGAGAACGGTTGTTCGCGATGCCGGTTGTGCTGGTCGCACTGCAGGAAAAAGAATTTCGCTTTAGATGGCGACAGTTTGCCTTAAAATCTTTCCTGATTTGCTCTTGAAGGTGGCCCGTTGCGGCCCTCCAAGAGTCGCTACGAGCGGAAGCTCCGTGGTCTTCTCGTGATGCCAAGATGAGACTATACGCCGCTGCAAAACTTAAAATTGATTAGTGGCGTTAGTCTAAGGGACGCGTCTTACGTCTCGAGCTACTCCTGGGGAGCCATCTATGTCATGCCTCCTTTTGTCATCTCACACGTTTAACGAAAGAGGATAACAAAGTTTTAAAATCATACGCATCTCCTGAAAAAAACTTGTTTTATTAATTTCAGAACAAACGTTTGTATTAGATTGTCATGATAAAACCCTATGTCGCTGATCTGGCCGAACGTGTAACCCGTGACACTTCAGGCGTAGTATATCTTGACTGCATCGGCATTCACCGGTCTTAGGAGATCGTCTCCGTCCATGTTGGTTAGCATTAGGGCACCCCTTGAGAATGCACTTTTAACTAGATACGGGCCCTCATATTTGGGGGCCCACTTTCCTTGACTGGCCTCCTGATGAGGGAGAATCTTCTTCAGTACTAAATCCCCAGCCTCGAACTTGCGAGGTCGCACTTTCCTGTCATAAGCGTTGGCCATTCTTTGCTGATATAATTGTGCATAGCAGATAGCGGCCAAGCGCTTTTCGGGAAGGAGGTTCAGCTGCTCGTACCTCACTCTTGCCCAATCTGATTCTTCTACTTCAGACTCTGCCAGGATTCTGAGAGAAGGGATTTCTACTTCAAGGGGAATTACGGCTTCCATGCTGTAAACTAATGAGTAGGGAGTTGCCCCTGTAGATGTACGGGTTGCTATCCGGTAAGCATGCAACGCGAAGGGAAGCATGTCATGCCAGTCCTTATGAGTGATTACCATCTTTTGGATGATCTTTTTTAGGTTTTTGTTTGCTGCTTCAACTGCGCCATTCATTTTTGGTCGATATGGAGATGAGTTTCGGTGCTTCACCTTCCAATGTTGGCAAAAACCGTCGATCATTTTCCCATTGAGATTGGAGCCGTTGTCCGTGATGATGGTTTCTGGGACTCCGTGACGGCAGATGATGTTTCTTTCGATGAAACGCATGGTCGTCTTCTGTGTGACGTTGGAGTAAGAGGCGGCCTCTACCCACTTGGTGAAGCAGTCGATCGCTACGAGGATGAAGCGATGGCCATTAGAGGCTGTGGGATGAATTTGGCCGATGATGTCGATTCCCCACATTGCGAAAGGCCAAGGCGATGTCATGTTGAAGAGAGGGGTTGGCGGTACGTGGATATGGTCCGCGTAAACTTGACACTTGTGGCACTTCCGAAAGTAGTTGATGCAATCTCGTTCGATGGTGAGCCAAAAGTAGCCTTGCCTCATTATCTGTCTGGCCATCATGTGCCCACTAGCATGTGTGGAACACACCCCTTCGTGGATTTCCGTTATGATTCTTTTCACCTCGGTCATGGTGACGCAGCGAAGCAAAGCTCCATCAGCTCTTCTTTTGTATAAAACTTCGCCGTCGAGATAGAAGTCTAGGGCTAAACACTGGAGGGTCCTTTTGCTAACCCAGCTTGCCCCCGGTGGATGTTCCCGGTTTCTGATGAATTGTACTAAGTCGTGGAACCAAGGCTTCCCATCGGCTTCCTCTTCCAAGGTGACACAGCATGCCGGCATTTCCTTTACCTCTACCCTCAAAGGCTGAAGCATTACTCCACACTCTAGTTTGAACATGGAGGCCAAGGTGGCTAATGCGTCTGCGAAGCGGTTCTTTTCTCGGTCAACTCGGTCGAACTTGGTTTCCTCGAATTCCCGCGCGAGCTGAGTGAGTAACCTTTGATAAGGGATGAGCTTGGAATCCCGTGTCTGCCAGAGGTCCTGGGCTTGGTAGATGACGAGTGCTGAATCGCCGAAGATCCGGAGCTTCTTTACTTTTAGGTCGATGGCTGTCGCGAGACCACTGATGCATGCCTCATACTCAGCGATGTTATTAGTGCAGGGGAAGTTCAACTTGCATGCTACAGGGAATTGACGGCCGTCTGGGGCTATGACTACGGCTCCCACTCCCTTGCCTGAGAGGTTCACCGTGCCGTCGAAGAACATGGTCCACCAGTCGTCTTCTTGGAGATCCTCTGCGATTTCATCCTCAACTGCTATGCTGTCCTCATCGGGGAAGTCAAAGCTCAACGACTCATACTCATCCGAGGCATGATCAGCCAAGTGATCGGCGAGGGCGCTTGCCTTAACCGCTTTCTGAGTTACATAGATGATCTCATGCTCAGCTAATAAGACTTGCCATCTGCAAATGCGACTTGATAGGTACGGTTTTTCGAAGATGTACTTCAGCGGATCCATGCGAGAGATTAGCCATGTCGTGTAATACAACATGTACTGTCGAAGTCTTCGGGCGCACCATGCTAGGGCGCAACATGTTCGTTCTAACATGGAGTAGCACATCTCGCACTCGTTGAATTTCTTGCTGAGGTAGTAGATGGCTTGTTCACGTCTTCCCGACTCATCGTACTGTCCCAAAACGCAGCCCATGGTGCTAGCCGTGACTGTTAGGTACATGAGCAAGGGTCGTCCTGGCGTCGGGGGAACCAGTACCGGCGGGTTTTGCAGGTACGTCTTGATTTTCTCGAAGGCTTTCTGACAGTCTCCGTCCCATTCCGATTCTCCGTGTTTCCTTAGCATTTTGAACATCGGCTCACAAGTAAGTGTTAACTGGCTGATAAAGCGCGCGATGTAGTTGATGCGTCCTAAGAAGCTTCGTACTTCCGTTTCAGTGTTGGGAGCGGGTAGCTCTTGAATTGCTTTTATCTTATCAGGATCCACTTCTATGCCTTTGTTACTGACGATGAATCCCAATAACTTTCCGGAGGTTACTCCAAAGGTGCATTTAGCTGGGTTTAGCCTTAGCCGAAATTGCCTCAACCTTTCGAATACCTTCTTCAGGATGTCTACATGGTCTTGCGCGCCGCGAGATTTGGCTATCATGTCGTCGACATAGATTTCCAACTCTTTATGCATCATGTCATGGAAAAGGGTGACGGCAGCACGTTGGTACGTGGCTCCTGCGTTCTTTAATCCGAAGGGCATCACTTTGTAGCAGAAGGTTCCCCAAGGGGTGATAAAGGTCGTCTTTTCACTGTCCTCGGGTGCCATCTTGATCTGATTGTACCCGGAAAATCCATCCATGAAGGAGAACATGTCATTTCCGGCGGCACTATCCACCAAGATGTCGATATGGGGAAGTGGGAAGTCATCCTTAGGGCTGGCTCGATTGAGATCCCGAAAGTCCACGCACATGCGAACCTTCCCATCTTTCTTAGGCACTGGCACTATGTTGGCGATCCATTCTGGGTACTCGGCAACTCTCAGAAAACCCGCGTCCAGTTGCTTGGTAACTTCTTCTTTGATTCTCAGAAGGATGTCTGGATGCATTCTCCGAAGTTTTTGCTTGACAGGTCTAAACTCGGGCTTTAATGGGATACGATGCTCAACTATCCCGGGATCAAGACCTGGCATGTCGGCGTATGACCATGCAAATACGTCGGAGTAGTCTTTGAGGAGAGAAATCAACCTTTCTCTCTGAGTCGTATCCAAGGTAGTACCGATCTTGACCAACTTTTGATTCTCATTGCTTGCCCCCAAGCTTACTTCGTCCAATTCCTCCTGATGAGGGGTTACTTCCTTTTCTGAACTTTCCAGTAAACGGGCCAGTTCGTCGGAGATTTCTGCTTTGTCTTCAGTCGTAGCGATGATTTCTTCGCCAATAAAGACATAAGTTTTATCATGACAATCTGAACTAACATTCATCCTGAAATAAAAAAATGCGAAAAAAGAGATGCGTAAAATGAAAATTGCATATATATTTGATTTTTAACAGAAGGGGAACGTGAGTTCCTACAAAAGGGTTTTCGTAAGAAAACGTGCAAACATGTGTTTTTCTAAAAGAAGTAATTACGGAGAGACATCCGGAAGCATGGTGATGGTCCAGTTGCACACAGACTCCCCTGACTTCTTAACGAAAATGACTGAACCAGACGACGATCCCTCTTCTCCTAGAGTGCAGATACGGAGGTCCGATACCTTGACAGGATTTCCATTGATGGTTTCGGCGGCGAAGGGGAATGTAGTTCTGATATGGGGGATTGACATCTTGCCCCCCGGCGCAGAACGTCCGAATAGCTTAGCCAGCTGCTTTTCTTTCTTTTCTTGGGCAATTCTAACAAAATCGGCTTTGCCCGGTTGGTACCCTAACCCAAAACGGTCTCCGAAGCTCTTCGGAGGCGACCATCCTTTGGATCCTTGACGCCGAGCCATTTTCCCAATTGGAAACTTCCTTCCAGCATTGGTTTAGGGGTGGTTCCGGCTGTCTCAGATTTTGAGGCTTTGCCCACAAGGGACCCCTCCTTGATCCAGTCTGTGTTGACGATTTCGAAGGCTTGGAACGAGCTCTCTAAAGTTTCGGCAGTTTCGATGTAAGGCACGGAGGCGTGCTTAGCCAAGATCAGGGCCTCTTCTGCCTTTATCGTGACTAAGGCATTATCCTTGACGTACTTGAGGCACTGATGCAGAGAAGAGGGGACTGCCCCTGCTGAGTGGATCCAAGGTCGTCCCAGTAGCATGCTGTAAGCAGGTTGGATTTCCATGATCTGGAATGTCAGGGCGAAGGTGTGGGGCCCAATGACCATGTCCAATTCAAAGTTTCCGATGATCTCTCGAGTGGTGCCATCGAAAGCCCTAGCCATCATTCCGCTAGGTTTCATGTGAGAGAAATCGACCGGTAGTTGCTCGAGGACGTGCCTGGGCATGACATTCAGCGCGGACCCATTGTCGATGAGGGCCTTGGCTATGACGTGTCCCTTACATTCTACCGTGATGTATAGGGCCTTGTTGTGATCTTTTCCTGAGGGGTCGATCTCTTCTTCAGAGAAGGAAATGCTACTGAGGGCCTGAATCCTTCCGACAAGGTTTTCCACCCCTTCTGTAGTGATATCCTTAGTTACGAAGGCTTGCTTCAAGACTTTCAGGAGAGCTTGGCGATGAGCCTCTGAAGTAAGTATCAGCTCCATGATGGAAATGCGAGCTGGGGTTTTCTTCAGTTGTTCGATGATGCTGAACTCGCTCTGTTTCATGATTTTGAGGAACTCAGCTGTCTCGTCCGCGGTTACAGGTTGGCTCAAACCTTGTGTTTCCTCTATCGTTTCCTCGCGGATCACAGGGTTTTTTCCTTTAGCTTGTCGTTGCTTCTCTACTTCCTCCGAGATGTAACATCTCCCGGTGCGGGTCATGCCCCCGATATGAGAGGTTTCACTAATAGTGGGTCCTATTGGCGTGACTGTAGGAGGGGTGGTGACTACCGTGTACCCGTAGTCGAATGGGACCGCGTGCAGGTCTCGGCTAGGAGTATTCACAGCTAATGTGAACACTACCTTGCGTGGGGTTGTGGAGGTGTCCCCTGTCTGAGCCACATATTCGAAGGAATATGGTGCTGGAGAGTGGTCCCCGATGGCATTGATGGTTCCTCGGGCTTCTCCTTTAGTTTGGATGACTCCGAATGTGGTGAGTTGCTTGACTTTTTGCCGAAAGAGTCCACAATCTTGGATGTCATGCTTGCTTTCCCCATGGCAGAAGAGGCATTGGGCCTGATTATTCCCCGGGAATGGTAGATAAGCCTTGTTAGCTAGAGCGAAGAACAACTCTTCGTTGGGTGTTTCTTCCATCGAAGGGCGAGGAAAGTTGATTCCTACGGAAGCAATGTCGCCCATCCCCGAATTATGGTGCGGTAGGGGACCCATTGTCACAGCAGGATCCTTTGCTAATCCATGGGGCGAGATTCGCCCTTGTTTAGTTAGGTGCTCGACCTTTTCTCTAAAGGCATAACAATCCTCCAAGGAGTGTCCTCTGGTTCCGGCGTGATATTCGCAGCTAACCTTTGGATCATACCAGCTAGGGTAAGGAGTGGATTGAGACGGGAGTGAGGATGGCATAATCTGTCCCTCTGCCAAGAGGCTTGTGTAGATTTCCTTCGAAGGAAACAGAGGGAGCGACCACATCGGTAAAGGGTATGATTCGGAGTCTGAGGGTTCCCAAGAAGGTAGTGATGGTGCTGGGCCACCATAGGAGGGTGGCGCCGAATACCTGACGAGGTAATCGAATCTCCCAGAAGGTTGGCCCAAAGTATCAATCTCGCGATCGCCCTCGTCGCGGCGTTTGGAGAATCGTTTGCCCGACGAAGTCGATCCCTTCTTTCGGAGGATTGGGAGTGGAGTTCCCTTGGCGTTATGCGAGATAGGAAATCCGTCTCCGATGGCGTTAATGGATCTTCCCTCGTGGGTTGCTTTCTGGGTTTGGATCACCCCGAGATGCGAGAGTTGTACCACCCTTTCTGCGAACACCTTGCAGTTTTGGATTTTGTGATCGTCGCTTTCCTCGCAGTACATGCAGCCACTTGGATTGCTCTCCGAGTATGGCAAGTGTCCTCCTCGAGTTAGGGCCAGGAAAAGTTGTTCCTGTGGCCAGCTTGATGCGGAAAAGAGAAGGTCGTTTCTTTCTCCTGCCGAGATGGCGTTCACTCCTCCCTTTCCCTGGGCATGATTGGGAAGAGGGTTGGTGGATGTGTTGGGTCCTTTTGCTAACCCTTCGAAAGATACCCACCCACTCTTGATCAAGTGCTGGACTTTGGCTTTAAATGCGAAGCAGTTTTCCAGAGTGTGACCTGGGGCTCCAGCGTGGTATTCACACCTCGCGTTGAGATCATACCACTTCGGGTAAGGAGGCAATTGAGGCTGAGCCGGCACCGGTACGATCTGTCCGGCTGCCAAGAGATGTTTGTAGATTTCTCCTGCAGGAAGAGGAAGAGGAGGTGGAGGCTCTTGGCTCCACCGATTGTTTGTCGTGTTTTGGTTTTTTGGGTTTTTTGGTGGGTTATATGGCTTGGGTTGCATGGGTTGTGATGCTTGTACTGATGGGAAATGCGTAGGGCTTTGAGGCGCGATATTGGCAACAGGCGGCGAGGTGAAAGGAAAGTAGGTAGGTTGATATAGTGACGGCAGAGGGTAGGGCGATGGCGATAAATAAGGTGGAGGTGGTGGAAATGCCTGCCCCTGATGAGCTTGGGGAGCCACAAATCCAACGTCTCTTTTTATGATAGGTGCTTTCCTGGGCGCAGATTCCGATGCTGAAGGCAAGATTCGTCCTGACTTAACTCCTTGCTCGACTCTTTCGACAATTAGGACCATATCGGAGAAGCTATTTGAGGGGTTTGAGATCAGGTAGGTGTAGTAGGGAGCCTTGAAGGTGTGCAAGAAGATCGACAGGAGTTCCTTGTCGCTTAAGGGTGGAGAGATCCGTGAGGCCACCTCCCTCCATCTCTGAGCATAGGTTTTTACGGACTCGCCGACTTTCTTTTCCATGTTTTGCAGATCAGCGCGGTCGGGTGCTACCTCCATATTGAACTTATATTGCCGGTAGAATGCGTCGGATAAGTCTCTCCATGTCCTGATCCTGGCTCGATCTAGCCCCATATACCATGTCAGGGCGTGCTTGGTCAAGCTTTCCCGGAAGAGATGAATCAACAACGGCTCATTGTGGATTACCTCTGCCATCTTGTTGCAGTATGCTCTGAGATGGGTCTTTGGGCACTCTACCCCAGTATATTTTTCGAAGTCAGGGATTTTGTACTTCGGGGGTACGACAATCCCGGGGACCATACACATATCGGCAGGGCCGGTAGGGTCAAATGGATCAGCCCCTTCAATTGCTCGGAGCCTTTCCTCAAGTAGGTTTCGCCGATCATTTTTCGGTTGCTCGGCCCCGATGGGGTTGGAACCGAAGGGTAGTGCCAGTCCTGATGAGAACTGCGGTTGTGCTGAGTTGAAAGTGAGGAGCTGAGTTCCCACAGGTCCGGGAACTGTGCTCGGAGGAATAGGAGGGAGATACAGATTCTCTGGGTGGGCCTGGCTCTTGCTGGGGTCCACAGCAGGGTTGATTGAAAGGTGCTGAAGCGACGGGGAGATCTCTTCACCCGCCTTAACTGGAGGACTTGCAGCGTTGGGTACAGTGAAGGGACTAACCCATCTCCAACGGCCCGGGGGGCCGGACAGGGGTGGAAGTACCGAAGATCCTGCGACGGTGAGTGAAGGGGAAGGTCTGTTTGTTTGAGGGGGATTGAAACCCGGTGGCAACTCGGTGACAGCTTCATCTCTTTCCTTTTCGGCCCTGGCGGCCCTTTCCGTAGTGATCCTAACTTGCTCCTCTAACTCAGCAATTCTAGCGGTCAGTGCTTCATCGGTCTTGGCCGGTTCAGTCATTTTTCGCTTTTGAAGTCTAGTCAAAGGGAGCCTGTGCGGAGTAGCTTGCTTCCGAGGAGCTATGGTGAACCTGAAAAAAGGGAAAAAACACAAAAACAGTGAGTATAAATGAAGATACACAGGTGATGTGCAATCCCGAGGTCTCCACATTTGCTCATTCGCTTTTCTGGCTTGTACTTTCATTTGATATTTTCAGGGTGGTCGCGGAGGCGAGATATCCTGGTCGTTGGCGAGATACGAAGGAAGCCTCTATACATTCCAACGATATGACGCAAATCTGAGATGCTAACGGCGAAACCCAAATCAGCAGGGGCAACCAATGCCGTCATGCTAGGGGGATCTCTTTTCACATTATGCTTTCAACGATGTAGGGCCTGATGCCTAGTGAACCCAACCAAGGGGAGGGACGTCGATCTATGCTATGAACTCGGAAGTTCTTGTGATAAACTAAAAGGATAGGGTCATGAGCGAGGGCTACTTGGCTATATATTGCTTGGTCTGATTTTTCTGGTTTTTTAGTGAAAAGATTGTGTTTATCTCGGAGGGATTTTCTTTTTCTTTTTGCGATGGTCTTTTGAGTTGTATTTGGGATGGATAATTGATATGAAAAAGATAGGCAATTTTAATAAATATCCAAAAGAGTACGACTTTATTAAAGTGTTTACAAAAGTATGGTAAACTTGCCAACTACCTAAGTTCATCAAAAATGGCTAAGATAGATGAAATTAGGGGTCCTAGCTAAAAGAAAAGGTTTGTCGATATCCGAGCCTTTCCCTAAAGGCGTCAATCCTGGGCGTCCGAGTTCTCTTGCCAAAGGTACTCCATCGAAGCCATCTCCCCTTTCTGCATTTCTATCTCAGCTTCTAAGGCGGTAATTCGGTTTTGCAATGCCTGGCTCTTCCTGTCTCCTAGATCTGCTCGAGTAGTCAAGACCCTTATCGTTGAATCCTTGTCTTGGATTATGGCACTCGAAGCTTCTTTCTTGCGGGTTTCGCTGCTCAAGCGTTCGTTGAAGGCCTTGAGGGCCACCTTCTGTTTTACTGCTTGTATCCGGACAAAATCCCTATGACGCCGGTGTACCTCATTCTTCTGGACTTCTGCGTAGCATTGACGTGCTTCGGCAGTATCTCTTTCCTCTGTCATTAGATCTCGCTCTTCCTGCGCTGCTCGCATTTGTTCTACCACTTGCGCGTAAGCCATGGCATCCATTCCTCCACTTACTTGCGATTCTCCTTCCTCTTCTATCGGTTTCTGATTTTCTGGGTGAGGCAAAACATTGCCGTTGACTCGCTGCAACCTCCACTGTGGATATTGCGGTATTGTTGCGGCAGGGGCGACACGTCCTTTGAGACAAAAGGGGTTGGCCCAGTCTAGGGCGTACAACTGGATGTTCTGATTCTCTCCGGTGTGTGGTAGATCCGTTTTCGTCATGCCGAATGTTACTGGAATGATCTGGGTGATGCAAAACTGCCTGAGTACGAGGGCAGGGCAGTAGTGAGCACATCCCCAATGCTCCGATTAGAGGAACCCAAGGTAGGGGTTCACAGCAGACGATAGGATCGGAGGTTCGTAGCCACTTGGCATGCCAACTGAAGTCTTCCTCTGAGAGGTTGATGAATCGGTTGATCCAGACGTCTTTATTTTCCATCTCTCATTTATCTGTGGTCATTGCATTGATAACTCTGAGCAGAGGGCACGACCTGATGTAGCTCTCGAAGAAGATGGATTGATCAGGAATTTGCTTGAAGTGGCTGATCAACCATACTGTCAGTAGCTGGGCGCAGCAGGTGAGCCTCCCTTTCCCCTTCCTTCGGCAGGAGTCTAAGGAACGAAAGGTCTCGGCCAAGATGGTTGTTGTAGGATTGATGGCATTTACCTCCATCTCGTAAAAGATGTTGGCTGCTGAAGAGTCGATGGCGTTTCTCCTCCTCGTAAAAAAGACGAATCCTACAATGGCGAAGGCTAGAATCCTTAAGCGCCTAGCTCCATTTGATAGCTGAAATCGTGCCTCGATATCCGACCAACACCAAACGTAGTCACCCTCTTTGACACGAGTAGGGATTCCTAATAGCTTGTCGAGTCTTATTTTTACACTTGCAGAGTCAAGTCGGACATTCTGGTAGATGATTGATATGGGTGATGTGAAGCACATCAAAGTTGAGTACTCCTCGAGTGTAGGAGTTAAGTCCACTCCCTTGTCAAAAGAGAAGCAATGATAGTAGGAATCCCAGAACTTCAGAGCTGCCCTGATACAACCCCAATCGGCCTTGACATCCACTAGGGTCAGTAGCTTTCCATAACTACCCTCAAACTGAGTCTCTTCGTCTTCAGTCAGCTCATTCCTTAACATCCGAATCCTAGTCAAATCAAAGTCTACAACCTCTACTTTGATTTTAGTGGTGATGTCAGGGGCGAATCCCCGTTCTAACAGATCTCCTCGGGCAGCTTGATCGTCGAAGCTTCGTCCCCCGAAAATATCAAATGAAAGTAACGTAGGTGCTGTCATGGTGAATGAGCAAAATGGGCCCTGTAGGACAAACATCAAAATTTTTAAGTGCTAAGTAAATGGTGGGTGTGAGAAATCCACAGTTTGTATAACAGGAAAAATCACGTCATCATACCAACAAGATAAATAGCCACGATAAACAGGTATAATCATGATGCACGTGCTGGGGCTCTGATTCCGTCACCTCTAACTGGCTTGAATGGTTCCCGGATGATACCATGAAAAGGTCCCTAAAGTGTCGTCTGGCGTCCCCGATTCCTTACGAAATCGAGTAATCCTTTCAACTGGCTTTAGGGGTTCATCCGAGTTGGGATTGGTGAACACTACCTAGGACATGTGTCCTAGGGCGTCACTACTACCCTCCTATTTTGGTATTGGTCCCCTGGGTGTAGGGCGCTATGATATGCATATGACAATTGATAAAGCAAATAAATGAACAGATCAGCAATTGATCAAAGCAAATAAATAAACACATAAACACCTCTCTAAAAAAGACAAAACCGGCTCCGAGCCAAAAATTCCCCAGTGAAGTCGCCAAACTGTCGCGCCCCCACGAAAATTAAAAACTCGCGAGTGTGCAACGAAATTTGGGACCTTACAATGCTCAGCGTAAACAGACGCCTCGCAACATGCAATGAAGTCGCCACCCTAATTTGGTTGCTAGGCTTTAGGGAACCTTAATCGTCATGGCATAGGAAATATAATAAGTAAAAAAAACTAAAGGCACAAAAAAGGGGTCTGGACCCCAGACAAAAGGTTCGGGGTCGTATTATGGTCTCGGGAAGGTGTTAGGCACCCGAGTCACATCCGAAAACGGTTACCGGTTGATGAGAGAGGTGTTTAAAAGGTGTTTGATGAAAATGCGTTTTATTTTGAAAAAGGGGGCCCTCAGAGGAATCGTCACTTTAGCCTTTTCCACAATCGGGACCGTTCAAAAATAATAAAAAAGATCTTTCGGACGGGGTTACCGTTTATCAAGATCAGTCTATTATTCTTGACCGTAACGTGATGGGACTGAATTTTCTGTAAGACTGAATGAGCGCCCTCTTATTTCATCATCGGGCCATGCATGATTAGATTGATTGCTATGTGAACCTATCATGGATTGCTAACAGAGTACCAATTTTAAATGATTGGTTTTTGAAGTGGAAAACTGATGTGGGATCGAAAGTCCCCATGTACATGCAGTCAATATATGCGAGAATTTAAAATCACATGAATATGGCATTTGAAGCGACTCTTTAAACACGTTGTTCATGTGGGTTGATTTTAATTCTAACAGTTCTATATATCATGCGTACGACTGCTATTTTACGAAAAAGCGCTGAATAAATAAAAGGGAATCGAAAGGCGTACTTTCGAGCGAAGCTTGAATTTAAAACCTACAAAGTGAGAGTATTAGTGATAGCTTGAGAAAGAAGTAAACAATTTTATGAGTGCGAAAATTTAAATGACAGTTGATTGCATACGAGAAATGATGAATTTTGCGTATACGAAAGTGAGATGCTGGGTTTGACAAAAATGATGACAGTTGTTTGTATGCGAAAAATGATGGATTTTACGCATACGAGAATTTAAATGCTGAGCTGATTTGCATGCGATAAATGATTGATTTTACGCATACGAAATTTAAATGTTGGGTTGATCATATGTGAAAAATGATTGATTTTACACATACGAGAATTTAAATGCTATGGTGATTGCATGCGAAAAATGATTGATTTTAAGCATGTGAGAATTAAAATGCTGCGTGATTGCATGCGAAAAATGATTGATTTTAAGCATGTGAGAATTAAAATGCTACGTTGATTGCATGCGAAAAATGATTGATTTTAAGCATGTGAGAATTAAAATGTTGCGTGATTGCATGCGAAGAATGATTGATTTTACGCATGTGAGAATTAAAATGCTACGTTGATTGCATGCGAAAAATGATTGATTTTTAAGCATGTGAGAATCTAACATCTACGTGATTGCATGCGAAGAATGATTGATTTTACGCATGTGAGAATTAAAATGCTACGTTGATTGCATGCGAAAAATGATTGATTTTAAGCATGTGAGAATCTAACATCTACGTGATTGCATGCGAAGAATGATTGATTTTAAGCATGTGAGAATTTAACAGTTGGATAATTTGCAGAAAGTAGAGAGTTGATATTTGCGAAAAATAAAACAATTGATATTTGCAGAAAATAAAGCAGTTGATATTTGCGGAAGGATTTCCAGCAGTTGTGCGAAAAATTAAAGCAGTTGATATTGCGGAAAATAAAACAATTGATATTTGCAGAAAATAAAACAGTTGATATTGAGGAAGGATTTCCAGCAGTTTTTGCGAAAAATTAAAGCAGTTGATATTGCGGAAATTAAAGTGCGACCGTCCATGTAGGCGGTAAAAATAAATAACTGAATTTTTAAATTGCAGAAAATAAAGTGCGGAAATTTAAAGTGCTAAGAATTAAAACAGTTGATAAGTGCAGAAAATTAAACAGTTGATACGTGCAGAAAATTAAACAGTTGATAAGTGCAGAAAATTAAACAGTTGATAATACGAGAAATTAACGTACGATGCGTACGAATTATTTTTACGAAAAACTTGCGATTTGAAATTTCGGAAAGAATTAAAAATCGGAGGGACCTAATTGAAAACTTTGAAAACTTGGGAGGGGGGCCAAAACGGCACCGTGTGATGAATAGGCATGGCACTATTCATCACCCCCTCCCTTGGTCGCCGGAGCTACTGCCGGCGACCCAACTCCGGCCACACTTGGCCGTTTTGAAAAATGGACGTACCGAAATGTTCGTCTCTTCGACGACTTTCCGACCGTATAAACCTTGATTTTTAGTTTGACTCGTACAAAATTTAATTTCGAAAAAACGACTGAACCATTAATTATCGAAAACTAATTAATTCGAACAAATCTAGCCAACGATTTTCAAAATTGAAAGCATGTATTTAATCTACATTACGTATGTGAATTAATAGCACAAAAACAATCAATTTATTTGCTCAAAATCAAGCCCAACGAAATTAAAGAAAACTTGCGCAGAAAAACCGAAGATGAGCTAGAGAGAGAAAGCTCACCTTTCAAACTTTGAACTGGACGATTGTCGCTCAATATGAGCAAGCTGATCAAGAGGGAGAAGGAGCAAGGGTTTCTTGCGATTTTGGTGCCGTTTTTACGTTGAATGGGAGCTCCTATTTATAGGAGAAAATCGCGTGGAGGAGAGGGAGAAGGAGCTGCGCGTGGTGGTGTTGTTCACGCTGGCGGGGCTACGGCCGTGAGGTGGCTGGGCTAGGGGCGTTGTGATGATGGCCGAGGGGACAGGTAACGGCCGAGGGGACGGGAGCGAGCAGCTCGGTGGCTCGCTCCCCTGTTCACGCACGTCCATGGCCGTTCGCGTGTGCCATGCACCATGCCCCTTTAATTTGTCAACCGTTGATCTGGTTGACTTTTCTTGAGTTGACCAGATCAACGGTTGTGATTAAAATGCCCTTTAATTTATTTAAATGGGCTCGAGCTGAGTCCTGCGAGCAAATGCTCGGACTTTTCGATCCGAGGGTACCAGCGCGTAGAGAAAAATATGACGGTTTTAACCGTATACAGCGAAGCATGAAAATTTCGCGTTTGACGCGTTTATTTTCGCGTTCAAAAGCGCGAAACGCGGGAACGGAAAAATAAAAACGTTACGCCGAAAATTACACGAAACGTTGTATACCGTTGCGAGCAGAAAAAAAGCTAGCAACTAGTTGATGGAAAACATTTAAAAGTCAAGCTGTGGTTCGAGCAGACTTACTCGGGTCCAATAAAAGCTCGAATAAAAATATTAATAAAATAATAAAAATACTAAAAAATGCGCTAAAACCCTAAAAATCCTAAAATTCGTGAGATGACCAAAAATGCAGAAAAAACTAGCATACGACTGCCGGATAGTAAAAAAATAGAATTTTTAGGGTTGAAAATAATATTAATGATAATAATGAAAATGCATGCCGAAAAATTAAAAAACGCGATTTCGAAAGTTGACGATGCTAACGATGATGCTAAAATGCAACGAAACACCTAAAAAATGCTAGCGATAGCAAACTAACTACAGATGACTGTAAATTACGTAAAAATGACAGTAAATTAAATAAATGACAGAAATGCTAAAATTGATTAAAAATGGCGTCAAAATTCGGGTATCAACAGTTACCAATTGTTAGAACTCAGGAACGAATCAATCTGATTACTGCATGAAATTAGATCCGGTGACAAAAGAGTAAATTATAGATTACAAATACAAGATATACATGAGTCGCCAAATTGATCCACAGAACCCAATGATTGTCACTCTAAATATGGTCCTTAAATTTTCCTTAAATACACTCTAAAGATCTGTATTCTTATACATGTCAATCTATTAATCTATACAACAAATAGATTTTTTGTATCCAAAATTCAAAATTACTCCTATGGAATGGGTCCCCTCCTACCCTTGTGTAGGGAAACCAAAACAGCAAAGGCAAAGGAAGTGTGTCCTATTCGTAAAAGGCTTAAAACCAAACAAACCAACAAAACCAAACTCCTTTTACATTAATAGCCTCATGAATCCAAAACCTATATAAGCTGTAAGACCTCTCTCCCAGCCATGATGCTCCGCCAAACATAACTAGGGCGATTTCCCATCCCCGCCTCTAGGAAGTCTAAGTGTGGGTAATATCTAGCTTTCCAGGTTTGGGAGAGCAAAGAGTTCGGATGTTTATGCAATCGCCACCCTTGCTTAGCAAGTAGTGCTAGGTTGAATTTTTGAACATTTCTGAAGCCTAAGCCTCCCACCTCCTTAGATCTACATAACTTTTCCCAGGAAACCCAGTGCATCTTGCGTTCATCCGCGTTTCCCCCCCACCAGAATCTTCTAGTAGCCTTCTCTAGCTCTTCACATATGGAGATTGGGATTTCGAAGCAGCTCATCATATATGTTGGAATGGATTGGATGACTGATTTAATCAGTACTTCCCTCCCTGCTTGGGATAACTTCTTCTCTTTCCACCCCCCTAGTCTCTTGCAGACCCTATCTCGAATCGAAGCGAACATTCCTTTCTTAGCTCGACCAAAAGAGACTGGGAGCCCTAAATACTTCTCATGAGACTCTGTTCCCACCATTTCTAATCGCCCTGTAATTCGTGTTCTAGCATCTTGGCCTACATTCTTGCTGAAGCAAACCGCTGATTTGTCCAAGTTGACCTTCTGACCAGATGCCTCTTCATATTCCTTCAAAATCGAACTGATGACATCTTGTTGAGTGTGTTTGAGTTATCTTTCCCAAACAAAGTCACAATTTTGATGTCAATCGAATAAAATAAATGATCAGAATAATTTTAAAAAAATTGAATAAAAGTCCAATTTCACCTGTAATATTGAATACTACAATTTTTACTGCAAAGTTAATTAATTAGGTCATGTAATTACTGGGAGTTACCAAAGTCCACACTATCAGTTTCTTCCACTGGTTTCACAAAGATTTGGTCAAGAAAATCAACTCAACATAAACTGACTCAAATCAAATCCAATTTTGATGTACTTATTTTGCAGATGTATACTCAAGAAAAGGGACCCTTTTCCCATCTGAAATAAAAAATATGTTTTTCATAAAATAAATATGTCTTTCTGCAGAGAGACTGACTCACTTGACCCAAATCTATTTTGCGAATCTGAACGTGAGGGTGTTTTGAAGATCGATAATTTGAATGTCAAGCGTAGAGATTGAACAATTATTAAATAGAGTACGAAAAATATACCAAAAAAAATAAAGAATGTGTCTTTTGTGTTGGTAACAAAAAAAATTATTTATTATTTCTGCTTACAGGTTTTTCTAATCCTAAAAATGAAGCACCACGCTCCCGTGTCATAATGTGAGTAAAAATTTAGAAAAAAAAATGAAACAACGTGGAATAAAATAAGATTAAAAATTATTATCTTACGTTTTTTACTATCTTAAAATATTTATTATTAAAAAATAGAGAGAATAATTAATTTATTTTAAATTGACAAGTAAAAAAATAACCAGTTTTAAATTGATTATACAAGTAGTAGTAAAAGTTATACCGAAAGCAAATCTGAAAGCAACCTCTGTTTCGAAGCGAAGAAGAGAGTAGTATAGTTTAGTGATCCGTTAATTAATTAGTCTTAGACTGACATTGACAACTTGACAAGACTAGACAGCCTGCAAAAATCTCAATTTTTTCTCAATTTTCCCTCCATGACCTCGCCGCTCCCTTTCCCTCTTTCGTGTCGAGTGTCAGTGACTTAAAAGTTAAGACTTGCTCTTCCAGAAGTGGGACTTGACTGGAGTTTATTGTAGGCTCTGCATGCTTGTTCTCGAGAAAGGCCTATAAAAAGAGCAAACATAACATTTTGTCAGTTCCTGATCAGCGTTATGAGTTGAAAAGCAAAACCAAATACAACAACATAACAAAACGAAGTTAGAGAAAAAGCAGCAGCAGAGCAATAAGAGAAAAAGCAAAAATCCCTAGTGAGAGACTAAGAGAGGGGGAGCATTTTATGCTATGTTCCTTAGCATTTCTCACTTATCCATGGAAAACCTCTCGCATTCTCGTACAAGGCCTTGGTGGCGGTGGCGCAGTTGCTGTACAAGGTTTTTTTGGAGACCATGTTTCGGTGGTGGTGGTGGTGGCTCACCTCATTTTGGAGCTACGACACTGTCTCCTCAGGTCGAGGACTACAACGAGATATTCGGCGGGTTTCACTCGTCATCACGCGCCTCCTCGATTCCCGTGCTGGATCTCCCCGTTGTGCATGATGACGAGGAGGAGGTTTTTTGAGGGAACACTAACGACCTGATTTTTTTGGGGTCAAATAGTGCCTCAGGTTTCCTCGATATGCGTTCCCTAATGAATATTGAGATGCGAGGAAGACAAGTATTGAAGGACAGAGGGAGTATCTGAAAATGACAACTTCCTATTACAAATAAAATTTCGTCGCTAACACGTTTCGAGGGAAAATCATCAAAAAGTCCACAATGTTGATCCTCCTTAAAAAATGAAGTAATTAAGTGATTTAAACGTTGGGTGATTTAAAATTGAAATTTACTCTCAAATTGTAAATAACCTGTAGAAATATGGATCAGTGATTACTAAATGATAAAAGATACCTAAAATAGGAAGAAATTTATTGGACGCATACTTATACAACAACAAACACTCTTAATGTTCGAAACCAGGGTGGGTACTCCCTCTGAATTGAAATACATAGTAATATTTTAGGGAGAGATGTTTGGTTTCAAATAAATGAGATAATATTTTAGGGAGAGATTTTTAGTTTCAAATAAATGACTTTTTATAGTTTTTAAAGTAGTTTATAATTAATTTATTTGAATGTATAAGAGAGAGATGGATTTTGATTGATTAATTTTTTTAATATGGAAGAGAGAAATGATTATTTAATGTTAAAAAATTATTTCCTTAATTTGCATATTTTAATTCAAAAAATATTTAAAAAAATATTGAGGGAGTATTAGTTAATTTGCGGATAAATATTTAATAAATAATAATGATATTGCTATGTGTATATTATTTTTTTATTGATATATTATGTCTTGTATAATATTTACAAGATTTGCTGAAAATCGTATGAAGATTCTCAGAGTAATTCTCACACGAGAAAATTTAGAACCAGATTTCCAGTTTGACAAACTTGCAAATGCAACAGAAGGATATTCTGGTAGTGATTTGAAGGTAATTACACGAGATTGATTTTGTTTTTAAATCGACACAATTTAAAGACACACAAGAAACAAAACTGGATCTAGGGTTTTTAGATCGACTCGACACACGAACACAAACGGCTGCAAGGAGATTGATTAGATAGGGTAGAACGAAAATCAATCTCAACAATTGAAAACTAATTAAAAACAGTAAGGATAGATAAGATAGTTTACCAAACACGAACGCCTTTGCTCCGCTACCAACTGATACGATCCTAGTTTTCTAGGATGCGCTTTGCTTCAATGATCTAGTTCGGGCTTGGATTTTCGGATGCGGAATTGATAAGACTTGCCTTGACAACGTAGACCTGCTAGCCGCACGAACTAGCCAACCTAGTTCGACAAAGAAAGGGTCCTTAAACGAATCTCTAAACCTATATCCCTTGCGGATATCAACCTAGAGCAATCGGATTAAGTGGGGTTGAACTTTCGGGTTTTACTTGTGATTTTAATCGAATGTTCTAACTCAATTAAAAACAAGATTCACACATGAACAATTTGAGAAAGACTCTTTGTATTTGTTTATCAAAAAATGTCTCCTTTACAATGAGCACAAAAGGCTCTATATATAGGCAAAGCCTAGTACAAGTTTAACTAGAACTAGGAAACCTAATCTAAGTAAAAGTAGAACTTCTATTCGTCTAATAACTTTACAAACTAATTAATAAATGTAATAAATACATTCTGGAACATCCTAGAAGCATTCACATCTGTTTCCCTAGGAAACACAAGAAAAAGGATTATTGGGGTAAAATTTTGTATCCATGTGGTGTTATTTTTTAATCTAAAAAATGATTATATTAATGAGTTCATATCCTCTACTTTACTATGAATAATTAGAGCATTTTGCAAGAAAAGTCAATACATTATTAATTAATTAATCAATTAATCTAATTGTGATTTTTTTATTTCTTCAAAAATTTTAAGGGATTGTATTAATTATTTTGGTGCGGTATAAAATTAACTTTGACTAAGAAAATCATAATATTATTGATCAATCAAGTTAACTCCAGATATTTCAATTGGTGATTATTTTTTTACTTTTACTTATACCAAATAAAAGAGATCCAGTGTAATTAATATTCATACTCATAACTTTTTTTATATGACCATTAGATCAAAATAACATTTTACAGGCATATTCCTTTCAAAAAATGAACTAGATCGTGCATAGGTTACCTTCTTAAATGAAGTTATAATTGTTTCGTTCGGATCTTTAAATTCAGCCCTAAAGGCCTCAAAACCAACTTTTAATTTGTACTTTTTCCATAATTTTGCACTCGATAGCATATAAATCTAGTTTTATCTTGTAATTAAAATAGGTTTATATATTTAGTAATAATTATCAAACTCTTCTATATTTAGAGATTTTCTCTTAGTTTCGGTGCAACAAAAATTAAATTCTTGACATTTAATTTATTATTTACAAAATTCATTATTTTATTATTTTTCACATTTTTGTGATTACTAGAGGAATTAAATTCATCTCTTTATATTTTTATCTAAGAATAATTTATATTTTTATTTTTGGATAAAGATTATAGTATTTCTTTAGATATCTTATAATAATTATTATTATTATTTGAATATCATATGTTCCTTTTCCTTGTATCATCACGGGCCCAAAAGATCTTCAAAAAAAAAAATTACGGGCCCAAAAGCCTCAAGCGTGTAGTTTTAATTTGGCCCAGCCTAAAATCAGTCACATTTCGCATCTCAAACCCGGATCCGACCCATTTACAGGTCTTCTTCCAAGACAAGCTTTCTTCGACATTTGTTACAGTAACTTCCAAGGTAATACAGTAACTTGGAAGAGAAGTAGAGCAATTACCAGTTTAAACGACTTGCCGTTTGTTTGATTCTTTTGATCTTTAGGGTTTCTGATAGCTGAGTGTTGTTGAAATTTGATAGGTGGGAAAGTGAACGAGGTGCCTGTTATACGAATTTACGGCTCAACGCCTTCTGGTCAAAAGACTTGCTTGCATGTTCATCGGGTAAGAACAGAATGAGCTCTGCACGCTTTGTCCGGTTATGGACTGTACAATAGTTACTGTACCTGTGTCCAGTTGCAGATATGAGGTTATGCATGTTGTTCCATGTGCATGTGTGATGTATAACTTGTTAATTACATAATTTTCAGCATAAAACAGTTGATTATGACAGTAGTTCTATGCGTCTTGAGTGTGCACTTCCTCTCACAGTCAATTAAGCCACAATGACTAAGAAACATTCTGTATATTAGGGCTTGTTCAAAAAAGCTGGCTTTAATACCAGGTTGTCCAGTGCCCAACTGAGATTATAGTTTGTTGCTGTCCTAGTTGATAAACGGCCTAAAGGGGGGGTGAATAGGCAAATAAAATTCTAACACAAAATATAAGGATATATGAGTGCGTAAATAGAATGTAAAAACACAAGGATATATAGTGGTTCCAATTCCTCAATGAATTGTACTCCACTACCTAAGAGTCCTCCTCTTAGGATTTTGAACAACGAACACTTCGTTATTTACCTTGAGTTTTTACGGGTTCAACTCAAACCTTACACCTTGGTTTTTCCGGGCTCAACCAATAAACCTTTCACCTTGGTTTTTGCGGGCTCAACCAATAAACCTTACACTTTGGTTTTCACGGGTTTACCAACAACCTTACACTTGGTTTTTGCTAAGGGCTCAACCAACAAACCTTACACTTGGTTTTTGCTAAGGGCTCAACCAACAAACCTTACACTTTGGTTTTTGCTAAGGCTCAACCACAACCTATCACAATCAAGATTACTTGACAAGAGAAATGTTAAATGGCAACACAAATTGGTGTACAAATAAACTATGTATGATTCAATAATCAACACCAATAAATGAACAAGAATACCTCAAAAGAAAGCTTAAAACTTACTTGAAATATGAACGCAAGAATGAGTAAATTCGGATTTGTAAAGCTTGCGTTATGACAGTTTGAAGTTGTAAGCTTTTGCAAAAACTCAGATTTTGGCTTTGAAAGAGTATGAGAGCTTTCTAAATCTTTCTTGTGTTTAATGTGTATTCTAGTTAAGTTCTAACTCATCTAGGATGAGTTATATATAGTATAAGATCAGTGGAAGATCAGACAAGAAAGTGTGGAGCCAAAAAATCCGTTTTAAGTGGACAAAAGAGCTGTTAAGAAAACTAGCCGTTATGCTTAACGTGATCACGTTAAGGTCTTACCGTGATCACGTTAAGAGACAATTTCTCACCGTGATTCACGTTTAGCCCTTAACGTGATTCACGTTACCTACTGGAAAGTTTCGGCATTTTGACAGCTCCTAACCGTGATTCACGTTAAGGTCTTACCGTGATCACGTTTAGCCACTTTTCTGATTTACGAAAACTTGAATAACTTTTTACTGAAAAATCATTTTTGCGTAAAACTTTTTTTTCACACTTTCCTTGAGGTATTTTGAACATAAATCAAGTGTTAAATAGAATCATACTTACATGATTAAAGTCCTAAAGTACACTTGATCTTGAGCTTGCGATACCTTGATTTGTTGCCTCTTATTTGTTCCATCGCAAACTACACACACTTTAACTTCAAATTGCATTAGTAAGGTAATTAGTTTGTGTGTCTAAAATCATCAAAACAAAGATGAGATTGCCCTTGGGCTAACAATCTCCCCCTTTTTGATGATGACAACCACAAACTAAAATCAAAACATATTTAAGCTAGCAATTGAAATTAAAGTTAAATGGAGTAAACTTACATCTCCTATCTTTGCCAAATAAATGCTCCCCCTACATAAAACATTAGTTGCACATAGAGCATAGCAAAGATTTAAAGTTTTGCTCCCCCTTAATCTTACCTTTCTCCCAAACTCATTCTCCCCTTTTATGTAAGCTTCATTACCAAACTCCCCCTTAACTCATTCTCCCCCTTTGTCATTAGCAAAAAGGGTAAAAAATGGGAGGTCCAAAAAAATCATATAAGGAGTAAAGAAAGGAGCAAGCAAAGATCAAACAATTATCCAATCCAAAGATAAATATCAACAAAAAGATAAAGAGAGGATAATTGAATTTACTTGTCGGTTTCCCCTTGGGCTACCAATAGCAAAATTTACCAAAAGGGTGAGCTTCGATTCATCACCCGACTTGTGCCACGAATACCCTACATATATTTCATTTATCTTCAAGGGGTTTCCGGCACTACTACAAAACAAACTAGTTAGTTTTAGGAACCCAAACACGTTTGGTTCCTTTCTTAGCAAATGCATTCTTTTGTGCCCACATTTGTTTTGCATAAACAACACCTTTGCAAATATAGCAAAAATATGACAAATGACCATTTTTATTGCAATAGCTACATTTATACAAAGGTCTAGCATGTGAGGAATTTGAAGAACTAGCATGGTTGCAATTTCTTGCCTTAACAAAAGATGTTTTAGAATTACTCATGCAAGTAGAATTATCAAATCCAATTCCTCTGGTATCACCATCTTTCTTAAGATCATTTATGCAATCATGGTGACTTAGTTTGCTTTGGACAGATTTTGCTAGTGTAGTCTCAAGATGTTTAATCTTTACTTTTAACTCTACAACCTCCTTGGTGGAATTTGCACAAATATTACATGTAGAGTTTTTCTTTCCACTAGCAATTTCAAGTAATTTATTCTTATCTCTAGTTTCAGCCAAAGCAACTCTTAAATCTTCATTGCCATTTTTCAAAAAATCATTTTCCTCTTTTAAACATTGATTGGATTTCTCTAAATCAACAATCTCCTTCTTAAAACTGTCCAACTCACTAACATCCTTTTTAATGCTTTCTAATTGCTTAGCAAGCTTTAAATTCTTTTCAATTACTAAATCATAGGATGTAAATAACTCATTAAAACTCATTTTCAATTCATCAAAAGTGATAACATCATCACAAGAATTGAAGGAGTTTACCTCAATATTACTTTGCCCGATAAAGCAATAATCCATGCTGCCATTTGAGGTAGAGGTGGGTGTTGGTGAAGAGCTCCTTTGATAAGCTTCACTATCTTCATAGCTTATGACTTTGGAAGAGTGTTCACCATCACTTCTCCAATCCTTCTTTCTTGAATTCGAATTTACGATCTCAAGAAAAATAGTGATGAAGTGGGCAAGAGATTCTTCGTCTTGAACATCAAAAAAGGTTTTCAACCTTGTCTTCCAATGTCGGAAATTTTTGCTATCAAGGTATAGTGAATGGTTGCGCACAGCACCCTCTTTGGCCATATGATCTTTCACTTGAGGTGATTAAACCTACAAAACAAGTACCTTGCTCCGCTACCAATTGATAAACGGCCTAGGGGGGGGTGAATAGGCAAATAAAATTCTAACACAAAATGTAAGGATATATGAGTGCGGAAATAGAATGTAAAAACACAAGGATATATAGTGGTTCCAATTCCTCAATGAATTGTACTCCACTACCTAAGAGTCCTCCTCTTAGGATTTTGAACAATAAACACTTCGTTATTTACCTTGAGTTTTTACGGGTTCAACTCAAACCTTACACCTTGGTTTTTCCGGGCTCAACCAATAAACCTTTCACCTTGGTTTTTGCGGGTTCAACCAATAAACCTTACACTTTGGTTTTCACGGGTTTACCAACAACCTTACACTTGGTTTTTGCTAAGGGCTCAACCAACAAACCTTACACTTGGTTTTTGCTAAGGGCTCAACCAACAAACCTTACACTTTGGTTTTTGCTAAGGCTCAACCCACAACCTATCACAATCAAGATTACTTGACAAGAGAAATGTTAAATGGCAACACAAATTGGTGTACAAATAAACTATGTATGATTCAATAATCAACACCAATAAATGAACAAGAATACCTCAAAAGAAAGCTTAAAACTTACTTGAAATATGAACGCAAGAATGAGTAAATTCGGATTTGTAAAGTTTGCGTTATGACAGTTTGAAGTTGTAAGCTTTTGCAAAAACTCAGATTTTGGCTTTGAAAGAGTATGAGAGCTTTCTAAATCTTTCTTGTGTTTAATGTGTATTCTAGTTAAGTTCTAACTCATCTAGGATGAGTTATATATAGTATAAGATCAGTGGAAGATCAGACAAGAAAGTATGGAGCCAAAAAATCCGTTTTAAGTGGACAAAAGAGCTGTTAAGAAAACTAGCCGTTATGCTTAACGTGATCACGTTAAGGTCTTACAATTTCTCACCGTGATTCACGTTTATCCCTTAACGTGATTCACGTTACCTACTGGAAAGTTTCGGCATTTTGACAGCTCCTAACCGTGATTCACGTTAAGGTCTTACCGTGATCACGTTTAGCCACTTTTCTGATTTACGAAAACTTGAATAACTTTTTACTGAAAAATCATTTTTGCGTAAAACTTTTTTTTCACACTTTCCTTGAGGTATTTTGAACATAAATCAAGTGTTAAATAGAATCATACTTACATGATTAAAGTCCTAAAGTACACTTGATCTTGAGCTTGCGATACCTTGATTTGTTGCCTCTTATTTGTTCCATCGCAAACTACACACACTTTAACTTCAAATTGCATTAGTAAGGTAATTAGTTTGTGTGTCTAAAATCATCAAAACAAAGATGAGATTGCCCTTGGGCTAACAATAGTCAGTGAGATGATAGCATGTCATGAAATGAAATTTATTTGGAATTTACATTCTGGTCTAATTTCTGATGAGAACGATCCATGTTGGCTTTTGTAGGCTTTTCCATATTTATATGTCCCATGTTCAGATATACCACTTAATCAGCATCAAGAAGGTATAATTTGCTCAGATGATGCATCATTTCTTGATTGTCTCTTTTGCTTTTTGACCTGTCAAATTTGTTCAGGCAGTGCATACACTAATGCAGTATCTCTTGCGGTTGAGAAAGCCTTGAAGGTAAAGATGGTTAATTTGAGTCCTGAGTTGCTTTTTATTATTGTGATCTTTTACCTTTTTGCAGTGAACTGGCGATGTTTTAGCAATTTGGTGAAAGTTAATGTACGCTTCTTTGAACTTGTAGCTTAAAAGTAGTGCTGGTTCAAAAAGACAGCATGTGCATGGTTGTAGTCTTGTGCGAGCAAAGAAGTTTTATGGTTACCATTCACCCGAGGAATTGTTTGTCAAGATATACCTGTATCCTTATATTTATTTATTTTTCCAATGTCTTATATTTCTTTACTTTTTTCTTGTGATATTCTCGGCATTATATTGTCGCAAACCTTGATAAAATCTATAGCTATCATTCTCATGATGTCTCTCGTGCTGCCAACCTTCTTCTGGTAAAATTTGACTGTCTTCTTTATACGTATTTAAATTTCTTAAAAGTTTTTATGTTTGTCTATAGTGATTGGTTTTGTCATAATTTCAATTTTTTCCTTCCATTCCAGCGAGGAGCAGCTTTTGATAAAAGCTTGCAGCCTCATGAATCTCACATTCCATTCATCCTCCAATTTCTGGTAAATATTGCTCTGCATCTTGTCGCACTGATAAATTCTGTTTTACTAGTTATGTTTAACATTGGCTGTCATTTTATTTACCAGCTGCATTGCCTAAACTAGCTGTTCATTTCCAGTAGGTCAAATAGCATTTTTGATCTCTGTAGTGTTAGTGTATCTTTAATTTAGCCACCGTGATGACTTTGTGACCAATACAGTCCCTGCACTGAAAACTTTTATTGAATTGGGTCTGTTGTGATTGTTTTGAGTAATTCAATCCATGACCAATACAGTCCCTGCACTGAAAACTTTTATTGAATTGGGTCTGTTGTGATTGTTTTGAGTAATTCATCCATATGGTGATAACTTTTGTATAATTTGGTCCCGCACTGTTAACAAAAATCTGTCACTATGAAGTCCTTGTTAATTGAAAGATCACTATGAAAACTCAGCTTTTGACGATAGCTTACCACTTGATTTATTGTTTTTGCTGGAAAAGAAATATAATAATCAACTTGAATGCAACACTTGCTTACAGGTCCAAGCAGAATCCAGAGGAGATCTTCGACCAAATCCTCGTTTTGATCCAGTCAATGTTCTAGCTCTTGCTTTTCAGAATGATCACGAGGCTGGTGTTGATGTCTACGCCTTTTTGCATAGTAGAAGTGAACCTGACCGCAGGCATGTAATTTAATCACACATCCGTTTGCGATCTGCCTTAGTTTTTCTTTTCCATTATTTGGCTCTACAATGAGTATGTCTTTGTGCATCTAATATACTTGGTGGAGGCTTTTATGTAATCTAGTCCTAGAATTTTGGGAGGAAAAAAAAATTTAAGCAGCAGATAATGAAGGGTATTTTGTGACTGAATTAAAGGAAGTCATGCGATATACCATTTGGTTGGCTTTAGCGGACTTGATTGAAGATTTGGAATATACGGACTTTAGTTCCATGCCCTTTGTTCTTCGACTTCTCTACAACTTTTGTTGACAACCCCAACCAAAATATATCATTCCATTGTTTTAGATGGATTCTTCTTTCTGAGTTCATAATCTAGATTTGCTCTGATTTTCCAGTGCTCTTTTTACATGTCAATATTATCACATTTAGTATTTATTCTCATTTTCAGAATTTTCTGATAATGACATACTATCTCTTCATGAATCGTTAATTGTGGATTCTGTTCTGGCTGATGATTCAGTAATTGAGGATGAATGGGGCCGTACTCATGCTAGTGGTGTTCATGTTGGTGGTAGAGTTGTCCTTAACATATGGCGACTGATGCGTGGTAAAGTTAAGCTTAACTTGTATACTCTTGAAGCTGTGGGTGAAGCTGTTTTAAGGCAAAAGATACCATCGTTTCCTGATAATGTATTAACAAAATGGTTTGCGAGTGGTCCTGGAAGAGCAAGATATAGATGCATCGAATATGTGATAGAGAGAGCGCAGTTGAACCTTGAAATAATGAACCGTCTTGATATGGTATGCTTAAGTTTTCAAAACATATGGGATTGATAGGTCTATGTTCTTGCTTTCATTGATTTTAATTATCCTTTTTTCTTTCCCTTTTGCCCTATTTTTTGACAAATTATTCGTAGGCGATAGCAAGTACTTCAAATTAGTTTATGCATCTCAGCTTTCATATTTATATCGTCATTCTTTCTCTATCCATTTTCTTATGTGAATGCTTTGCAGATAAATCGAACATCAGAACTTGCTCGTGTATTTGGCATTGATTTCTTTTCTGTTCTCTCTCGAGGTTCTCAGTACAGTGTTGAATCTATGTTTCTCAGATTGGCGTACACACAAAACTATCTCGCCATATCTCCCGGGAGTCAACAGGTGATTCCTGAATTGACCTGTACTCAGAACATTTCATGCCTAATAAAATATTGGTTACTTGCACTGCATGCTATTTCTATGCGACACTGAGGAGCCTTTCACACATATTTGTAGAAATTTTGATACCAAAAGTTTTCATTGCTATTTTTGAATAAATTATTTTTTGGATGGTTCCCTTCTTGTTGTCTGCGGTTGAACTCTTAAGTCTACTGATAATTTTGATGCATCCTTCCTTTGTTATTGTGAAACCTTGAGTAAAAACTTATGTTTCTTTTTGACGTGGTGCATGATGGTTTTTGTTTCTTTCCCTGGTTTAAATCCCCATGGCTTGCTTGTGCCTTGCACTATTAGTTGATGGCTGATTTTTTTTTTCTTTCCCTTTCTTATGTTAAATAGGTTGCTTCTCAACCTGCAATGGAGTGTTTGCCTCTTGTAATGGAACCAGAGTCTGGATTTTATAAAGACCCAGTCGTTGTCTTGGATTTCCAGTCACTTTATCCATCAATGATAATTGAATACAACCTTTGCTTTTGTACATGTCTTGGAAATGTTGCACCTTCAAAGGCAAACGCACTGGGGGTTAGCTCGTTCTCACCAGATCCACGTGCTCTTCAGGATTTGAAGGACAAAATACTGCTTACTCCAAATGGTGTTATGTATGTGACTTCAAAGGTGATTCATATGAATGTCTTCTCTTCTGTGATACTGTCTTTGGTTGTATCAAATAGGAATTGTGCTTTGGCGTGCTTTACATGGAGAGTTCTTTCTGTTAACAGGTTCGTAAAGGTATACTGCCCCGGTTGTTAGAGGAAATATTATCAACCAGAATAATGGTGAAGCAAGCCATGAAAAAGTTGTCCTCCTCGCAGCAAGTTCTTTACAGGGTATGGTTGTTCTAGAATAATGGCCAACTAGTTTATTCAATATGCGCTGATGGCTGGATGGATTATTACTTCTTGATGGCTTGAGTAAAATGGGTTTCCCCAGTTTGTTTTGGCAAATGATTGTAAATTCTTTGGTGTTGAATATCTTGCTTCTATTACAAGAGAGTGACTATTTTGTAAGTAGTAGAAACTGGTAACTATGTGTTTTAACATTCAAAATTTTATAGGTTTGTTACACGGAATTGGGCTTCTAGGTATAGTAGTATGAGTGTGTAGGTGGATGTAGGGTTATCTTATTGCTGTGTATGGACTTCCTAGCAAGCTCTTCGGTATTGTGGATAGATAAAAGTTAGACGGCTGCTGAGGTCTTATGTCTTGGTTAATGATAGTTGCTTTTACTCTTTTTGTCAGTGAAAAGCACTGTTTCGACCTTCTACATTTCACCAACAGGCTTTCACTTTTTTATACACTTTGCATTTCTTTGACAAAGAAAACATGAATTTTTCATTTCACATACTTTTCCCAGTGTCCTTTGTGGATTCATTGGTATGTATAATTCACTTTTAATAGTGATAATTTGTTCAAGCCTAATGCATTTCGTGTTCTCTTTGGTTTCTCTTTAGTTTCAATGTTTTTATGTTGTGATTTTAAAGAGGCATGATGAAGTCGTTTTAGTATGTATTTGCATTGATGTTGCGATGGATCATGTCAGTCCAAGCCATAGTTCTTTCATACAGAAGGCTACTTTTTTAAAAAAGAGCCTCTTCATTTATTGTGTGACTATTATGTTCATAAACTGCAAACTGAATCTTGGATACAACTAATTTTTGTTCTTTCAGATATTTAACGCAAGACAGCGTGCTTTGACATTTTCCCACAATATTGCTACTGCTAGGAAATGAGTCTGAGACACCACCACTGAAGTGGCAGCCAACACCCTTGTAGTTAATTGCCAGTAAGACGATCATAGAAGTACACTGATCCATTCAATAAGTAATAGATACAAGTTCCTACTTGAGCTAATACAAATTGGAAAGACGATGATACGAAGGATGATTGCTAATATTAAACTCAAACTTTCATTGATCTTATGATAATATTACCAAGTGCACCAGATCAAGCATGTCCACATCACTAACGACGTCACCAAATGATAGAATAAGAAATAGAACAAACAACTTAAGGATTGGGAAAAGAACAAGAATCTTAAGTTTGTCACTGTGTAAACATTAAACAACATTGGTTGATCATAACTAATGTGCACTCCCATTGAGCAACAAATACTTCACAGAACTGTTCTAGAATAGGCCAACTTACCCCTTCCAGAGATCAAGTGTTATGCATAACTCAAAAATTCTAGCTGGCATTCAAAGCAAACCACTTAGCCCTTATTTTTTTGTTTTTGAATAAGCTGAAGAATTTATTCATGCCTAGAAGCCGTAGGCAATAGAAAGGAAGGGTAGAATGTACATAAGGTTGCTCCTCTAGAGAGGAGGCGACCAAAGAACTACGTTAGAAACAACCACAGAAGGAACCAAGATTACTAGACTGCTGAACAGCCCGACCCAACGAAAGTAACCACTTAGCCCTTATACATAACTAGAACAATACCTGCATAGCAGCTGCTGTTTCTAAGGCAATGGTCTGACTAACAGCATCATTACTTTCAAAAAAATTCACGATCTCATCAAATGGAATCCTTCAGATACTGAAAAACAACACAAATCAGTAAACAACCATGATATTAGAGGTATCTTATAATTATCATGTTAGTTAAATAACAGTAATTTTAAATTCGAGTAGCGTAACACTCGAAAGGTAAAAAAGCCCTTCACTTTTTTTGGCATATTTTTTTGCATTGTTCTTGGATTGTTTTGATTTTTTCTGGTAAGTTATTGTTTTTTTTATTGCCTCCACAACAGCACATGGGCACATGATTAATATTTGACAGTAGTGTGCAGGAAAAATCCAAGATTTTGAAATGCTCATCTCGCTACTCAAATTTAAAATTACTGTTATTTAACTAAAATGATAATTAAATATCGAATAATTTTATAAAAAAATATTAATTAATTCAACTAATAAATAGGGCCCACCGTAAGTATTTCGTATCTTTTGCTCGTATGCAATATTTAACTAATGACTCGTATGTTCCTTTTTTTTTACACGTTTAAATCGTATGAAATGTTCACATGCCTCGTATGATGATTTGTTTATTTCCTTGCTTGATTGTTCGTACGCTTATATGATGTTTTATGCCATGTTTTATTTTGTCTTTCTTTTAAATTAAAATTTGGGCTTGGCTTAGGCCAAGCCCATTTTTTAATGTCCAAATTTCAAATGTGGGACCCACATTTTCGTCAAATATTCGTATGCTTGTATCCTTTGAATGATTTATTTATGCATGTTTTAATTAGTTAAATACTTACATACTTTAAATGATTTTTTTTATGTCATGCTTTATTTAATTAAATACTTACATGATTTAAATAAATTGTTTATACCATGTTCTATTTAATTAAATGCTTACATGATTTAAATAAATTGTTTATGCTATGCTTTATTTAATTAATTGCTTACATGATTTAAATAAATTGTTTATACTATGCTTTATTTAATTAAATGCTTACATGATTTAAATAAATTGCTTATACCATGTTTAATGTTTAATAGTATACAAGTAACATGATTATTTTAAATATTTAATAGTATACAAAATAATAATTTTAAACATTTGAACACAAGCAAAACAATGATTTGAAGGTTTCAGCTCAAGCAAGATAATTAATTAAGCATTTGAACGCATGCAAAATAATTAATTAAGTATTTAAACGCATGCAAAATAATTAATTAAACATGCAAAAGTGTACGAAAATAAATAATTACAAAGTACAAGTATACGAAAATAAATAAACAGCAAAATTATACGACACGAAAAAAATGACAATTGGGCCAACAGTCGGGCCCAGCAGACCAGCCCAGCTGGGCTGCCCTCTTTTCTTTCCTCCGCGTGTGGGCTGCGCCAACAGCCAGCCCTCCCATTTCTTCCTTGGGCTGACAGCAGCCCCACTCCTTCTTTTCTTTTGCTTGGGCCAAGCAAGCCCAACTTCCCTTTTTATTTAACGCTTGGGCTTTAACCAAGTCAAGCCCATGCATTTAAATTAAAACAGACAGCCCAAGCCTCTCTCCTTCCATCCTCACTATTCATCATCTTTAATCTTGGTTTGCCGGTGACCAAAGTCCAGCCACCTTCAACCAAAACAGAAAATTTCTCCACCAAAATTATCCTAACAACAGCAGAAATTTAAGCATGCATCTACAGTAATTAAATTAATTTAAAACAGCCCTTACTTTAATTAAAACCATAATTAAATTAATTAACGAAAAGTTTAAAATTCGGCCGAATTGTCTTGAAATTCGTTGAAGCGAAGCAAGGTCATTAATCTAGAGACAAAATAGAAATTATTTGCAAACAAACAACCATTAATTTCCTCAAAACACTAACAATCAATTCTTGGAAAGAAATTGCATAAAAACGTTGAAAAGATAAAGAACTTGAATATTGAAAATAAAAATATACAGCGTCATCCAGAAAAGGATAGAACAACATTAAATTAATCATTTAAAGGTTTAATTAAAAATCTTTCACAAATACACGTACTAAATTTTGAACCTGAGGATAGAACCTCTGTGC
>OY829541.1:5233384-5250884 GCA_963691705.1 Viola odorata
CTTGATGGATGGATGTTTACTTGATGGGAAATATTCACTTGATGGATGGATATTTACTTGATGGATGGATGGATGTGGGAAATATTCACTTGATGGATAGATGTGGGAAATATTTACTTGATATTTACTTCATGGATGGATGGATTGATGTGGGAAATATTCACTTGATATTTACTTCATGGATGGATGGATGGATGGAAATGATATTATAAACTAGTTTTCATTTTTTTTAAATACTATTACTATTTTACTTAAATTTTATAAATAATGTTACAATTTTCCTTGGATTTTGTAAATAATAAAATAATTTTCCTTGGATTTTGTAAATAATATTACAATTTTCCTTGAATTTTAAATCAATTTATAAATAATATTACAATTTTCCTTGAACTTTATAAATAATATTACAATTTTAAATCAATTTTTTAAATATTATTACAATTTTAGGTGAATTTTATCAATATGATTACAATTTTAATTGAATTTTATAAATAATATTACAAACTTTATAAATAATATTACAATTTTACTTGAATTTTATAAATATTATTGTAATTTTAAGTGAATTTTATAAACAATATTATAATTTCCCTTGAATTTTATCTAACACGGGATATGGCACGGGACAGGCCACGAGAGGTCCTGAGACATGATGCGAGAGTGGCTGAGGGCCTCGGCCATGACTCGAGCCCGGCAAGTTCAGCAGCCGAGCCCCTCGGCCATGACCTGGGTACGGGCCGTGGCCGAGAGGCATGGCCGAGGGGCTCGGCCGCTGAACTTGCCGGGCTCGAGGCATGGCCGAGGGACTCGGCCCCTCTCGCGCATGTCTCGGCCCCTCTCGCGCACACACTCGGCCATGTCTCAGCACTTGCGCACACGCTGGCCGAGGGCGGCTGAGGGCCATGGCCGAGATTTTGCGCGAGAGGTGCTGAGACATGCGCGAGAGTGGCCGAGGCCCGTACCCGGGGCTCGAGCCCCCGCACCCCGGGCCCGAGACCCCGCACCCTGGGCTCGAGCCCCCTGATACGAGCCAACTTCCTAGGCCCTCGGGCCAACCCCATAGGTGATACGGTCCTGACCACTCATGGAGCCTTGGCCACGGCCTTGATGATAGAGCCTTCGGATCTAGCCCTTGACATGGATGGTTCCTTGAAACGAGATAAATGGATGCGGAATATTTGTGGGTAAAGGGGAGTTAGATGCAGCGGAAATAATATGAAGGAAGCTCGGAAGGTGTTTAATGGAAACAAATAAGAACTTAGCAAGAAGGATTGCTAAGGATCTTTCTTAACATTGAAGGTTCGCTCAATCTCACGCTTGAGTGCTTAATTACAAGAAATCAAAGGGATAAACAGTGGCTTTAGACTCTAGTAGTCATGGTGCCAAGAACCCTAACAAGTGCCCATCTAAGGGCTTGGTTCCATCGGTCTAGGCCGATGAGTGGCTTAAGGCTTAAGTGATGAAAATCAACAAAATCAAAAGCAACCTAATTAGGGTTTTGCGCATCTCTTTCCTTTAAAAGAGATTGTCGCTGCTTATTACCTTTTTAGTTCAGATTTTATAAACAAAAACCCGAAGAGTTTTCTTCAGTTGATCTCCAAGATCCTTGTTCTAAATCCGGTTTGATAAGCCGCATCTAGCCACAAGTAAAGCACGAAGTCTATCACCCCCATTCCTTAGTTTCGTCTGGGTTGCCTAGGTATTGCACTTAGGAGGGTCAGAGTTCTATTGAAGATCCTTGAAGGATTTCGTCCAGGTTGCCTAGGTATTTCACTTAGGAGGGTTGGAGTTTCCGACGAGTTAGTTTTCCGCATTCAAATCCTTGTCGCTGAGCAACGATCCACACATTGGAAGGTTTTCCATATAGGAACCTTATCAGCTGGTAGCGGAGCAAAGGCTGCTCACCGAATTGGTAACTATCCTTTTAATTATTGTTTACGTTTGTTAAGATTGGTTTCCATAATTTCCTTAGCCAAATCTATGCCAATCTTGTTTGCGTCCCCATCGTGTTAGTGAGTCGAAACTAGTGTCTAGTTGCGTCTGTTTAGGTAACAAATCAAACCCTTTGATTTGCTATCCTCTTTGAGTCATAAAAACAGAAAAGAAAGTCCCACAAAGTGTCAGTTTGTTTAGTTTCAATTGCTGCAATTTATATTCAAAAAAAAAAAAAAAAACAAAAGATTCATTCGCACAAAAACAGAACAGTGAGCGAATTCAAAATTTTCAGTGTGTTAACAGAAAAAGATATTTGCGATCAATACACCATCAGAATCAGGAAGAAAAGAGTGTTCCAACGCAACAAGAATCATCAAAATCAGATCACTCAATCAAAAGTTATTTGAAAAACAAAATCGGAAACCCTAGTTCTAAACAAATCCGAACTAGTGCAGAATTTTACAAAGCAATTGTCTTTCTTGAGCTCCTTGATATTTGACCTATCTATTCTGTGTTATAATTGTTTGATTAATTGTCAAAGTGATTAATCAATTATATCACCTCTTATTTCTTTCGAAGCTTGAGTTTTCTTTGCAAATTATTGGAAGCTTTTCTTGACATTCTTTGAGTCTGCGGATCTTGGATTGATTGAAGAAGAATTTTCAGTGTGATTTGTGAGAGCATTAGAGTGATTAAACATGAGGGTTTAAACACGTGAGGGAGTGATTAGTTAGGGAAATTTTACGCTTGTTCTTTGTTGTTTCATTGTGATTTCAGATGTCGGAGAAGAGCACACATACACAAACGCAAGAGGAGGTACTCACCATGTTGCGCAATCTCAACCAGAGATTTGATGCAATAGAAGCATGGAGATTAGAGACCGTTAGGGAGAAGGAAGCAGCTGCCAACGCTGCAAAACAAAACCCCACTCAGTATCACCAAGTCCACAACCCTAAAACCTCACCACACGCCTACGGCATGCCACCAAGTGGAGATGGATCTAGCCCTAATGGCCGAAGCGATAGAAGGGAGACTAGGGATGATACCGTACCAGATCCTGAAGGGTACAAAGAGGAGGAAGGGTATGAGGAAGAGGAGGAGATCCCTAGACCTAGGAGACCTCCACCGAGACAGCCTAGAGGAGAGGCCGGAGGCGAGGAACGCCTAATGGGAATTAAGCTTAAGGTTCCCGCGTTTGAAGGGAAGGAAGATCCCGAAGCGTTCTTTACTTGGGAACACAAGATGAGGGCAATTTTCTTGTGCCACAATTACTCGGATGAGAAGAAGGTTAGGGTTGCCTCAGTCGAGTTCTTTGGGTACGCTGCCCATTGGTGGGATCAGTTGCATCTCACTAGACAAAGAGTCGGAGCGGGTCCGATCAACAATTGGGATGAGATGATTAGGGTTATGAAGGAGCGTTTTGTTCCAAGATACTTTCACCGAGGCCTTCACACTAAGTTGCAGAATCTTACCCAAGGTTCGAAGAGTGTGAATGAGTATTACAACGAAATGGAGATGGCCATGGCCTGAGTGCAAGCGATAGAGACCGAGGAGGCCACCATGGCACGCTTCTTGAGTGGCTTGAACCGAGAGATTGCTAACGCTGTCGAGGTTATGCAATACCAAACCATAGAGGACCTTCTTCACCTTGCTATTATGGTGGAGAAGCAGAGAAGGTTCCGCAGCCCAAACACCACCCCAAACACTACCCAAAATCTGAAGCTTACACCTTGGAAAAAGCCGTGGAATAAACCCAATAATTCCACCCGAACACCACCAAAAGTAATCCCCACATCCTACAACCCTAAAGGCCCAAACACTACACCTATTACCACCAAACCTACTGCCCAAAAACCCCAATCCACCGACCGCCAACCATCGCGGGAGATAGTGTGTTTCAAGTGCAATGGCCGAGGCCATATGCAAAGGGAGTGTCCGAATCGGCGTGTTGTAGTCCTTCGGGACAATGGTGACCTAGATTCCGAAGAGGACCGAGAGGTGGATGAAGAAGAGGCTGAAGAGGAGTGTGAACCCGAAGAAGAGAGTGAAGAAGATGAGCGAATACCTACTTCTACTAATTGTGTCATTCGGCGCAATTTGAGTGTCGCGTCAAAGATAGAAATTTGCGATGAGGAGCAACACGACAACCTCTTCCACACTCGTTGCATCATAGCAACCAAGGTATGCTCAGTGATTATTGATAATGGCAGTTGTACTAACTGTGCGAGCAGGCTTGGTTTATCCGTTGTCAAACATCCAAAACCGTACACCTTGTCTTGGATGAACGACGACAACACTTTGAAGGTTACCAAGCAGGTACTGATCTCGTTTGCCCTAGATCTGAGAATTTGGTATACATCCAACAAAAGCTTTTTGAATGTCCTTTGATCTCCAGGGAGGATCAAGTTCATGGGAACATATGAGGCAAAAGAGAATTATAGGAGTGTAACATGTTAGTTTTTACATGAAATACTAAAAGAGAATTATATAATTATAATTATTTATTTAATTAAGTACATACCCAATTAAGTTTAAATAGTATTTTTTATAACGTAGATAAGAATTGCAAGATAGAGAATTTAAGCTCGAGACTTAATCATTTTTAATTTTGTAAAAAGTACCACTAAGTTACTAATTTATTACTCACAAAAAAATATCTTCCAACTAAAAATCTCGTATCAAAAAATTACTCAAAAGTTTAAAATAAATATTACCGAGAATAAAAAGAAGAGTATAAATTATCTGAAAAGTCGGTAAAAGTTAATTTATTAAATTAAATGTAAACAATGATTTCATGCATCATCAATTAGATGTTACATCCTTTGAAGAAATATGGTAACTTGTTAAAAAAATGCTTAAAAGAATGAAAAAAAAATGAAATATCAAAAAGAATTAATGGTTAACTAGCCCAAAACTCAGTGGTTGCTAAGCCCATCACCTGATCACAGGTTGGATCAAAAGCCCAGCAAACACCTCACTCTCAACTTCTTTACACCTCCTGTTGTCGTCTACAGAGAGATGATTCTTCTGTTCTCCATTTCCATAAATGCTCCATCGAGGAGGACCAATCATCATGAGAATATGGACAAGCAAATGGAGTCCGATTTGAGAGAATAGAGGCTTGACGGAAACTTCAAGATGTTGTCTTTCGTTTGAGATAAATTTCAGGCCAATCGGATGGGTGGATCAAAAGTTATGCTAGTCAGACATTCTGACGCGCAGGACCAAAAATGCTAGCTTGATCATGCCACGCTCTTAGCGTGAATCACGCTAGCCACTGGAGTGATTTCGAATTTTGGCTCAATCCTTGGCGTGATCACGCCAAGGCCTTAGCGTGAATCACGCCAGTGGAAAGTTGTCTAACGTGATCACGCTAAGCTCTTAGCGTGATTCACGCTAGCCACTGTTTTGAGTTAGATTTTAGGGCTTTTCAAGCCCAATTTGCATACCAACTATATATATCTCTTTTGTATGATTTTCCTCCTTAGCTTAGACATTTGGTTGATGTTTGTAAAGTGAGCTTACTCCTTTCTCTTGTCAACTAAGCCATGAGCTCAACACTTTAATTCCTTGAGAGGGATCGCTCGAGTTGAGATTACTTCTCCTGATCTCTCTCCGGGAAATCAAAGCTTGTGTTGGTTTTGTCGATTTCATGAATGAAATATATGTTTAGTTGGTTGATCATCCATAGAAACGAGTCCCTACTTGGCCCTCGGATTATATCTTGATCAAGCAATCGTTCGTGTGATTTTAGCTACTTCGTGTGTGCTCCGTCCCTTCCTTCCTTCTTCTAATTCCCGGTAACTCCCTTCTTTCCATCACTCTTATGTGTAACTTCTCCGCTAAATATACATATTTCGTGTCTTTTCTTTCTTATAGTCATAGTTTTCTCTAGATGATTCGCTTGGCTAGATCCTCCTTAAGCTCCATATGTAATCCGGCTTACTTACCCTAGGTCGTGATCGCATCAATTAGTGTACTTTATTTTGATAATATAAGGATAATACTTTCAATACTTATCAATGCAAATGTAAATAAACTTCTCAATTATTCTCATAAATATTTTTCTTTATTTTAAAATATAATTTACCATTGATTTTTAAACTCTCTTTAAAAATAAACCACTTTACTAAATTAAAATAATAAAATAAAACAAAAAATATTAACTCAAATAAATAATATAATAATATTTGAAATAAATTGCATTTAAAAATAGATTAACATATATATTTTTATATTGAGGATGTAATATTGAATTATTAATTATTTTCAAACTAATGGTAAACTTAAATTATAATAAATAATTAAATTAATATTTTATGACTTATAATAGTAATAGCTTAATAATAATGTTAGAGTGTTTTTTTCCACTTTCATGTCCTATTTTTTGCAGTTTTTTTACTAGGTACTAGGTAAAACCTCCTATGGATCTATTTGGCGTTCTGGTTCTCGTCCGAAAAATGCCGTGGGCAAAAGCGCTATGGGAAAAATACTTTTGCGCAAAGCAGTGTGTTGTTTGGTAAACATTTCTTAAAAGTGCGGTGGGAAACGAAAAATTGTTTTTGGTGTTTGGTAAACACTGCTTTTAGAACTATGATTTGAGTGTAAAATGACTATAAAGGGCATGAGTCATTTTTAGTGTTATTTATTTACATTATTTAATTCAATATTTTTTTCTAAACAAATAATTTAACTATAATTTTTTAAAAGCTGCAATTTAAACCTTTTAACTATAAAAGACACAATTTGTTTCAAGCATTAAAATTAATATTTTTTAGTAGTATATAGATTATTTAAATCAATCTATTTCTTTAAACAAATAATTAACATTTTATTAAATAAAGTTAAATATTGAGCACTATTTTAAAATTTTACATATATAAAATCACAATTATCTATTCATCATTAATCTATTACCTATTGAGTTATTTTTTTTATACGAATACATCAATAATATTTTTTTAATATTTTAAGAAATTAATGTAACATGAATTTCTACTTTGACTCCATCATATTATTCAAATAAACATAAAAGTTGGTAAGTAACATTACAATATTTACCATATGGTTCAATTATTAAAATACTCTACTAAACATTTAAAATATTAGAATCTTATTTTTTATTTTGGTATTGTCACTAATTAATTGATATCAATCTTACATTAAATGATATAATTGGTATTTTTATTTTAGATTTATCAAAATGTACAATATTTTTGAAATATATAATGGCACATATAATAAATAAAAAACTTGATGAATAATCACATTTTTTCATTGAGTTTATTACATTTGTTGTGATAAATCGTCAACTTATAAATATTTTAATTAACAAAAAAATTAATGGTAACCTAAAGAAAATGTAAAGAATTGTTTTGCAAATGATGAACAAAGGTTGAATTTGGTTCTAAAACCCTTTTGCTATATAAAAATATATAATTAACTGATCAAGGCTTGAGGGATACAGACAACCCAAACTTGGGAGCCTTGTGTAAAGCTTTGGTGTCGAAGGCACCAGAAAATTAATGTATCTTAACGCCAAGCTACACAGAGAAAGAAAACACAAGGAATTTAGGAAAGGGCTTTGAATTAATTACCTTAAGATCTAGAGTAGCAGCAACCTAACAATAAAATTTGAGAGTAGAACAATCAAACCTGCAAAGAAACACCAAAAAGAAATGAGTATTTGGTTAAATTTGGTTAAATATGCTATTTGGTTAAATTTGGTTAAATAGTACTGCTACTGCCAAGCGCCAACACAACATGTTGCTGCCTGCAACGGTTGTTCCTCTGTTTGCTCCACATACACAAACCATCATCTTCTAAAACTCGACGACGCGTTCCTCTGTTTCCTCTGTTCTTCTTTATTAACAAAGATGACCCATCCCTAACCTCGACGACGCGTTCCAGTTTTTATCTACTCCTTCCTGCTTTCCCATTTGATGACATGTGTGCCCCGTCTTCCAAAACTCCGGTAGCATAAATATTTTGATTGGATGCCTAACCATCCCATGTACTCGAAGCTTTAATTGTTCCCTTTACCGTATAATTTTGTATGACTTGCGATTTTCTTCGAAAATTGGTGGAAACTGAAATTTTATTATCCTGGAAATTTAACTCTTATGATTTATTCTTGCAAGTTGTGTCTACGGAAAGTTTGACAGGATATGAGGAAATATGAAGGAAATATAGGAATAAATGTCAAAAGTATGGCAACACGTAAAATAGTGGGGTTACTATCCACCGGATAACTTTCTCCTGGCCGGACAGCTTTACAGAAGTTATGCGAAAGATCTGCCTGATAATTCTTCGGAAGTCATACAAAATCATACGGTAAAGTGAGTAATTAAAGCTTTGAGGTACGGTCACATTCTCTTTAAAGTATTTTATTCGTAATATGTCTTAACAGACAAAGAAAGCTTCAGGTAAAATGGGCCATTTGTGTTTAAATTAATTATTACCATTGGCTTGCATATATAATTTTTATGCCATCTAATAAAGCTAACAGATTATATGTACAAATAGCATGCATGTTATGAAAAGTATGCAGGATAATAAATACAGGTAATTGGATCGAGTAAGTAGGTGTTGTCAATAATCAACACCAATCGGGAGACATATTACTGTGTCCTAGCGGGAGCAGCACATGGGATGGCTTTGCATCTAATCAAAATAGTTATGCTACCGGAGTTTTGGAAGATGGAGTATATATACCATCAGATGTGAAGGCAAAGAGGAGTAGATAAAAGCCGGAATGTGTCATCGTAAGAAGGATGACAGCCTATGAGGTTAGGAATGAGCCATCTGCGTTAAAGTCAAATGATTGGAGCAGAATTGTGGCAGACTTTGTACTCGGGAAGGAGTGGCAGTTCAAGGATTGATTTTGTAAAGGATCGCGTTGAGATATTTAGCAGAGTAATCAATCCAAAGCAATAACAAATCCGGGAAAGGTTAGAGGAGAGGCTTCCGGGCCCATAAACCTTGGCCCAAAACAAGCTCGTTATGGAATGCCCGGGAGTTAAATATCACAATTATGAAAGGTTTGGGAATGATGACTCCGGGTTCGAGATTTTGATTCCGGGTTTGCACGTCCAAGCTTGGGAAGACGGAGAGGTCACGCTGGTTGACCGTGTTGGGATTAGTGTGCAACTCGGGAAGAAGTTGGCAATAAAGAACCGTTAGGAATTGGATAGTGAAAATGAGATTGATAAAGTAGGCGCAGAGTTAGGATTAAATGGATTTAAAGGGACGATGCTCTCATCTCTTCCTTGGTTCGCCAGCAAAGAGCATTCATCAAAACCAGAACCGAAAGGGGAATAAAGATGGTGACAAGCGAAATCAGGAATCTGAGGATGACGCTGGTGAAGAAGTGAACGAAGATTTGGGGAATCAAGTTGTACGACTTGGTGGAGCTGATTTTTTCTGTTGGAATAGCGTTCACCAGTTGGGCTGTCACAGTATATATCACGCTCGTTTCGTTTGGGGCTTGAGAGTATTCTTTACAGGACTCATCAAGCAATGGATCTAGCATTTTAAAGGAACAGATTATTGAATGAAAGAAAGGGTGAGACTTTTTCGGAAATATCAGTTGTTTTACCAGGGAAGGGTTATATTTCAGAAGATGGAGCACAGTACCTTGTGCTGGTTGATTATAATGGCAATTTTTTAATCATCTGGTAAAGTCAATCTAGGTGAACAATGAAAGTCAATCCGGGAAAGTCAGCAAGTGAACAGTAAGCTACAGTCCTGCAGTTCAGAGATACAGAGTCCACTCAGATACCGGGAATTTAGCCCTTGATAAACACTCGGTTTGTTTTCGTTTGGGCTTGTGATAATCCAAAACTACCCCCTGGGCATTTTAGGCTTTACACAGGATAGCAAAACTCAATATACTGAAGTACCTACCCGGTATCCTGCTTGCTCTAAAATGTTTCCTCTGTCATCCTCTAAAATACAGAGAATCTTCTTTAAAGCTTTAAATTATTATTTTTCCTAGAGGGATGATAAATAAAAATAAAACGGTAATTTCCCGATAAACAGGTCTTTGATTTGCATCTATTACATAAGTAATGGAAATCTTTGAAATGTAGTAAGCTTTCACATAGAATAAAAATGTTAATCAACTAATCATGCTTGTTGATGCTATTAATTTCGCTCCTTTCAGGGAGCAACAGCAGCAGCAAGTGCAGAGGTATGTTGATTGCTTGTTGGAATTACTTCTTTAAATGATTGGATTGAGACTGGATGTTTTAGGTACAGGAAGCAGAACCGTTTTGGTATTCTTTTGTGTCGTAACGGGCAACACATTTCTACTGTATTGAGACTTTCCAAGCTCAAGTCTGATTATCAACTTTCAAGTATACAACATTCATGTTTGTCTTTCTTGCAGTGTTTCTTAGGTGTTTGGTTCTTCCTATAACCAGCATGTTTCCCCTCTCTTCCTGCAATGAATGCACAACCCTTTTTAGTTTAAGGAATGTATTTTATTCCAAGGACTGCAGAGACTAAGAAAGATTTGGAACCTTGGAATGTCCTGGGACAAAGCCGCGCTCTGCCAAAGCATCCATTTCAGTAAAGCCCTCAAGCATCCATTTAAGTAAAATGATCTCCCTCAACAAGATCCTGTCAGGCAAAGCAGCAACTTGGATTAACAATGCATTGAATGTGCTTGAATGTCAGTCTGAAGTAGTTCATGACTTGGTTACTGTAACAGTAATACAAGCAGATGCTAGTGAAACATAAACAATCTATTTGAACATAGAGAAAACTTAAACACAAAACTGCAGCTGATCTTTGAAAGCAAAGAGAAAAAGAAGTAATTCACATGTCGAATGCTAATAGAAACCATCATATGAATTGTGCATGTAAAACAGCATAAAATTGGCATACTAAGATACGTTTAGTAGCATCAGTGAAAACTCAAAAGAAAGTTACTTCCAATAACCCACCTTTGAACTTTTACTTTCCTCTAAAGCCCATGCTTTTTCGTTTCTGATTCAAAGCATAACGCCTTGCCATAGAAGGGTTATAGTACCTCCTCATGTGCTCTGATAGCTTGTGGATGGTCCGAAGATCACCAATTGCAGAAAGCTGCATCAGAAAGGAGTCAAATTTTTGGTAGGGAAGTTTCATTCCCTTCTGAACAACATCTTCAATGAGCGCCAACATCCCTGCCTTACAGAAAGTATCAATGGCAGTGTTGTAAGTAAAACTATCAGGGGTAAGCCCAAGTTTGATCATTTCCTCCAAAATCTGCATTCCTCTAGTCGGGTTGCTAACTCTACACCACCCAAAAAACAACACATTATACGTAGTGGCGTCAGGCTTAACCTTGTTCTTCATCCTCTTAAACAACGCTTCCGCATCCTCAACCAAACAACACTTACAAAGAGCATCCAGCAGCAACAGCAAGTTAAACGTATTGACCTCCGGTTGGGTCTTTACCCTTATCTTCTTCTTCTTGGCGAATTTCTGAACCCAAGTGAGGTACTTCAGCGTGTAGTTCCTCAAAATTGTCAACAACAGCTCAACAGGAACAACAGTCTTATTGTTCCTCTTCATATAATCAAGCATATCACAAACAATACGAAACTGTTTTGCCTTGTATTTAGTACTAGACAAGATATCGATCATTTAGTTATAAGCTAGAGGGTTATGTGCATAATTAGGCTGATGCCCTGCCCACATAAAGAATCGAAAGGCAACTTTCTCTTCAAAATGAAGCTTACCTAAAAGCTCAACCACCATATCGGTAGTGAGTTGCATCCCAAGCCGGTCAGGTGCTTTCTCCATATCAAGAGCGGGTGAGCCAGAAATGCCAAAACCTGCCGCACAGACCTTATCAACATCGCTGCTAGCGGCGGCGCAAGTGTCAAAGGAGGCAACTTGAGAACAGTAGCAGCGAAAGGTTATAACATTAAGCGAAGATTCAGAGAACAAAAGAATGGTGTTACGAAGATGAGTGGAAATGGGAATAACAAACCCAAGTGCGGGGGAAGAATGACAAATCAATGATCTGACAGCAAGCAAACTGGAACAAAATCTCCTCATCTGTTGTTTTCCTTAGCCGGAGATGGTTGAGATAGTAAATGGCCGGAATGGGAGTGGCGACGGCGGCTAGGGAACCTCAGGTCAACAAGATTCCGGTAGCGGCACTGATTCAATATATTGACGGAAAAATGCTGCCTGGGATTTCCTTGAGGGAAAAGAAGGATTCAGACAGGAGAGATAATTGGTGTTATGGAAATGGAGAACAGAAGAATCATCTCTCTGTAGACGACAACAGGAGGTGTAAAGAAGTTGAGAGTGAGGTGTTTGCTGGGCTTTTGATCCAACCTGTGATCAGGTGATGGGCTTAGCAACCACTGAGTTTTGGGCTAGTTAACCATTAATTCTTTTTGATATTTCATTTTTTTTTTCATTCTTTTAAGCATTTTTTTAACAAGTTACCATATTTCTTCAAAGGATGTAACATCTAATTGATGATGCATGAAATCATTGTTTACATTTAATTTAATAAATTAACTTTTACCGACTTTTCAGATAATTTATACTCTTCTTTTTATTCTCGGTAATATTTATTTTAAACTTTTGAGTAATTTTTTGATACGAGATTTTTAGTTGGAAGATATTTTTTTGTGAGTAATAAATTAGTAACTCAGTGGTACTTTTTACAAAATTAAAAATGATTAAGTCTCGAGCTTAAATTCTCTATCTTGCAATTCTTATCTACGTTATAAAAAATACTATCTAAACTTAATTGGGTATGTACTTAATTAAATAAATAATTATAATTATATAATTCTCTTTTAGTATTTCATGTAAAAACTAACATGTTACACTCCTATAATTCTCTTTTGCCTCATATGTTCCCATGAACTTGATCCTCCCTGGAGATCAAAGGACATTCAAAAAGCTTTTGTTGGATGTATACCAAATTCTCAGATCTAGGGCAAACGAGATCAGTACCTGCTTGGTAACCTTCAAAGTGTTGTCGTCGTTCATCCAAGACAAGGTGTACGGTTTTGGATGTTTGACAACGGATAAACCAAGCCTGCTCGCACAGTTAGTACAACTGCCATTATCAATAATCACTGAGCATACCTTGGTTGCTATGATGCAACGAGTGTGGAAGAGGTTGTCGTGTTGCTCCTCATCGCAAATTTCTGTCTTTGGCGCGACACTCAAATTGCGCCGAATGACACAATTAGTAGAAGTAGGTATTCGCTCCTCTTCTTCACTCTCTTCTTCGGGTTCACACTCCTCTTCAGCCTCTTCTTCATCCACCTCTCGGTCCTCTTCGGAATCTAGGTCACCATTGTCCCGAAGGACTACAACACGTCGATTCGGACACTCCATTTGCATATGGCCTCGGCCATTGCACTTGAAACACACTATCTCCCGCGATGGTTGGCGGTCGGTGGATTGGGGTTTTTGGGCAGTAGGTTTGGTGGTAATAGGTGTAGTGTTTGGGCCTTTAGGGTTGTAGGATGTGGGGATTACTTTTGGTGGTGTTCGGGTGGAATTATTGGGTTTATTCCACGGCTTTTTCCAAGGTGTAAGCTTCAGATTTTGGGTAGTGTTTGGGGTGGTGTTTGGGCTGCGGAACCTTCTCTGCTTCTCCACCATAATAGCAAGGTGAAGAAGGTTCTCTATGGTTTGGTATTGCATAACCTCGACAGCGTTAGCAATCTCTCGGTTCAAGCCACTCAAGAAGCGTGCCATGGTGGCCTCCTCGGTCTCTATCACTTGCACTCGGGCCATGGCCATCTCCATTTCGTTGTAATACTCATTCACACTCTTCGAACCTTGGGTAAGATTCTGCAACTTAGTGTGAAGGCCTCGGTGAAAGTATCTTGGAACAAAACGCTCCTTCATAACCCTAATCATCTCATCCCAATTGTTGATCGGACCCGCTCCGACTCTTTGTCTAGTGAGATGCAACTGATCCCACCAATGGGCAGCGTACCCAAAGAACTCGACTGAGGCAACCCTAACCTTCTTCTCATCCGAGTAATTGTGGCACAAGAAAATTGCCCTCATCTTGCGTTCCCAAGTAAAGAACGCTTCGGGATCTTCCTTCCCTTCAAACGCGGGAACCTTAAGCTTAATTCCCATTAGGCGTTCCTCGCCTCCGGCCTCTCCTCTAGGCTGTCTCGGTGGAGGTCTCCTAGGTCTAGGGATCTCCTCCTCTTCCTCATACCCTTCCTCCTCCTTGTACCCTTCAGGATCTGGTACGGTATCATCCCTAGTCTCCCTTCTATCGCTTCGGCCATTAGGGCTAGATCCATCTCCACTTGGTGGCATGCCGTAGGCGTGTGGTGAGGTTTTAGGGTTGTGGACTTGGTGATACTGAGTGGGGTTTTGTTTTGCAGCGTTGGCAGCTGCTTCTTTCTCCCTAACGGTCTCTAATCTCCATGCTTCTATTGCATCAAATCTCTGGTTGAGATTGCGCAACATGGTGAGTACCTCCTCTTGCGTTTGTGTATGTGTGCTCTTCTCCGACATCTGAAATCACAATGAAACAACAAAGAACAAGCGTAAAATTGCCCTAACTAATCACTCCCTCACGTGTTTAAACCCTCATGTTTAATCACTCTAATGCTCTCACAAATCACACTGAAAATTCTTCTTCAATCAATCCAAGATCCGCAGACTCAAAGAATGTCAAGAAAAGCTTCCAATAATTTGCAAAGAAAACACAAGCTTCGAAAGAAATAAGAGGTGATATAATTGATTAATCACTTTGACAATTAATCAAACAATTATAACACAGAATAGATAGGTCAAATATCAAGGAGCTCAAGAAAGACAATTGCTTTGTAAAATTCTGCACTAGTTCGGATTTGTTTAGAACTAGGGTTTCCAATTTTGTTTTTCAAATAACTTTTGATTGAGTGATCTGATTTTGATGATTCTTGTTGCGTTGGAACACTCTTTTCTTCCTGATTCTGATGGTGTATTGATCGCAAATATCTTTTTCTGTTAACACACTGAAAATTTTGAATTCGCTCACTGTTCTGTTTTTGTGCGAATGAATCTTTTGTTTTTTTTGTTTTTTTTTTAATATAAATTGCAGCAATTGAAACTAAACAAACTGACACTTTGTGGGACTTTCTTTTCTTTTTTTATGACTCAAAGAGGATAGCAAATCAAAGGGTTTGATTTGTTACCTAAACAGACGCAACTAGACACTAGTTTCGACTCACTAACACGATGGGGACGCAAACAAGATTGGCATAGATTTGGCTAAGGAAATTAAGGAAACCAATCTTAACAAACGTAAACAATAATTAAAAGGATAGTTACCAATTCGGTGAGCAGCCTTTGCTCCGCTACCAGCTGATAAGGTTCCTATATGGAAAACCTTCCAATGTGTGGATCGTTGCTCAGCGACAAGGATTTGAATGCGGAAAACTAACTCGTCGGAAACTCCAACCCTCCTAAGTGAAATACCTAGGCAACCTGGACGAAATCCTTCAAGGATCTTCAATAGAACTCTGACCCTCCTAAGTGCAATACCTAGGCAACCCAGACGAAACTAAGGAATGGGGGTGATAGACTTCGTGCTTTACTTGTGGCTAGATGCGGCTTATCAAACCGGATTTAGAACAAGGATCTTGGAGATCAACTGAAGAAAACTCTTCGGGTTTTTGTTTATAAAATCTGAACTAAAAAGGTAATAAGCAGCGACAATCTCTTTTAAAGGAAAGAGATGCGCAAAACCCTAATTAGGTTGCTTTTGATTTTGTTGATTTTCATCACTTAAGCCTTAAGCCACTCATCGGCCTAGACCGATGGAACCAAGCCCTTAGATGGGCACTTGTTAGGGTTCTTGGCACCATGACTACTAGAGTCTAAAGCCACTGTTTATCCCTTTGATTTCTTGTAATTAAGCACTCAAGCGTGAGATTGAGCGAACCTTCAATGTTAAGAAAGATCCTTAGCAATCCTTCTTGCTAAGTTCTTATTTGTTTCCATTAAACACCTTCCGAGCTTCCTTCATATTATTTCCGCTGCATCTAACTCCCCTTTACCCACAAATATTCCGCATCCATTTATCTCGTTTCAAGGAACCATCCATGTCAAGGGCTAGATCCGAAGGCTCTATCATCAAGGCCGTGGCCAAGGCTCCATGAGTGGTCAGGACCGTATCACCTATGGGGTTGGCCCGAGGGCCTAGGAAGTTGGCTCGTATCAGGGGGCTCGAGCCCAGGGTGTGGGGTCTCGGGCCCGGGGTGCGGGGGTTCGAGCCCCGGGTACGGGCCTCGGCCACTCTCGCGCATGTCTCAACACCTCTCGCGCAAAATCTCGGCCATGGCCCTCAGCCGCCCTCGGCCAGCGTGTGCGCAAGTGCTGAGACATGGCCGAGTGTGTGCGCGAGAGGGGCCGAGACATGCGCGAGAGGGGCCGAGTCCCTCGGCCATGCCTCGAGCCCGGCAAGTTCAGCGGCCGAGCCCCTCGGCCATGCCTCTCGGCCACGGCCCGTACCCAGGTCATGGCCGAGGGGCTCGGCTGCTGAACTTGCCGGGCTCGAGTCATGGCCGAGGCCCTCAGCCACTCTCGCATCATGTCTCAGGACCTCTCGTGGCCTGTCCCGTGCCATATCCCGTGTTAGATAAAATTCAAGGGAAATTATAATATTGTTTATAAAATTCACTTAAAATTACAATAATATTTATAAAATTCAAGTAAAATTGTAATATTATTTATAAAGTTTGTAATATTATTTATAAAATTCAATTAAAATTGTAATCATATTGATAAAATTCACCTAAAATTGTAATAATATTTAAAAAATTGATTTAAAATTGTAATATTATTTATAAAGTTCAAGGAAAATTGTAATATTATTTATAAATTGATTTAAAATTCAAGGAAAATTGTAATATTATTTACAAAATCCAAGGAAAATTATTTTATTATTTACAAAATCCAAGGAAAATTGTAACATTATTTATAAAATTTAAGTAAAATAGTAATAGTATTTAAAAAAAATGAAAACTAGTTTATAATATCATTTCCATCCATCCATCCATCCATGAAGTAAATATCAAGTGAATATTTCCCACATCAATCCATCCATCCATGAAGTAAATATCAAGTAAATATTTCCCACATCTATCCATCAAGTGAATATTTCCCACATCCATCCATCCATCAAGTAAATATCCATCCATCAAGTGAATATTTCCCATCAAGTAAACATCCATCCATCAAGTGTGAGAGTTCCATTCCATGCTACAATCGTGTAAATACTTAGGCGCACGCATACAAGTCACTTATGATGAACATTTGGGTAAATTCTTAGGCACACTTGCCCGTGCCCTATCGTGCCATTAGGTGCCACGGCTCGTGCCCTATAGTGCCTTATGGTGCCACGGCCCGTGCCCTATCGTGCCATTAGGTGCCACGGCCCGTGCCCTATCGTGCCATCATGTGCCTTATGGTGCCACGGCCCTATCGTGCCATCATGTGCCTTATGTCTTCTGAACATGCCGGGCTCGAGTCATGACCGAGGGCCTAGGCCACTCTCGGCCTTGTCTTAAGGTCTCTCGGCCACTCT
>OY829541.1:5255884-5520884 GCA_963691705.1 Viola odorata
GAACGAAATTATTGAAATGAACATACACTTTCACAACCCACAAATTATTCAAAATAACACACAATTCAAAAATAAAACACACAATTCAAAAATAAAATACACATTTCGAAAATAAAACACACAATTAAAACAGTAAAACATACAATAACAAACTAGTTCTCAAACAACTCCTTCAATAGCATCTCATACATATTTTCATCTATAGCATCACGATTTTCTTTGGACTTCAAGGACATGAACATCTCCATCTTCCTAACACGTGCATACTCCAACATAGCGTCGAGCTACGTGATAAAGCACAACATATTCAGTTGAAAAAGGATCTCGTCGAGCACATCTGGAATAAATTTGGAACAACCCTCGATTAGATTTAAAAAAATTATTTCTCAAGTTTAGGTATATTTAGTGTGTATTTTCTTGTTCGTTTGCAATAATCTATGTATGTTTGATTTACTGATTTATAAATAAAATCGTATGTTATTTATAAAAAATATTATATTATTTATTGTATTAAAAAAAGTATAGATTTTGTGAAATATGAAAAAAAATATGAAATTTAATTAAATTTTATTAAAAATATATTATTTATTATTTATTATATTATAAAAAAAAATTATTGTAATTATAAATGTTAATAAGAAAAATAAATGAAAGTTAGTGGAAAGCTGATGTGGAAGGGAGAGAAAGTGAATAACACCCTGAAAAACACATTGCTGTGAGAAGTGGGTGTTATTTGAAAATTTGGTTGGGTGTTAAGCTGATGTGGCAGGAGAAAAAGTGAATAACACCCTAAATTTGACACCCATTGTTGTGGATGGTCTTATGGTACTATATAGTAAAAAGAACAAGTGAAAAGACAGGACTGGTTGTAAAATTGTAAGGCATTCACAGGCTAAATAAAGCTTATGGTATACATTATATACCTACTAAAAATACAAGTGAAATTGTAATTGTCCTTTTCTTTTTAAAACCCTAAAATATTTTAATAATTTATTTGTCATATTAATTTTATGTTCGAAATATGACCGCATAAACTATTAACTCGAAGCATTCTCCATAATTTTTCTAAAAGGAAAAAAAATGAATTTAACACAATTAATTGCCGATTAAAAAAAAAACACCATTAATATTTGTATTTTTTTAATAGTTTGATTCAAGATTAAACCAATTTATAGGTTGTATTTAAAAGGGAGAGGCTAGAGGGTGCCAAGCACAGAGGTTCTATCCTCAGGTTCAAAATTTAGTACGTGTATTTGTGAAAGATTTTTAATTAAACCTTTAAATGATTAATTTAATGTTGTTCTATCCTTTTCTGGATGACGCTGTATATTTTTATTTTCAATATTCAAGTTCTTTATCTTTTCAACGTTTTTATGCAATTTCTTTCCAAGAATTGATTGTTAGTGTTTTGAGGAAATTAATGGTTGTTTGTTTGCAAATAATTTCTATTTTGTCTCTAGATTAATGACCTTGCTTCGCTTCAACGAATTTCAAGACAATTCGGCCGAATTTTAAACTTTTCGTTAATTAATTTAATTATGGTTTTAATTAAAGTAAGGGCTGTTTTAAATTAATTTAATTACTGTAGATGCATGCTTAAATTTCTGCTGTTGTTAGGATAATTTTGGTGGAGAAATTTTCTGTTTTGGTTGAAGGTGGCTGGACTTTGGTCACCGGCAAACCAAGATTAAAGATGATGAATAGTGAGGATGGAAGGAGAGAGGCTTGGGCTGTCTGTTTTAATTTAAATGCATGGGCTTGACTTGGTTAAAGCCCAAGCGTTAAATAAAAAGGGAAGTTGGGCTTGCTTGGCCCAAGCAAAAGAAAAGAAGGAGTGGGGCTGCTGTCAGCCCAAGGAAGAAATGGGAGGGCTGGCTGTTGGCGCAGCCCACACGCGGAGGAAAGAAAAGAGGGCAGCCCAGCTGGGCTGGTCTGCTGGGCCCGACTGTTGGCCCAATTGTCATTTTTTTCGTGTCGTATAATTTTGCTGTTTATTTATTTTCGTATACTTGTACTTTGTAATTATTTATTTTCGTACACTTTTGCATGTTTAATTAATTATTTTGCATGCGTTTAAATACTTAATTAATTATTTTGCATGCGTTCAAATGCTTAATTAATTATCTTGCTTGAGCTGAAACCTTCAAATCATTGTTTTGCTTGTGTTCAAATGTTTAAAATTATTATTTTGTATACTATTAAATATTTAAAATAATCATGTTACTTGCGTACGTTAATCGTCAAAAATTTGTTTGTTTATTGATTATAATTTTACCGCACCAATAATCTTCACTTCTGTCGCACCCGAAAAATAAAAAATTCGCGAGTATACGACGAATCTGAGACCTTACGATGCTCGGCGTAAAAGGACGCCTCGCAACATGCAATGAAGTCGCCACCCTATTTTCTAAGGTTTAGGGAATCTATATCTCATGGAATAAAAAAAAAAAAAACTAAGGCACAATTGGTCTAAACCAAAGAACAAAGGTTCGAGGTCGTATTATGGACTCAGGAAGGTGTTAGAAGGGACCGAAGGACGGGATTACCGTTTGTTCATATGCTAGAGCGGACGTTCCCCCCCTTTTATCATTGGGCCATGCATGTTTTATTTAATTACTACGTGATCCTAACATGGATAATACTAACATCGTACATTTTCGTGAATGCAAATAACCGTGTGGGATTCGAAGCCACCATGCTCACATCAATATTTGGCAATTAAATTCATGGTATAAAGCAAGTGATTTAAACATGTAAGCATGTGAGTTGATTTTATCATGCATACATATTCGATATGGGTTTTTTAACATTTCTAAATAACATGCATACTAGTAATATTTGCGGAAAGCATTTAAATAAATAAAAGAGACTAGGAAACATACTTGCGTTGCATGACCTTGATCTACCTTGCAAAATTAAAAAAATGTTAGCGATGGTCGGAAAACAATAAATAAGAAAAACGCATGCAAACGCTTATTTAATTTACGATAAAACATGGTATAAAGCTTGACAAACAAACTCAACATCTCATTCAAAATATGCAAGCACTTAATTAAATAAAAACATGGCATAAATAAATTATTTAAATCATGTAAGTAATTAATTAAATAAAGCATGGCATAAACAAATTATTTAAATCATGTAAGCATTTAATTAAATAGAACATGGGATAAACAATTTATTTAAATCATGTAAGCAATTAATTAAATAAAACATGGTATAAGCAATTTATTTAAATCATGTAAGCATTTAATTAAATAAAGCATAGTATAAACAATTTATTTAAATCATGTAAGCAATTAATTAAATAAAGCATAGCATAAACAATTTATTTAAATCATGTAAGCATTTAATTAAATAGAACATGGTATAAACAATTTATTTAAATCATGTAAGTATTTAATTAAATAAAGCATGGCATAAAAAAAATCATTTAAAGTATGTAAGTATTTAACTAATTAAAACATGCATAAATAAATCATTCAAAGGATACAAGCATACGAATATTTGACGAAAATGTGGGTCCCACATTTGAAATTTGGACATTAAAAAATGGGCTTGGTTTTAAAAGAAAGACAAAATAAAACATGGCATAAAACATCATATAAGCGTACGAACAATCAAGCAAGGAAATAAACAAATCATCATACGAGGCATGTGAACATTTCATACGATTTAAACGTGTAAAAAAAAAGGAACATACGAGTCATTAGTTAAATATTGCATACGAGCAAAAGATACGAAATACTTACGGTGGGCCCTATTTATTAGTTGAATTAATTAATATTTTTTTATAAGATTATTCGATATTTAATTATCATTTTAGTTAAATAACAGTAATTTTAAATTTGAGTAGCGAGATGAGAATTTCAAAATCTTGGATTTTTCCTGCACACTACTGTCAAATATTAATCATGTGCCCATGTGCTGTTGTGGAGGCAATAAAAAAAACAATAACTTACCAGAAAAAAACAAAACAATCCAAGAACAATGCAAAAAAATATGCCAAAAAAAGTGAAGGGCTTTTTTACCTTTCGAGTCTTACGCTACTCGAATTTAAAATTACTGTTATTTAACTAACATGATAATTATAAGATACCTCTAATATCATGGCTGTTTACTGATTTGTGTTGTTTTCCAGTATCTGAAGGATTCCATTTGATGAGATCGTGAATTTTTTTGAAAGTAATGATGCTGTTAGTCAGACCATTGCCTTAGAAACAGCAGCTGCTATGCAGGTATTGTTCTAGTTATGTATAAGGGCTAAGTGGTTTGCTTTGAATGCCAGCTAGAATTTTTGAGTTATGCATAACACTTGATCTCTGGAAGGGGTAAGTTGGCCTATTCTACAACGGTTCTGTGAAGTATTTGTTGCTCAATGGGAGTGCACATTAGTTATGATCAACCAATGTTGTTTAATGTTTACACAGTGACAAACTTAAGATTCTTGTTCTTTTCCCAATCCTTAAGTTGTTTGTTCTATTTCTTATTCTATCATTTGGTGACGTCGTTAGTGATGTGGACATGCTTGATCTGGTGCACTTGGTAATATTATCATAAGATCAATGAAAGTTTGAGTTTAATATTAGCAATCATCCTTCGTATCATCGTCTTTCCAATTTGTATTAGCTCAAGTAGGAACTTGTATCTATTACTTATTGCATGGATCAGTGTACTTCTATGATCGTCTTACTGGCAATTAACTACAAGGGTGTTGGCTGCCACTTCAGTGGTGGTGTCTCAGACTCATTTCCTAGCAGTAGCAATATTGTGGGAAAATGTCAAAGCACGCTGTCTTGCGTTAAATATCTGAAAGAACAAAAATTAGTTGTATCCAAGATTCAGTTTGCAGTTTATGAACATAATAGTCACACAATAAATGAAGAGGCTCTTTTTTAAAAAAGTAGCCTTCTGTATGAAAGAACTATGGCTTGGACTGACATGATCCATCGCAACATCAATGCAAATACATACTAAAACGACTTCATCATGCCTCTTTAAAATCACAACATAAAAACATTGAAACTAAAGAGAAACCAAAGAGAACACGAAATGCATTAGGCTTGAACAAATTATCACTATTAAAAGTGAATTATACATACCAATGAATCCACAAAGGACACTGGGAAAAGTATGTGAAATGAAAAATTCATGTTTTCTTTGTCAAAGAAATGCAAAGTGTATAAAAAAGTGAAAGCCTGTTGGTGAAATGTAGAAGGTCGAAACACTGCTTTTCACTGACAAAAAGAGTAAAAGCAACTATCATTAACCAAGACATAAGGCCTCAGCAGCCGTCTAACTTTTATCTATCCACAATACCGAAGAGCTTGCTAGGAAGTCCATACACAGCAATAAGATAACCCTACATCCACCTACACACTCATACTACTATACCTAGAAGCCCAATTCCGTGTAACAAACCTATAAAATTTTGAATGTTAAAACACATAGTTACCAGTTTCTACTACTTACAAAATAGTCACTCTCTTGTAATAGAAGCAAGATATTCAACACCAAAGAATTTACGATCATTTGCCAAAACAAACTGGGGAAACCCATTTTACTCAAGCCATCAAGAAGTAATAATCCATCCAGCCATCAGCGCATATTGAATAAACTAGTTGGCCATTATTCTAGAACAACCATACCCTGTAAAGAACTTGGTGCGAGGAGGACAACTTTTTCATGGCTTGCTTCACCATTATTCTGGTTGATAATATTTCCTCTAATAACCGGGGCAGTATACCTTTACGAACCTGTTAACAGAAAGAACTCTCCATGTAAAGCACGCCAAAGCACAATTCCTATTTGATACAACCAAAGACAGTATCACAGAAGAGAAGACATTCATATGAATCACCTTTGAAGTCACATACATAACACCATTTGGAGTAAGCAGTATTTTGTCCTTCAAATCCTGAAGAGCACGTGGATCTGGTGAGAACGAGCTAACCCCCAGTGCGTTTGCCTTTGAAGGTGCAACATTTCCAAGACATGTACAAAAGCAAAGGTTGTATTCAATTATCATTGATGGATAAAGTGACTGGAAATCCAAGACAACGACTGGGTCTTTATAAAATCCAGACTCTGGTTCCATTACAAGAGGCAAACACTCCATTGCAGGTTGAGAAGCAACCTATTTAACATAAGAAAGGGAAAGAAAAAAAAAATCAGCCATCAACTAATAGTGCAAGGCACAAGCAAGCCATGGGGATTTAAACCAGGGAAAGAAACAAAAACCATCATGCACCACGTCAAAAAGAAACATAAGTTTTTACTCAAGGTTTCACAATAACAAAGGAAGGATGCATCAAAATTATCAGTAGACTTAAGAGTTCAACCGCAGACAACAAGAAGGGAACCATCCAAAAAATAATTTATTCAAAAATAGCAATGAAAACTTTTGGTATCAAAATTTCTACAAATATGTGTGAAAGGCTCCTCAGTGTCGCATAGAAATAGCATGCAGTGCAAGTAACCAATATTTTATTAGGCATGAAATGTTCTGAGTACAGGTCAATTCAGGAATCACCTGTTGACTCCCGGGAGATATGGCGAGATAGTTTTGTGTGTACGCCAATCTGAGAAACATAGATTCAACACTGTACTGAGAACCTCGAGAGAGAACAGAAAAGAAATCAATGCCAAATACACGAGCAAGTTCTGATGTTCGATTTATCTGCAAAGCATTCACATAAGAAAATGGATAGAGAAAGAATGACGATATAAATATGAAAGCTGAGATGCATAAACTAATTTGAAGTACTTGCTATCGCCTACGAATAATTTGTCAAAAAATAGGGCAAAAGGGAAAGAAAAAAGGATAATTAAAATCAATGAAAGCAAGAACATAGACCTATCAATCCCATATGTTTTGAAAACTTAAGCATACCATATCAAGACGGTTCATTATTTCAAGGTTCAACTGCGCTCTCTCTATCACATATTCGATGCATCTATATCTTGCTCTTCCAGGACCACTCGCAAACCATTTTGTTAATACATTATCAGGAAACGATGGTATCTTTTGCCTTAAAACAGCTTCACCCACAGCTTCAAGAGTATACAAGTTAAGCTTAACTTTACCACGCATCAGTCGCCATATGTTAAGGACAACTCTACCACCAACATGAACACCACTAGCATGAGTACGGCCCCATTCATCCTCAATTACTGAATCATCAGCCAGAACAGAATCCACAATTAACGATTCATGAAGAGATAGTATGTCATTATCAGAAAATTCTGAAAATGAGAATAAATACTAAATGTGATAATATTGACATGTAAAAAGAGCACTGGAAAATCAGAGCAAATCTAGATTATGAACTCAGAAAGAAGAATCCATCTAAAACAATGGAATGATATATTTTGGTTGGGGTTGTCAACAAAAGTTGTAGATAAGTCGAAGAACAAAGGGCATGGAACTAAAGTCCGTATATTCCAAATCTTCAATCAAGTCCGCTAAAGCCAACCAAATGGTATATCGCATGACTTCCTTTAATTCAGTCACAAAATACCCTTCATTATCTGCTGCTTAAATTTTTTTTTCCTCCCAAAATTCTAGGACTAGATTACATAAAAGCCTCCACCAAGTATATTAGATGCACAAAGACATACTCATTGTAGAGCCAAATAATGGAAAAGAAAAACTAAGGCAGATCGCAAACGGATGTGTGATTAAATTACATGCCTGCGGTCAGGTTCACTTCTACTATGCAAAAAGGCGTAGACATCAACACCAGCCTCGTGATCATTCTGAAAAGCAAGAGCTAGAACATTGACTGGATCAAAACGAGGATTTGGTCGAAGATCTCCTCTGGATTCTGCTTGGACCTGTAAGCAAGTGTTGCATTCAAGTTGATTATTATATTTCTTTTCCAGCAAAAACAATAAATCAAGTGGTAAGCTATCGTCAACAGCTGAGTTTTCATAGTGATCTTTCAATTAACAAGGACTTCATAGTGACAGATTTTTGTTAACAGTGCGGGACCAAATAATACAAAAGTTATCACCATATGGATGAATTACTCAAAACAATCACAACAGACCCAATTCAATAAAAGTTTTCAGTGCAGGGACTGTATTGGTCATGGATTGAATTACTCAAAACAATCACAACAGACCCAATTCAATAAAAGTTTTCAGTGCAGGGACTGTATTGGTCACAAAGTCATCACGGTGGCTAAATTAAAGATACACTAACACTACAGAGATCAAAAATGCTATTTGACCTACTGGAAATGAACAGCTAGTTTAGGCAATGCAGCTGGTAAATAAAATGACAGCCAATGTTAAACATAACTAGTAAAACAGAATTTATCAGTGCGACAAGATGCAGAGCAATATTTACCAGAAATTGGAGGATGAATGGAATGTGAGATTCATGAGGCTGCAAGCTTTTATCAAAAGCTGCTCCTCGCTGGAATGGAAGGAAAAAATTGAAATTATGACAAAACCAATCACTATAGACAAACATAAAAACTTTTAAGAAATTTAAATACGTATAAAGAAGACAGTCAAATTTTACCAGAAGAAGGTTGGCAGCACGAGAGACATCATGAGAATGATAGCTATAGATTTTATCAAGGTTTGCGACAATATAATGCCGAGAATATCACAAGAAAAAAGTAAAGAAATATAAGACATTGGAAAAATAAATAAATATAAGGATACAGGTATATCTTGACAAACAATTCCTCGGGTGAATGGTAACCATAAAACTTCTTTGCTCGCACAAGACTACAACCATGCACATGCTGTCTTTTTGACCCAGCACTACTTTTAAGCTACAAGTTCAAAGAAGCGTACATTAACTTTCACCAAATTGCTAAAACATCGCCAGTTCACTGCAAAAAGGTAAAAGATCACAATAATAAAAAGCAACTCAGGACTCAAATTAACCATCTTTACCTTCAAGGCTTTCTCAACCGCAAGAGATACTGCATTAGTGTATGCACTGCCTGAACAAATTTGACAGGTCAAAAAGCAAAAGAGACAATCAAGAAATGATGCATCATCTGAGCAAATTATACCTTCTTGATGCTGATTAAGTGGTATATCTGAACATGGGACATATAAATATGGAAAAGCCTACAAAAGCCAACATGGATCGTTCTCATCAGAAATTAGACCAGAATGTAAATTCCAAATAAATTTCATTTCATGACATGCTATCATCTCACTGACTATTGTTAGCCCAAGGGCAATCTCATCTTTGTTTTGATGATTTTAAACACACAAACTAATTACTTTACTAATGCAATTTGAAGTTAAAGTGTGTGTAGTTTGCGATGGAACAAATAAGAGGCAACAAATCAAGGTATCGCAAGCTCAAGATCAAGTGTACTTTAGGACTTTAATCATGTAAGTATGATTCTATTTAACACTTGATTTATGTTCAAAATACCTCAAGGAAAGTGTGAAAAAAAAGTTTTACGCAAAAATGATTTTTCAGTAAAAAGTTATTCAAGTTTTCGTAAATCAGAAAAGTGGCTAAACGTGATCACGGTAAGACCTTAACGTGAATCACAGTTAGGAGCTGTCAAAATGCCGAAACTTTCCAGTAGGTAACGTGAATCACATTAAGGGATAAACGTGAATCACGGTGAGAAATTGTCTCTTAACGTGATCACGGTAAGACCTTAACGTGATCACGTTAAGCATAACGGCTAGTTTTCTTAACAGCTCTTTTGTCCACTTAAAACGGATTTTTTGGCTCCATACTTTCTTGTCTGATCTTCCACTGATCTTATACTATATATAACTCATCCTAGATGAGTTAGAACTTAACTAGAATACACATTAAACACAAGAAAGATTTAGAAAGCTCTCATACTCTTTCAAAGCCAAAATCTGAGTTTTTGCAAAAGCTTACAACTTCAAACTGTCATAACGCAAGCTTTACAAATCCGAATTTACTCATTCTTGCGTTCATATTTCAAGTAAGTTTTAAGCTTTCTTTTGAGGTATTCTTGTTCATTTATTGGTGTTGATTATTGAATCATACATAGTTTATTTGTACACCAATTTGTGTTGCCATTTAACATTTCTCTTGTCAAGTAATCTTGATTGTGATAGGTTGTGGTTGAGCCTTAGCAAAAACCAAAGTGTAAGGTTTGTTGGTTGAGCCCTTAGCAAAAACCAAGTGTAAGGTTTGTTGGTTGAGCCCTTAGCAAAAACCAAGTGTAAGGTTGTTGGTAAACCCGTGAAAACCAAAGTGTAAGGTTTATTGGTTGAGCCCGCAAAAACCAAGGTGAAAGGTTTATTGGTTGAGCCCGGAAAAACCAAGGTGTAAGGTTTGAGTTGAACCCGTAAAAACTCAAGGTAAATAACGAAGTGTTCGTTGTTCAAAATCCTAAGAGGAGGACTCTTAGGTAGTGGAGTACAATTCATTGAGGAATTGGAACCACTATATATCCTTGTATTTTTACATTCTATTTCCGCACTCATATATCCTTACATTTTGTGTTAGAATTTTATTTGCCTATTCACCCCCCCCCCTAGGCCGTTTATCAATTGGTAGCGGAGCAAGGTACTTGTTTTGTAGGTTTAATCACCTCAAGTAAAAGATCATATGGCCAAAGAGGGTGCTGTGCGCAACCATTCACTATACCTTGATAGCAAAAATTTCCGACATTGGAAGACAAGGTTGAAAACCTTTTTTGATGTTCAAGACGAAGAATCTCTTGCCCACTTCATCACTATTTTTCTTGAGATCGTAAATTCGAATTCAAGAAAGAAGGATTGGAGAAGTGATGGTGAACACTCTTCCAAAGTCATAAGCTATGAAGATAGTGAAGCTTATCAAAGGAGCTCTTCACCAACATCCACCTCTACCTCAAATGGCAGCATGGATTATTGCTTTATCGGGCAAAGTAATATTAAGGTAAACTCCTTCAATTCTTGTGATGATGTTATCACTTTTGATGAATTGAAAATGAGTTTTAATGAGTTATTTACATCCTATGATTTAGTAATTGAAAAGAATTTAAAGCTTGCTAAGCAATTAGAAAGCATTAAAAAGGATGTTAGTGAGTTGGACAGTTTTAAGAAGGAGATTGTTGATTTAGAGAAATCCAATCAATGTTTAAAAGAGGAAAATGATTTTTTGAAAAATGGCAATGAAGATTTAAGAGTTGCTTTGGCTGAAACTAGAGATAAGAATAAATTACTTGAAATTGCTAGTGGAAAGAAAAACTCTACATGTAATATTTGTGCAAATTCCACCAAGGAGGTTGTAGAGTTAAAAGTAAAGATTAAACATCTTGAGACTACACTAGCAAAATCTGTCCAAAGCAAACTAAGTCACCATGATTGCATAAATGATCTTAAGAAAGATGGTGATACCAGAGGAATTGGATTTGATAATTCTACTTGCATGAGTAATTCTAAAACATCTTTTGTTAAGGCAAGAAATTGCAACCATGCTAGTTCTTCAAATTCCTCACATGCTAGACCTTTGTATAAATGTAGCTATTGCAATAAAAATGGTCATTTGTCATATTTTTGCTATATTTGCAAAGGTGTTGTTTATGCAAAACAAATGTGGGCACAAAAGAATGCATTTGCTAAGAAAGGAACCAAACGTGTTTGGGTTCCTAAAACTAACTAGTTTGTTTTGTAGTAGTGCCGGAAACCCCTTGAAGATAAATGAAATATATGTAGGGTATTCGTGGCACAAGTCGGGTGATGAATCGAAGCTCACCCTTTTGGTAAATTGTTTTGTAAATTTTGCTATTGGTAGCCCAAGGGGAAACCGACAAGTAAATTCAATTATCCTCTCTTTATCTTTTTGTTGATATTTATCTTTGGATTGGATAATTGTTTGATCTTTGCTTGCTCCTTTCTTTACTCCTTATATGATTTTTTTGGACCTCCCATTTTTTACCCTTTTTGCTAATGACAAAGGGGGAGAATGAGTTAAGGGGGAGTTTGGTAATGAAGCTTACATAAAAGGGGAGAATGAGTTTGGGAGAAAGGTAAGATTAAGGGGGAGCAAAACTTTAAATCTTTGCTATGCTCTATGTGCAACTAATGTTTTATGTAGGGGGAGCATTTATTTGGCAAAGATAGGAGATGTAAGTTTACTCCATTTAACTTTAATTTCAATTGCTAGCTTAAATATGTTTTGATTTTAGTTTGTGGTTGTCATCATCAAAAAGGGGGAGATTGTTAGCCCAAGGGCAATCTCATCTTTGTTTTGATGATTTTAGACACACAAACTAATTACCTTACTAATGCAATTTGAAGTTAAAGTGTGTGTAGTTTGCGATGGAACAAATAAGAGGCAACAAATCAAGGTATCGCAAGCTCAAGATCAAGTGTACTTTAGGACTTTAATCATGTAAGTATGATTCTATTTAACACTTGATTTATGTTCAAAATACCTCAAGGAAAGTGTGAAAAAAAAGTTTTACGCAAAAATGATTTTTCAGTAAAAAGTTATTCAAGTTTTCGTAAATCAGAAAAGTGGCTAAACGTGATCACGGTAAGACCTTAACGTGAATCACGGTTAGGAGCTGTCAAAATGCCGAAACTTTCCAGTAGGTAACGTGAATCACGTTAAGGGCTAAACGTGAATCACGGTGAGAAATTGTCTCTTAACGTGATCACGGTAAGACCTTAACGTGATCACGTTAAGCATAACGGCTAGTTTTCTTAACAGCTCTTTTGTCCACTTAAAACGGATTTTTTGGCTCCATACTTTCTTGTCTGATCTTCCACTGATCTTATACTATATATAACTCATCCTAGATGAGTTAGAACTTAACTAGAATACACATTAAACACAAGAAAGATTTAGAAAGCTCTCATACTCTTTCAAAGCCAAAATCTGAGTTTTTGCAAAAGCTTACAACTTCAAACTGTCATAACGCAAGCTTTACAAATCCGAATTTACTCATTCTTGCGTTCATATTTCAAGTAAGTTTTAAGCTTTCTTTTGAGGTATTCTTGTTCATTTATTGGTGTTGATTATTGAATCATACATAGTTTATTTGTACACCAATTTGTGTTGCCATTTAACATTTCTCTTGTCAAGTAATCTTGATTGTGATAGGTTGTGGTTGAGCCTTAGCAAAAACCAAAGTGTAAGGTTTGTTGGTTGAGCCCTTAGCAAAAACCAAGTGTAAGGTTTGTTGGTTGAGCCCTTAGCAAAAACCAAGTGTAAGGTTGTTGGTAAACCCGTGAAAACCAAAGTGTAAGGTTTATTGGTTGAGCCCGCAAAAACCAAGGTGAAAGGTTTATTGGTTGAGCCCGGAAAAACCAAGGTGTAAGGTTTGAGTTGAACCCGTAAAAACTCAAGGTAAATAACGAAGTGTTCGTTGTTCAAAATCCTAAGAGGAGGACTCTTAGGTAGTGGAGTACAATTCATTGAGGAATTGGAACCACTATATATCCTTGTGTTTTTACATTCTATTTCCGCACTCATATATCCTTACATTTTGTGTTAGAATTTTATTTGCCTATTCACCCCCCCCCCCTAGGCCGTTTATCAATTGGTAGCGGAGCAAGGTACTTGTTTTGTAGGTTTAATCACCTCAAGTGAAAGATCATATGGCCAAAGAGGGTGCTGTGCGCAACCATTCACTATACCTTGATAGCAAAAATTTCCGACATTGGAAGACAAGGTTGAAAACCTTTTTTGATGTTCAAGACGAAGAATCTCTTGCCCACTTCATCACTATTTTTCTTGAGATCGTAAATTCGAATTCAAGAAAGAAGGATTGGAGAAGTGATGGTGAACACTCTTCCAAAGTCATAAGCTATGAAGATAGTGAAGCTTATCAAAGGAGCTCTTCACCAACATCCACCTCTACCTCAAATGGCAGCATGGATTATTGCTTTATCGGGCAAAGTAATATTAAGGTAAACTCCTTCAATTCTTGTGATGATGTTATCACTTTTGATGAATTGAAAATGAGTTTTAATGAGTTATTTACATCCTATGATTTAGTAATTGAAAAGAATTTAAAGCTTGCTAAGCAATTAGAAAGCATTAAAAAGGATGTTAGTGAGTTGGACAGTTTTAAGAAGGAGATTGTTGATTTAGAGAAATCCAATCAATGTTTAAAAGAGGAAAATGATTTTTTGAAAAATGGCAATGAAGATTTAAGAGTTGCTTTGGCTGAAACTAGAGATAAGAATAAATTACTTGAAATTGCTAGTGGAAAGAAAAACTCTACATGTAATATTTGTGCAAATTCCACCAAGGAGGTTGTAGAGTTAAAAGTAAAGATTAAACATCTTGAGACTACACTAGCAAAATCTGTCCAAAGCAAACTAAGTCACCATGATTGCATAAATGATCTTAAGAAAGATGGTGATACCAGAGGAATTGGATTTGATAATTCTACTTGCATGAGTAATTCTAAAACATCTTTTGTTAAGGCAAGAAATTGCAACCATGCTAGTTCTTCAAATTCCTCACATGCTAGACCTTTGTATAAATGTAGCTATTGCAATAAAAATGGTCATTTGTCATATTTTTGCTATATTTGCAAAGGTGTTGTTTATGCAAAACAAATGTGGGCACAAAAGAATGCATTTGCTAAGAAAGGAACCAAACGTGTTTGGGTTCCTAAAACTAACTAGTTTGTTTTGTAGTAGTGCCGGAAACCCCTTGAAGATAAATGAAATATATGTAGGGTATTCGTGGCACAAGTCGGGTGATGAATCGAAGCTCACCCTTTTGGTAAATTGTTTTGTAAATTTTGCTATTGGTAGCCCAAGGGGAAACCGACAAGTAAATTCAATTATCCTCTCTTTATCTTTTTGTTGATATTTATCTTTGGATTGGATAATTGTTTGATCTTTGCTTGCTCCTTTCTTTACTCCTTATATGATTTTTTTGGACCTCCCATTTTTTACCCTTTTTGCTAATGACAAAGGGGGAGAATGAGTTAAGGGGGAGTTTGGTAATGAAGCTTACATAAAAGGGGAGAATGAGTTTGGGAGAAAGGTAAGATTAAGGGGGAGCAAAACTTTAAATCTTTGCTATGCTCTATGTGCAACTAATGTTTTATGTAGGGGGAGCATTTATTTGGCAAAGATAGGAGATGTAAGTTTACTCCATTTAACTTTAATTTCAATTGCTAGCTTAAATATGTTTTGATTTTAGTTTGTGGTTGTCATCATCAAAAAGGGGGAGATTGTTAGCCCAAGGGCAATCTCATCTTTGTTTTGATGATTTTAGACACACAAACTAATTACCTTACTAATGCAATTTGAAGTTAAAGTGTGTGTAGTTTGCGATGGAACAAATAAGAGGCAACAAATCAAGGTATCGCAAGCTCAAGATCAAGTGTACTTTAGGACTTTAATCATGTAAGTATGATTCTATTTAACACTTGATTTATGTTCAAAATACCTCAAGGAAAGTGTGAAAAAAAAGTTTTACGCAAAAATGATTTTTCAGTAAAAAGTTATTCAAGTTTTCGTAAATCAGAAAAGTGGCTAAACGTGATCACGGTAAGACCTTAACGTGAATCACGGTTAGGAGCTGTCAAAATGCCGAAACTTTCCAGTAGGTAACGTGAATCACGTTAAGGGCTAAACGTGAATCACGGTGAGAAATTGTCTCTTAACGTGATCACGGTAAGACCTTAACGTGATCACGTTAAGCATAACGGCTAGTTTTCTTAACAGCTCTTTTGTCCACTTAAAACGGATTTTTTGGCTCCATACTTTCTTGTCTGATCTTCCACTGATCTTATACTATATATAACTCATCCTAGATGAGTTAGAACTTAACTAGAATACACATTAAACACAAGAAAGATTTAGAAAGCTCTCATACTCTTTCAAAGCCAAAATCTGAGTTTTTGCAAAAGCTTACAACTTCAAACTGTCATAACGCAAGCTTTACAAATCCGAATTTACTCATTCTTGCGTTCATATTTCAAGTAAGTTTTAAGCTTTCTTTTGAGGTATTCTTGTTCATTTATTGGTGTTGATTATTGAATCATACATAGTTTATTTGTACACCAATTTGTGTTGCCATTTAACATTTCTCTTGTCAAGTAATCTTGATTGTGATAGGTTGTGGTTGAGCCTTAGCAAAAACCAAAGTGTAAGGTTTGTTGGTTGAGCCCTTAGCAAAAACCAAGTGTAAGGTTTGTTGGTTGAGCCCTTAGCAAAAACCAAGTGTAAGGTTGTTGGTAAACCCGTGAAAACCAAAGTGTAAGGTTTATTGGTTGAGCCCGCAAAAACCAAGGTGAAAGGTTTATTGGTTGAGCCCGGAAAAACCAAGGTGTAAGGTTTGAGTTGAACCCGTAAAAACTCAAGGTAAATAACGAAGTGTTCGTTGTTCAAAATCCTAAGAGGAGGACTCTTAGGTAGTGGAGTACAATTCATTGAGGAATTGGAACCACTATATATCCTTGTGTTTTTACATTCTATTTCCGCACTCATATATCCTTACATTTTGTGTTAGAATTTTATTTGCCTATTCACCCCCCCCCCTAGGCCGTTTATCAATTGGTAGCGGAGCAAGGTACTTGTTTTGTAGGTTTAATCACCTCAAGTGAAAGATCATATGGCCAAAGAGGGTGCTGTGCGCAACCATTCACTATACCTTGATAGCAAAAATTTCCGACATTGGAAGACAAGGTTGAAAACCTTTTTTGATGTTCAAGACGAAGAATCTCTTGCCCACTTCATCACTATTTTTCTTGAGATCGTAAATTCGAATTCAAGAAAGAAGGATTGGAGAAGTGATGGTGAACACTCTTCCAAAGTCATAAGCTATGAAGATAGTGAAGCTTATCAAAGGAGCTCTTCACCAACATCCACCTCTACCTCAAATGGCAGCATGGATTATTGCTTTATCGGGCAAAGTAATATTAAGGTAAACTCCTTCAATTCTTGTGATGATGTTATCACTTTTGATGAATTGAAAATGAGTTTTAATGAGTTATTTACATCCTATGATTTAGTAATTGAAAAGAATTTAAAGCTTGCTAAGCAATTAGAAAGCATTAAAAAGGATGTTAGTGAGTTGGACAGTTTTAAGAAGGAGATTGTTGATTTAGAGAAATCCAATCAATGTTTAAAAGAGGAAAATGATTTTTTGAAAAATGGCAATGAAGATTTAAGAGTTGCTTTGGCTGAAACTAGAGATAAGAATAAATTACTTGAAATTGCTAGTGGAAAGAAAAACTCTACATGTAATATTTGTGCAAATTCCACCAAGGAGGTTGTAGAGTTAAAAGTAAAGATTAAACATCTTGAGACTACACTAGCAAAATCTGTCCAAAGCAAACTAAGTCACCATGATTGCATAAATGATCTTAAGAAAGATGGTGATACCAGAGGAATTGGATTTGATAATTCTACTTGCATGAGTAATTCTAAAACATCTTTTGTTAAGGCAAGAAATTGCAACCATGCTAGTTCTTCAAATTCCTCACATGCTAGACCTTTGTATAAATGTAGCTATTGCAATAAAAATGGTCATTTGTCATATTTTTGCTATATTTGCAAAGGTGTTGTTTATGCAAAACAAATGTGGGCACAAAAGAATGCATTTGCTAAGAAAGGAACCAAACGTGTTTGGGTTCCTAAAACTAACTAGTTTGTTTTGTAGTAGTGCCGGAAACCCCTTGAAGATAAATGAAATATATGTAGGGTATTCGTGGCACAAGTCGGGTGATGAATCGAAGCTCACCCTTTTGGTAAATTGTTTTGTAAATTTTGCTATTGGTAGCCCAAGGGGAAACCGACAAGTAAATTCAATTATCCTCTCTTTATCTTTTTGTTGATATTTATCTTTGGATTGGATAATTGTTTGATCTTTGCTTGCTCCTTTCTTTACTCCTTATATGATTTTTTTGGACCTCCCATTTTTTACCCTTTTTGCTAATGACAAAGGGGGAGAATGAGTTAAGGGGGAGTTTGGTAATGAAGCTTACATAAAAGGGGAGAATGAGTTTGGGAGAAAGGTAAGATTAAGGGGGAGCAAAACTTTAAATCTTTGCTATGCTCTATGTGCAACTAATGTTTTATGTAGGGGGAGCATTTATTTGGCAAAGATAGGAGATGTAAGTTTACTCCATTTAACTTTAATTTCAATTGCTAGCTTAAATATGTTTTGATTTTAGTTTGTGGTTGTCATCATCAAAAAGGGGGAGATTGTTAGCCCAAGGGCAATCTCATCTTTGTTTTGATGATTTTAGACACACAAACTAATTACCTTACTAATGCAATTTGAAGTTAAAGTGTGTGTAGTTTGCGATGGAACAAATAAGAGGCAACAAATCAAGGTATCGCAAGCTCAAGATCAAGTGTACTTTAGGACTTTAATCATGTAAGTATGATTCTATTTAACACTTGATTTATGTTCAAAATACCTCAAGGAAAGTGTGAAAAAAAAGTTTTACGCAAAAATGATTTTTCAGTAAAAAGTTATTCAAGTTTTCGTAAATCAGAAAAGTGGCTAAACGTGATCACGGTAAGACCTTAACGTGAATCACGGTTAGGAGCTGTCAAAATGCCGAAACTTTCCAGTAGGTAACGTGAATCACGTTAAGGGCTAAACGTGAATCACGGTGAGAAATTGTCTCTTAACGTGATCACGGTAAGACCTTAACGTGATCACGTTAAGCATAACGGCTAGTTTTCTTAACAGCTCTTTTGTCCACTTAAAACGGATTTTTTGGCTCCATACTTTCTTGTCTGATCTTCCACTGATCTTATACTATATATAACTCATCCTAGATGAGTTAGAACTTAACTAGAATACACATTAAACACAAGAAAGATTTAGAAAGCTCTCATACTCTTTCAAAGCCAAAATCTGAGTTTTTGCAAAAGCTTACAACTTCAAACTGTCATAACGCAAGCTTTACAAATCCGAATTTACTCATTCTTGCGTTCATATTTCAAGTAAGTTTTAAGCTTTCTTTTGAGGTATTCTTGTTCATTTATTGGTGTTGATTATTGAATCATACATAGTTTATTTGTACACCAATTTGTGTTGCCATTTAACATTTCTCTTGTCAAGTAATCTTGATTGTGATAGGTTGTGGTTGAGCCTTAGCAAAAACCAAAGTGTAAGGTTTGTTGGTTGAGCCCTTAGCAAAAACCAAGTGTAAGGTTTGTTGGTTGAGCCCTTAGCAAAAACCAAGTGTAAGGTTGTTGGTAAACCCGTGAAAACCAAAGTGTAAGGTTTATTGGTTGAGCCCGCAAAAACCAAGGTGAAAGGTTTATTGGTTGAGCCCGGAAAAACCAAGGTGTAAGGTTTGAGTTGAACCCGTAAAAACTCAAGGTAAATAACGAAGTGTTCGTTGTTCAAAATCCTAAGAGGAGGACTCTTAGGTAGTGGAGTACAATTCATTGAGGAATTGGAACCACTATATATCCTTGTGTTTTTACATTCTATTTCCGCACTCATATATCCTTACATTTTGTGTTAGAATTTTATTTGCCTATTCACCCCCCCCCCCTAGGCCGTTTATCAATTGGTAGCGGAGCAAGGTACTTGTTTTGTAGGTTTAATCACCTCAAGTGAAAGATCATATGGCCAAAGAGGGTGCTGTGCGCAACCATTCACTATACCTTGATAGCAAAAATTTCCGACATTGGAAGACAAGGTTGAAAACCTTTTTTGATGTTCAAGACGAAGAATCTCTTGCCCACTTCATCACTATTTTTCTTGAGATCGTAAATTCGAATTCAAGAAAGAAGGATTGGAGAAGTGATGGTGAACACTCTTCCAAAGTCATAAGCTATGAAGATAGTGAAGCTTATCAAAGGAGCTCTTCACCAACATCCACCTCTACCTCAAATGGCAGCATGGATTATTGCTTTATCGGGCAAAGTAATATTAAGGTAAACTCCTTCAATTCTTGTGATGATGTTATCACTTTTGATGAATTGAAAATGAGTTTTAATGAGTTATTTACATCCTATGATTTAGTAATTGAAAAGAATTTAAAGCTTGCTAAGCAATTAGAAAGCATTAAAAAGGATGTTAGTGAGTTGGACAGTTTTAAGAAGGAGATTGTTGATTTAGAGAAATCCAATCAATGTTTAAAAGAGGAAAATGATTTTTTGAAAAATGGCAATGAAGATTTAAGAGTTGCTTTGGCTGAAACTAGAGATAAGAATAAATTACTTGAAATTGCTAGTGGAAAGAAAAACTCTACATGTAATATTTGTGCAAATTCCACCAAGGAGGTTGTAGAGTTAAAAGTAAAGATTAAACATCTTGAGACTACACTAGCAAAATCTGTCCAAAGCAAACTAAGTCACCATGATTGCATAAATGATCTTAAGAAAGATGGTGATACCAGAGGAATTGGATTTGATAATTCTACTTGCATGAGTAATTCTAAAACATCTTTTGTTAAGGCAAGAAATTGCAACCATGCTAGTTCTTCAAATTCCTCACATGCTAGACCTTTGTATAAATGTAGCTATTGCAATAAAAATGGTCATTTGTCATATTTTTGCTATATTTGCAAAGGTGTTGTTTATGCAAAACAAATGTGGGCACAAAAGAATGCATTTGCTAAGAAAGGAACCAAACGTGTTTGGGTTCCTAAAACTAACTAGTTTGTTTTGTAGTAGTGCCGGAAACCCCTTGAAGATAAATGAAATATATGTAGGGTATTCGTGGCACAAGTCGGGTGATGAATCGAAGCTCACCCTTTTGGTAAATTGTTTTGTAAATTTTGCTATTGGTAGCCCAAGGGGAAACCGACAAGTAAATTCAATTATCCTCTCTTTATCTTTTTGTTGATATTTATCTTTGGATTGGATAATTGTTTGATCTTTGCTTGCTCCTTTCTTTACTCCTTATATGATTTTTTTGGACCTCCCATTTTTTACCCTTTTTGCTAATGACAAAGGGGGAGAATGAGTTAAGGGGGAGTTTGGTAATGAAGCTTACATAAAAGGGGAGAATGAGTTTGGGAGAAAGGTAAGATTAAGGGGGAGCAAAACTTTAAATCTTTGCTATGCTCTATGTGCAACTAATGTTTTATGTAGGGGGAGCATTTATTTGGCAAAGATAGGAGATGTAAGTTTACTCCATTTAACTTTAATTTCAATTGCTAGCTTAAATATGTTTTGATTTTAGTTTGTGGTTGTCATCATCAAAAAGGGGGAGATTGTTAGCCCAAGGGCAATCTCATCTTTGTTTTGATGATTTTAGACACACAAACTAATTACCTTACTAATGCAATTTGAAGTTAAAGTGTGTGTAGTTTGCGATGGAACAAATAAGAGGCAACAAATCAAGGTATCGCAAGCTCAAGATCAAGTGTACTTTAGGACTTTAATCATGTAAGTATGATTCTATTTAACACTTGATTTATGTTCAAAATACCTCAAGGAAAGTGTGAAAAAAAAGTTTTACGCAAAAATGATTTTTCAGTAAAAAGTTATTCAAGTTTTCGTAAATCAGAAAAGTGGCTAAACGTGATCACGGTAAGACCTTAACGTGAATCACGGTTAGGAGCTGTCAAAATGCCGAAACTTTCCAGTAGGTAACGTGAATCACGTTAAGGGCTAAACGTGAATCACGGTGAGAAATTGTCTCTTAACGTGATCACGGTAAGACCTTAACGTGATCACGTTAAGCATAACGGCTAGTTTTCTTAACAGCTCTTTTGTCCACTTAAAACGGATTTTTTGGCTCCATACTTTCTTGTCTGATCTTCCACTGATCTTATACTATATATAACTCATCCTAGATGAGTTAGAACTTAACTAGAATACACATTAAACACAAGAAAGATTTAGAAAGCTCTCATACTCTTTCAAAGCCAAAATCTGAGTTTTTGCAAAAGCTTACAACTTCAAACTGTCATAACGCAAGCTTTACAAATCCGAATTTACTCATTCTTGCGTTCATATTTCAAGTAAGTTTTAAGCTTTCTTTTGAGGTATTCTTGTTCATTTATTGGTGTTGATTATTGAATCATACATAGTTTATTTGTACACCAATTTGTGTTGCCATTTAACATTTCTCTTGTCAAGTAATCTTGATTGTGATAGGTTGTGGTTGAGCCTTAGCAAAAACCAAAGTGTAAGGTTTGTTGGTTGAGCCCTTAGCAAAAACCAAGTGTAAGGTTTGTTGGTTGAGCCCTTAGCAAAAACCAAGTGTAAGGTTGTTGGTAAACCCGTGAAAACCAAAGTGTAAGGTTTATTGGTTGAGCCCGCAAAAACCAAGGTGAAAGGTTTATTGGTTGAGCCCGGAAAAACCAAGGTGTAAGGTTTGAGTTGAACCCGTAAAAACTCAAGGTAAATAACGAAGTGTTCGTTGTTCAAAATCCTAAGAGGAGGACTCTTAGGTAGTGGAGTACAATTCATTGAGGAATTGGAACCACTATATATCCTTGTGTTTTTACATTCTATTTCCGCACTCATATATCCTTACATTTTGTGTTAGAATTTTATTTGCCTATTCACCCCCCCCCCCCCCTAGGCCGTTTATCAATTGGTAGCGGAGCAAGGTACTTGTTTTGTAGGTTTAATCACCTCAAGTGAAAGATCATATGGCCAAAGAGGGTGCTGTGCGCAACCATTCACTATACCTTGATAGCAAAAATTTCCGACATTGGAAGACAAGGTTGAAAACCTTTTTTGATGTTCAAGACGAAGAATCTCTTGCCCACTTCATCACTATTTTTCTTGAGATCGTAAATTCGAATTCAAGAAAGAAGGATTGGAGAAGTGATGGTGAACACTCTTCCAAAGTCATAAGCTATGAAGATAGTGAAGCTTATCAAAGGAGCTCTTCACCAACATCCACCTCTACCTCAAATGGCAGCATGGATTATTGCTTTATCGGGCAAAGTAATATTAAGGTAAACTCCTTCAATTCTTGTGATGATGTTATCACTTTTGATGAATTGAAAATGAGTTTTAATGAGTTATTTACATCCTATGATTTAGTAATTGAAAAGAATTTAAAGCTTGCTAAGCAATTAGAAAGCATTAAAAAGGATGTTAGTGAGTTGGACAGTTTTAAGAAGGAGATTGTTGATTTAGAGAAATCCAATCAATGTTTAAAAGAGGAAAATGATTTTTTGAAAAATGGCAATGAAGATTTAAGAGTTGCTTTGGCTGAAACTAGAGATAAGAATAAATTACTTGAAATTGCTAGTGGAAAGAAAAACTCTACATGTAATATTTGTGCAAATTCCACCAAGGAGGTTGTAGAGTTAAAAGTAAAGATTAAACATCTTGAGACTACACTAGCAAAATCTGTCCAAAGCAAACTAAGTCACCATGATTGCATAAATGATCTTAAGAAAGATGGTGATACCAGAGGAATTGGATTTGATAATTCTACTTGCATGAGTAATTCTAAAACATCTTTTGTTAAGGCAAGAAATTGCAACCATGCTAGTTCTTCAAATTCCTCACATGCTAGACCTTTGTATAAATGTAGCTATTGCAATAAAAATGGTCATTTGTCATATTTTTGCTATATTTGCAAAGGTGTTGTTTATGCAAAACAAATGTGGGCACAAAAGAATGCATTTGCTAAGAAAGGAACCAAACGTGTTTGGGTTCCTAAAACTAACTAGTTTGTTTTGTAGTAGTGCCGGAAACCCCTTGAAGATAAATGAAATATATGTAGGGTATTCGTGGCACAAGTCGGGTGATGAATCGAAGCTCACCCTTTTGGTAAATTGTTTTGTAAATTTTGCTATTGGTAGCCCAAGGGGAAACCGACAAGTAAATTCAATTATCCTCTCTTTATCTTTTTGTTGATATTTATCTTTGGATTGGATAATTGTTTGATCTTTGCTTGCTCCTTTCTTTACTCCTTATATGATTTTTTTGGACCTCCCATTTTTTACCCTTTTTGCTAATGACAAAGGGGGAGAATGAGTTAAGGGGGAGTTTGGTAATGAAGCTTACATAAAAGGGGAGAATGAGTTTGGGAGAAAGGTAAGATTAAGGGGGAGCAAAACTTTAAATCTTTGCTATGCTCTATGTGCAACTAATGTTTTATGTAGGGGGAGCATTTATTTGGCAAAGATAGGAGATGTAAGTTTACTCCATTTAACTTTAATTTCAATTGCTAGCTTAAATATGTTTTGATTTTAGTTTGTGGTTGTCATCATCAAAAAGGGGGAGATTGTTAGCCCAAGGGCAATCTCATCTTTGTTTTGATGATTTTAGACACACAAACTAATTACCTTACTAATGCAATTTGAAGTTAAAGTGTGTGTAGTTTGCGATGGAACAAATAAGAGGCAACAAATCAAGGTATCGCAAGCTCAAGATCAAGTGTACTTTAGGACTTTAATCATGTAAGTATGATTCTATTTAACACTTGATTTATGTTCAAAATACCTCAAGGAAAGTGTGAAAAAAAAGTTTTACGCAAAAATGATTTTTCAGTAAAAAGTTATTCAAGTTTTCGTAAATCAGAAAAGTGGCTAAACGTGATCACGGTAAGACCTTAACGTGAATCACGGTTAGGAGCTGTCAAAATGCCGAAACTTTCCAGTAGGTAACGTGAATCACGTTAAGGGCTAAACGTGAATCACGGTGAGAAATTGTCTCTTAACGTGATCACGGTAAGACCTTAACGTGATCACGTTAAGCATAACGGCTAGTTTTCTTAACAGCTCTTTTGTCCACTTAAAACGGATTTTTTGGCTCCATACTTTCTTGTCTGATCTTCCACTGATCTTATACTATATATAACTCATCCTAGATGAGTTAGAACTTAACTAGAATACACATTAAACACAAGAAAGATTTAGAAAGCTCTCATACTCTTTCAAAGCCAAAATCTGAGTTTTTGCAAAAGCTTACAACTTCAAACTGTCATAACGCAAGCTTTACAAATCCGAATTTACTCATTCTTGCGTTCATATTTCAAGTAAGTTTTAAGCTTTCTTTTGAGGTATTCTTGTTCATTTATTGGTGTTGATTATTGAATCATACATAGTTTATTTGTACACCAATTTGTGTTGCCATTTAACATTTCTCTTGTCAAGTAATCTTGATTGTGATAGGTTGTGGTTGAGCCTTAGCAAAAACCAAAGTGTAAGGTTTGTTGGTTGAGCCCTTAGCAAAAACCAAGTGTAAGGTTTGTTGGTTGAGCCCTTAGCAAAAACCAAGTGTAAGGTTGTTGGTAAACCCGTGAAAACCAAAGTGTAAGGTTTATTGGTTGAGCCCGCAAAAACCAAGGTGAAAGGTTTATTGGTTGAGCCCGGAAAAACCAAGGTGTAAGGTTTGAGTTGAACCCGTAAAAACTCAAGGTAAATAACGAAGTGTTCGTTGTTCAAAATCCTAAGAGGAGGACTCTTAGGTAGTGGAGTACAATTCATTGAGGAATTGGAACCACTATATATCCTTGTGTTTTTACATTCTATTTCCGCACTCATATATCCTTACATTTTGTGTTAGAATTTTATTTGCCTATTCACCCCCCCCCCCTAGGCCGTTTATCAATTGGTAGCGGAGCAAGGTACTTGTTTTGTAGGTTTAATCACCTCAAGTGAAAGATCATATGGCCAAAGAGGGTGCTGTGCGCAACCATTCACTATACCTTGATAGCAAAAATTTCCGACATTGGAAGACAAGGTTGAAAACCTTTTTTGATGTTCAAGACGAAGAATCTCTTGCCCACTTCATCACTATTTTTCTTGAGATCGTAAATTCGAATTCAAGAAAGAAGGATTGGAGAAGTGATGGTGAACACTCTTCCAAAGTCATAAGCTATGAAGATAGTGAAGCTTATCAAAGGAGCTCTTCACCAACATCCACCTCTACCTCAAATGGCAGCATGGATTATTGCTTTATCGGGCAAAGTAATATTAAGGTAAACTCCTTCAATTCTTGTGATGATGTTATCACTTTTGATGAATTGAAAATGAGTTTTAATGAGTTATTTACATCCTATGATTTAGTAATTGAAAAGAATTTAAAGCTTGCTAAGCAATTAGAAAGCATTAAAAAGGATGTTAGTGAGTTGGACAGTTTTAAGAAGGAGATTGTTGATTTAGAGAAATCCAATCAATGTTTAAAAGAGGAAAATGATTTTTTGAAAAATGGCAATGAAGATTTAAGAGTTGCTTTGGCTGAAACTAGAGATAAGAATAAATTACTTGAAATTGCTAGTGGAAAGAAAAACTCTACATGTAATATTTGTGCAAATTCCACCAAGGAGGTTGTAGAGTTAAAAGTAAAGATTAAACATCTTGAGACTACACTAGCAAAATCTGTCCAAAGCAAACTAAGTCACCATGATTGCATAAATGATCTTAAGAAAGATGGTGATACCAGAGGAATTGGATTTGATAATTCTACTTGCATGAGTAATTCTAAAACATCTTTTGTTAAGGCAAGAAATTGCAACCATGCTAGTTCTTCAAATTCCTCACATGCTAGACCTTTGTATAAATGTAGCTATTGCAATAAAAATGGTCATTTGTCATATTTTTGCTATATTTGCAAAGGTGTTGTTTATGCAAAACAAATGTGGGCACAAAAGAATGCATTTGCTAAGAAAGGAACCAAACGTGTTTGAGTTCCTAAAACTAACTAGTTTGTTTTGTAGTAGTGCCGGAAACCCCTTGAAGATAAATGAAATATATGTAGGGTATTCGTGGCACAAGTCGGGTGATGAATCGAAGCTCACCCTTTTGGTAAATTGTTTTGTAAATTTTGCTATTGGTAGCCCAAGGGGAAACCGACAAGTAAATTCAATTATCCTCTCTTTATCTTTTTGTTGATATTTATCTTTGGATTGGATAATTGTTTGATCTTTGCTTGCTCCTTTCTTTACTCCTTATATGATTTTTTTGGACCTCCCATTTTTTACCCTTTTTGCTAATGACAAAGGGGGAGAATGAGTTAAGGGGGAGTTTGGTAATGAAGCTTACATAAAAGGGGAGAATGAGTTTGGGAGAAAGGTAAGATTAAGGGGGAGCAAAACTTTAAATCTTTGCTATGCTCTATGTGCAACTAATGTTTTATGTAGGGGGAGCATTTATTTGGCAAAGATAGGAGATGTAAGTTTACTCCATTTAACTTTAATTTCAATTGCTAGCTTAAATATGTTTTGATTTTAGTTTGTGGTTGTCATCATCAAAAAGGGGGAGATTGTTAGCCCAAGGGCAATCTCATCTTTGTTTTGATGATTTTAGACACACAAACTAATTACCTTACTAATGCAATTTGAAGTTAAAGTGTGTGTAGTTTGCGATGGAACAAATAAGAGGCAACAAATCAAGGTATCGCAAGCTCAAGATCAAGTGTACTTTAGGACTTTAATCATGTAAGTATGATTCTATTTAACACTTGATTTATGTTCAAAATACCTCAAGGAAAGTGTGAAAAAAAAGTTTTACGCAAAAATGATTTTTCAGTAAAAAGTTATTCAAGTTTTCGTAAATCAGAAAAGTGGCTAAACGTGATCACGGTAAGACCTTAACGTGAATCACGGTTAGGAGCTGTCAAAATGCCGAAACTTTCCAGTAGGTAACGTGAATCACGTTAAGGGCTAAACGTGAATCACGGTGAGAAATTGTCTCTTAACGTGATCACGGTAAGACCTTAACGTGATCACGTTAAGCATAACGGCTAGTTTTCTTAACAGCTCTTTTGTCCACTTAAAACGGATTTTTTGGCTCCATACTTTCTTGTCTGATCTTCCACTGATCTTATACTATATATAACTCATCCTAGATGAGTTAGAACTTAACTAGAATACACATTAAACACAAGAAAGATTTAGAAAGCTCTCATACTCTTTCAAAGCCAAAATCTGAGTTTTTGCAAAAGCTTACAACTTCAAACTGTCATAACGCAAGCTTTACAAATCCGAATTTACTCATTCTTGCGTTCATATTTCAAGTAAGTTTTAAGCTTTCTTTTGAGGTATTCTTGTTCATTTATTGGTGTTGATTATTGAATCATACATAGTTTATTTGTACACCAATTTGTGTTGCCATTTAACATTTCTCTTGTCAAGTAATCTTGATTGTGATAGGTTGTGGTTGAGCCTTAGCAAAAACCAAAGTGTAAGGTTTGTTGGTTGAGCCCTTAGCAAAAACCAAGTGTAAGGTTTGTTGGTTGAGCCCTTAGCAAAAACCAAGTGTAAGGTTGTTGGTAAACCCGTGAAAACCAAAGTGTAAGGTTTATTGGTTGAGCCCGCAAAAACCAAGGTGAAAGGTTTATTGGTTGAGCCCGGAAAAACCAAGGTGTAAGGTTTGAGTTGAACCCGTAAAAACTCAAGGTAAATAACGAAGTGTTCGTTGTTCAAAATCCTAAGAGGAGGACTCTTAGGTAGTGGAGTACAATTCATTGAGGAATTGGAACCACTATATATCCTTGTGTTTTTACATTCTATTTACGCACTCATATATCCTTATATTTTGTGTTAGAATTTTATTTGCCTATTCACCCCCCCTTTAGGCCGTTTATCAACTAGGACAGCAACAAACTATAATCTCAGTTGGGCACTGGACAACCTGGTATTAAAGCCAGCTTTTTTGAACAAGCCCTAATATACAGAATGTTTCTTAGTCATTGTGGCTTAATTGACTGTGAGAGGAAGTGCACACTCAAGACGCATAGAACTACTGTCATAATCAACTGTTTTATGCTGAAAATTATGTAATTAACAAGTTATACATCACACATGCACATGGAACAACATGCATAACCTCATATCTGCAACTGGACACAGGTACAGTAACTATTGTACAGTCCATAACCGGACAAAGCGTGCAGAGCTCATTCTGTTCTTACCCGATGAACATGCAAGCAAGTCTTTTGACCAGAAGGCGTTGAGCCGTAAATTCGTATAACAGGCACCTCGTTCACTTTCCCACCTATCAAATTTCAACAACACTCAGCTATCAGAAACCCTAAAGATCAAAAGAATCAAACAAACGGCAAGTCGTTTAAACTGGTAATTGCTCTACTTCTCTTCCAAGTTACTGTATTACCTTGGAAGTTACTGTAACAAATGTCGAAGAAAGCTTGTCTTGGAAGAAGACCTGTAAATGGGTCGGATCCGGGTTTGAGATGCGAAATGTGACTGATTTTAGGCTGGGCCAAATTAAAACTACACGCTTGAGGCTTTTGGGCCCGTAATTTTTTTTTTTTGAAGATCTTTTGGGCCCGTGATGATACAAGGAAAAGGAACATATGATATTCAAATAATAATAATAATTATTATAAGATATCTAAAGAAATACTATAATCTTTATCCAAAAATAAAAATAAAAATTATTCTTAGATAAAAATATAAAGAGATGAATTTAATTCCTCTAGTAATCACAAAAATGTGAAAAATAATAAAATAATGAATTTTGTAAATAATAAATTAAATGTCAAGAATTTAATTTTTGTTGCACCGAAACTAAGAGAAAATCTCTAAATATAGAAGAGTTTGATAATTATTACTAAATATATAAACCTATTTTAATTACAAGATAAAACTAGATTTATATGCTATCGAGTGCAAAATTATGGAAAAAGTACAAATTAAAAGTTGGTTTTGAAGCCTTTAGGGCAGAATTTAAAGATCCGAACGAAACAATTATAACTTCATTTAAGAAGGTAACCTATGCACGATCTAGTTCATTTTTTGAAAGGAATATGCCTGTAAAATGTTATTTTGATCTAATGGTCATATAAAAAAAGTTATGAGTATGAATATTAATTACACTGGATCTCTTTTATTTGGTATAAGTAAAAGTAAAAAAATAATCACTAATTGAAATATCTGGAGTTAATCAATAATATTACGATTTTCTTAGTCAAAGTTAATTTTATACCGCACCAAAATAATTAATACAATCCCTTAAAATTTTTGAAGAAATAAAAAAATCACAATTAAATTAATTGATTAATTAATTAATAATATATTGACTTTTCTTGCAAAATGCTCTAATTATTCATAGTAAAGTAGAGGATATGAACTCATTAATATAATCATTTTTTAGATTAAAAAATAACACCACATGGATACAAAATTTTACCCCCAATAATCCTTTTTCTTGTGTTTCCTAGGGAAACAGATGCGAATGCTTCTAGGATGTTCCAGAATGTATTTATTACATTTATTAATTAGTTTGTAAAGTTATTAGACGAATAGAAGTTCTACTTTTACTTAGATTAGGTTTCCTAATTCTAGTTAAACTTGTACTAGGCTTTGCCTATATATAGAGCCTTTTGTGCTCATTGTAAAGGAGACATTTTTTGATAAACAAATACAAAGAGTCTTTCTCAAATTGTTCATGTGTGAATCTTGTTTTTAATTGAGTTAGAACATTCGATTAAAATCACAAGTAAAACCCGAAAGTTCAACCCCACTTAATCCAATTGCTCTAGGTTGATATCCGCAAGGGATATAGGTTTAGAGATTCGTTTAAGGACCCTTTCTTTGTCGAACTAGGTTGGCTAGTTCGTGCGGCTAGCAGGTCTACGTTGTCAAGGCAAGTCTTATCAATTCCGCATCCGAAAATCCAAGCCCGAACTAGATCATTGAAGCAAAGCGCATCCTAGGAAACTAGGATCGTAGTATCAGTTGGTAGCAGAGCAAAGGCGTTCGTGTTTGGTAAACTATCTTATCTATCCTTACTGTTTTTAATTAGTTTTCAATTGTTGAGATTGATTTTCATTCTACCCTATCTAATCAATCTCCTTGCAGCCGTTTGTGTTCGTGTGTCGAGTCGATCTAAAAACCCTAGATCCAGTTTTGTTTCTTGTGTGTCTTTAAATTGTGTCGATTTAAAAACAAAATCAATCTCGTGTAATTACCTTCAAATCACTACCAGAATATCCTTCTGTTGCATTTGCAAGTTTGTCAAACTGGAAATCTGGTTCTAAATTTTCTCGTGTGAGAATTACTCTGAGAATCTTCATACGATTTTCAGCAAATCTTGTAAATATTATACAAGACATAATATATCAATAAAAAAATAATATACACATAGCAATATCATTATTATTTATTAAATATTTATCTGCAAATTAACTAATACTCCCTCAATATTTTTTTAAATATTTTTTGAATTAAAATATGCAAATTAAGGAAATAATTTTTTAACATTAAATAATCATTTCTCTCTTCCATATTAAAAAAATTAATCAATCAAAATCCATCTCTCTCTTATACATTCAAATAAATTAATTATAAACTACTTTAAAAACTATAAAAAGTCATTTATTTGAAACTAAAAATCTCTCCCTAAAATATTATCTCATTTATTTGAAACCAAACATCTCTCCCTAAAATATTACTATGTATTTCAATTCAGAGGGAGTACCCACCCTGGTTTCGAACATTAAGAGTGTTTGTTGTTGTATAAGTATGCGTCCAATAAATTTCTTCCTATTTTAGGTATCTTTTATCATTTAGTAATCACTGATCCATATTTCTACAGGTTATTTACAATTTGAGAGTAAATTTCAATTTTAAATCACCCAACGTTTAAATCACTTAATTACTTCATTTTTTAAGGAGGATCAACATTGTGGACTTTTTGATGATTTTCCCTCGAAACGTGTTAGCGACGAAATTTTATTTGTAATAGGAAGTTGTCATTTTCAGATACTCCCTCTGTCCTTCAATACTTGTCTTCCTCGCATCTCAATATTCATTAGGGAACGCATATCGAGGAAACCTGAGGCACTATTTGACCCCAAAAAAATCAGGTCGTTAGTGTTCCCTCCAAAAACCTCCTCCTCGTCATCATGCACAACGGGGAGATCCAGCACGGGAATCGAGGAGGCGCGTGATGACGAGTGAAACCCGCTGAATATCTCGTTGTAGTCCTCGACCTGAGGAGACAGTGTCGTAGCTCCAAAATGAGGTGAGCCACCACCACCACCACCGAAACATGGTCTCCAAAAAAACCTTGTACAGCAACTGCGCCACCGCCACCAAGGCCTTGTACGAGAATGCGAGAGGTTTTCCATGGATAAGTGAGAAATGCTAAGGAACATAGCACAAAATGCCCCCCCTCTCTTAGTCTCTCACTAGGGATTTTTGCTTTTTCTCTTATTGCTCTGCTACTGCTTTTTCTCTAACTTCGTTTTGTTATGTTGTTGTATTTGGTTTTGCTTTTCAACTCATAACGCTGATCAGGAACTGACAAAATGTTATGTTTGCTCTTTTTATAGGCCTTTCTCGAGAACAAGCATGCAGAGCCTACAATAAACTCCAGTCAAGTCCCACTTCTGGAAGAGCAAGTCTTAACTTTTAAGTCACTGACACTCGACACGAAAGAGGGAAAGGGAGCGGCGAGGTCATGGAGGGAAAATTGAGAAAAAATTGAGATTTTTGCAGGCTGTCTAGTCTTGTCAAGTTGTCAATGTCAGTCTAAGACTAATTAATTAACGGATCACTAAACTATACTACTCTCTTCTTCGCTTCGAAACAGAGGTTGCTTTCAGATTTGCTTTCGGTATAACTTTTACTACTACTTGTATAATCAATTTAAAATTGGTTATTTTTTTACTTGTCAATTTAAAATAAATTAATTATTCTCTCTATTTTTTAATAATAAATATTTTAAGATAGTAAAAAACGTAAGATAATAATTTTTAATCTTATTTTATTCCACGTTGTTTCATTTTTTTTTCTAAATTTTTACTCACATTATGACACGGGAGCGTGGTGCTTCATTTTTAGGATTAGAAAAACCTGTAAGCAGAAATAATAAATAATTTTTTTTGTTACCAACACAAAAGACACATTCTTTATTTTTTTTGGTATATTTTTCGTACTCTATTTAATAATTGTTCAATCTCTACGCTTGACATTCAAATTATTGATCTTCAAAACACCCTCACGTTCAGATTCGCAAAATAGATTTGGGTCAAGTGAGTCAGTCTCTCTGCAGAAAGACATATTTATTTTATGAAAAACATATTTTTTATTTCAGATGGGAAAAGGGTCCCTTTTCTTGAGTATACATCTGCAAAATAAGTACAGCAAAATTGGATTTGATTTGAGTCAGTTTATGTTGAGTTGATTTTCTTGACCAAATCTTTGTGAAACCAGTGGAAGAAACTGATAGTGTGGACTTTGGTAACTCCCAGTAATTACATGACCTAATTAAATAACTTTGCAGTAAAAATTGTAGTATTCAATATTACAGGTGAAATTGGACTTTTATTCAATTTTTTTAAAATTATTCTGATCATTTATTTTATTCGATTGACATCAAAATTGTGACTTTGTTTGGGAAAGATAACTCAAACACACTCAACAAGATGTCATCAGTTCGATTCTGAAGGAATATGAAGAGGCATCTGGTCAGAAGGTCAACTTGGACAAATCAGCGGTTTGCTTCAGCAAGAATGTAGGCCAAGATGCTAGAACACGAATTACAGGGCGATTAGGAATGGTGGGAACAGAGTCTCATGAGAAGTATTTAGGGCTCCCAGTCTCTTTTGGTCGAGCTAAGAAAGGAATGTTCGCTTCGATTCGAGATAGGGTCTGCAAGAGACTAGGGGGGTGGAAAGAGAAGAAGTTATCCCAAGCAGGGAGGGAAGTACTGATTAAATCAGTCATCCAATCCATTCCAACATATATGATGAGCTGCTTCGAAATCCCAATCTCCATATGTGAAGAGCTAGAGAAGGCTACTAGAAGATTCTGGTGGGGGGGAAACGCGGATGAACGCAAGATGCACTGGGTTTCCTGGGAAAAGTTATGTAGATCTAAGGAGGTGGGAGGCTTAGGCTTCAGAAATGTTCGAAAATTCAACCTAGCACTGCTTGCTAAGCAAGGGTGGCGATTGCATAAACATCCGAACTCTTTGCTCTCCCAAACCTGGAAAGCTAGATATTACCCACACTCAGACTTCCTAGAGGCGGGGATGGGAAATCGCCCTAGTTATGTTTGGCGGAGCATCATGGCTGGGAGAGAGGTCCTACAGAAGGGTTGCTTCTGGCGGGTGGGCAATGGGGAGCGGATACGGATTTGGAAGGTTCCATGGCTACCATCTGTTGCAAACGGAATGATCTCAGCGCCAATGTCAGTTCTGGCCGAGGAGGCAACAGTGGCAGAGCTAATTGATTGGGATCGGCGGTGCTGGAAAACTGACCTTGTGGAGTAACTCTTTCTACCACCAGAAGTATCGGAAATAATAAGCCTACCGCTTAGTCGGGTTGAGGCGAATGATACTCTTGTGTGGAGGGGTACTACAAATGGGAGGTATTCTGTACGTAGTGGGTACCACAGTCTAACGTCGCCACCTACCCAGGATGATCAGGGCTCGACTAGAGGTTGGTGGAAATATCTATGGGGTTTAACTCTCCCTCCAAAGTTCAAAAACTTCATGTGGAGGCTGGGTAATGGATCCCTCCCGACTAGAGTAAACCTGGGAAGGAGAGGATTAATGGTGGATCCAATGTGCCCCTGTTGTAATGTGGAGGTTGAGTCAACTTCACATTTGTTAGTGTCTTGTCCTTTCGCAGCTGGGGTGTGGGCGAAATTTGATTTTTGGGGTAGAGTTCCAGGTCTTCAAGGAGATAATTGGGTTGAGTGGCTAACAGCAACCAGGGCATCTCTGGATGAATCGAATCTCGAAGAATTGATTTCTACCCTTTGGTCGCTGTGGACTTCAAGGAACAACAGAATTTTCTGCCAACGTGACGAATCAACCCAAGAGGTGATCATTAGGGGAGGGAAATTGTTGACAGATTTTAAGGAGGCTTGGCGCCCACCACAGAAGTCTTCTTCCCCTACATGCCAACACATTGATCCAAAGTGGTTGCCTCCCCCACCAGGGGTGGTAAAGGTTAACACAGATGCAGCCATCGGGAGTTCGGGGATTGGCCTGGGTTTCATAGCTCGAGACGAAAGGGGTTGGCCGATCTATTCAGGGGCTATTTTTCTCCCTCATAAGATTGACGTGTCAACAGCGGAAGCTTTGGCGCTTCGAGACGCAATTACGCAAGCTAGGCAATGGGGGTGTGAAAGGGTCATCTTTGAGTCAGACTGCCTGCAGAACATCTTGGCCCTTACTAATGGAGAGCTCCCTGTAAACTATACGGGCTTGGTACTGGAGGAAGTTGCACGGTTGGCATCTACGTTTCGCAGTTGCTCCTTTACACACACAAAGCGGACCACGAATGTTCCCGCTCATGAGTTGAGCCAATTGGCTTTGATTTCCGGTTTAGGAAATGTGTGGATAGGGGAATGCCCCGAGGCGATCGCGCCTTTTGTACTTGCAGATTTAAATTAATCCAATTATATCTTCCCTTCAAAAAAAAAAAAAAAAAACACACTCAACAAGAAAAGGAGAAATGTGTGCATGGCCTATATATAAATTACTTTTTCAAATGATAATTATTATTATTTTATTAATAAATAATATTAAATAAAAAATAAATAATATTCTCTGATGAGTGGTTGTATAAAAGGTCAATGGATTACGATTCCCTATTAAAATTCTACTATATCATCCTTGACTACAACCAAACCAGTGTGTTTTCATCTTTTTTGATTTCACTTTTTTATTTTTGGTGTCACTGCATGATGGACTGAGGAGTGAAACTGATCAGTGGGGGAAGTACTACAATTTTCATTTGCATATTGTTGGAAATTGGAACTACCTAATCTACCGAGCACAGCCTACAGCTTATATAGGTTTTGGATTCATGAGGCTATTAATGTAAAAGGAGTTTGGTTTTGTTGGTTTGTTTGGTTTTAAGCCTTTTACGAATAGGACACACTTCCTTTGCCTTTGCTGTTTTGGTTTCCCTACACAAGGGTAGGAGGGGACCCATTCCATAGGAGTAATTTTGAATTTTGGATACAAAAAATCTATTTGTTGTATAGATTAATAGATTGACATGTATAAGAATACAGACCTTTAGAGTGTATTTAAGGAAAATTTAAGGACCATATTTAGAGTGACAATCATTGGGTTCTGTGGATCAATTTGGCGACTCATGTATATCTTGTATTTGTAATCTATAATTTACTCTTTTGTCACCGGATCTAATTTCATGCAGTAATCAGATTGATTCGTTCCTGAGTTCTAACAATTGGTAACGGGCCAATCAATTTTGATATTTGTATGAATTACATATAATCATTGATGCTATGATGATCTGATTGCAATTCCTTGCTGCTGCTTAATTGAGTTCCTCGAAATTCAATTAATTGGGTTTTCTTGATGTTGCTTCTGCGCATACATGATGGAATTGATTTATTTGGCTGATTAATTATCTGGGAATTGTGAAATCAATTTCATGGGAATTGCAATTAAACGATTGCAATTGCAATTGGGTTTTAATGGAATTGAGTTTCTGGAATTAATTCCATTGGAATTGAAATTGAACAGCTTGGTAATTGTTGATTAATTGCTTAATTGAATTCCGGAATTACAACTTTTATTGAATCCGGATTTGCATCATCATCAGCCGCTTGATTTGATTATGGGTTGCTTGCGGTTGGTTCTCAATTATATACAATTTCCGGATTCAAATCAATTGTTTGATTATGGTTAATATTTATAACCGGATTGAGAGTGATTCCGGGTTTTCCATTCCGGGTTTTGGATTGCAATTAATTTAATTGCAGCAATTCCGGATTTAGTACCTTTGCATGAATTAATTTAGTAAACCCCGTTTGGTTTCCTGGGATTTTAGATTAATTGATTTGGCTTGGCTTGATTAATTGTTGCTGGTACCGAATTGTTCAATTTATTAATTAATCATGCTAATACTCTTGAAAAGTTTGCCATTTATGGGAATAATTTATGTTGCTGGTGCCGTTTATGGGATTGATCAATTTGTTTAATTATTTATTTATTAATCATGGAAATTGAATTGATTATTTGATCATGACAATGAATCATTGATCACGTTTGACAAGTTTAGTGGTTCTATTAATGGTTTCCATTAATGGGATTGAATATATCAAAGGTAATTTTGATTGGGTCCCATTAATGCTGTCTCTACCCACTTTCTTGTGCGCGTTTGTTTAGAAAGTGCAGAATTAATTATAATTAATTGTCTATTAATTACTATTAATTGTGTAACGGCAAGCACTGTATGAATAAAGTGTTGTTTTTTTTTTTTGAAGGGATGAATAAAGTGTTGTTCAATCTGGGTATTTGATTAATTGCATGTGGGTTTGGCAATTATTTGGATAATTGGTAACTGCATTTAATTATTTTTCCAATTAACAGTACTGATCCGTTTTACCGGACGTAAGGTTTGACTTAATTATCTTTTAACATAAACATCATAAAATTTAAAATGTTTGCGAGAGTTTAAAAATAATTTATTCATGAATGAAACTAGAATAACACTAAAGAAGCTTTTTAAGCTTAGCTTATTTGTCTAACTCGATTAATAAAAGTAGTAAAGTCACTTTTCTACGTGTGGTATTCATAATTTCATGCGGATAGTTGTCGACCCAAAGGAAGATGACTGTTTGGCAGAAATTATGAATACGGTAGTGATGAATTTCAAGTTTTATAGCTATCAAGAGATTTATTGGGAGTTGTGCTTTTAGTCCAAAGATTAGGCACAATGTCATATAATTAATCTTTTTAATGTGTTATTCATTAAGTTTATTGCTTTCATAAAGTCAATTAATTGAATTTTTTGAACATAAACATCATAAAGTTTAAGATGTTTGTCGGGTTCAAATAATTGATATACAAAGTAAAATAGAATAACACTAAGGAAGGAAGCTTTTAGAGTTTAGCTTGTTTGTTTTACTCGATTAATGGTAGTATAGTCACCAAAGTGACCTCTGCCACGGATATTACCGGGTTGGATATTTCAAGTGTATTATTCATAATTTCATGCGGATAGTTGTTGGCCCAAAGGAAGATGACTGTTTGGCAGAAATTATGAATACGTTAGTGATGAATTTCAAGTTTTATAGCTATTAAGAGATTTATTGTGAATATTTGATCGACCCAAAGGAAGGTTAAATATTTGGCAAAATCAAGCTATAAAATTCACACTATAACAGGTTAATTAACTGTGAGTTGTGCTTTTAGTCCAAAGATTAGGCACAATGTCATATAATTAATCTTTTAATGTGTTATTCATTAAGGTGAGTTGACTAAGTGTTGTGTTCTTTCAGACATGGACACAACAAGCTCGATATCTGCCAATCTAAATAGTGTACCACTGTTATCTTCTTGTAACTTCAAGTTATAGAAGAGGAAAGGCAAAGAGACTGCAGGGCTTGATTTTCAGAAGAAACATAAAGGCTCAAATACTGAGCATAAGGGAATAGAATGTTTTTTCTGTAATAAGGCAGGCCACTTAAAGAAGGACTGCGCTAAGTATAAAGCTTGGCGTATAAAGAAAGGTAAGTCCTTGTCTCTTGTTAATACAATCCCTTCTAGTTTCTGTGGCTAAGAACACTTGGTGGTTAGATACAATAACCACTAAACACATAAGTGTTTCTTTGCAATGTTGCAGAGCATAACTCGTATTTATTGCATACGATTGACAGCAATAATGAATGTTATGTTAGCGAGTCCAGAGGGGTTAAGCGTAAATTGCCAACTGAGGATTCATTCAGGTTATGGCACAGACGGTTAGGTCATATCTCTGTAAGGAGAATAGACCGACTTGTGTCAGATGGAATCCTCGAAGCACTAGATCACACAGACCAACAGGTTTGTATTGAGTGCATAAAGGGCAAAACCACAGACAAGAGGAGGTTTGAGGCTGAGAGATGTACAGAAACTCTAAAACTGATACATACAGACATTTGTGGTCCATTCCCTATGACATCCTGGAATGGTCAACGATACTTTATCAGTTTTATAGATGATTTCTCTCGATACGGATATTTGTACCTTTTAAAGGAAAAGTCTGAGGCATTAGACACTTTCAAGTCTTTTAAGGCCAAAGTTGAAAATCAATTTGGAAAGACTATTAAAGATGTCAGATCAGATCGTGGTGGTGAATACTACGGTCGATATGACGGATCAGGTGAACAGCGTCCTGGGCCATTTGCTCAGTTTCTCGATGAGTGTGGGATAGTTCCACAGTACACCATGCGAGGGTCTCCGACCATGAATGATGTAGCTGAAAGGAGGAACCGTACCATCTATATCACTCTGGGGAGATGCCTTGAAAACTGCAGTCTATATTCTCAATAGGATACCAACTAAAGTTACTAGCAGAACCCCATATGAGTTATGGGCTGGCAGAAAGCCTATCCTAAATCATTTAAAGGTTTGGGGATGTCCAGCTGAGGCAAGGCTTTATAGGCCTGATGAAAGAAAACTGGACCTGAGGACTGTTAGTTGTTATTTTGTTGGATATTCGGAGAGGTCACGGGGGTATAAGTCTTACAATCCTACTACCAGAACATTTTTGGAGACGGGAAATGCTCAGTTCCTTGAGGATATTGAGTTTGGAGGGGAAGATAGACGTTCAGATGTCTATTTTGAGGAAGATTCAGTTATACTTCCTCATGCGGTTCCTGAGGTTCAGGATGAACTCATAGTTCATATTCCTATTTTTGCCCCTCAGCAGGCAAGAAACGACATCATTAATCTTTCTACAGGACAAGATCCACAGGTTATACTTGAGGATCATTAAGAAGTCCATGAAGATCAAACTCAACACCCTCAGATGGTTGAGAACCAAGGAGATATACCACTAAGGAGGTCCACTAGAGTGAGAAGAAATGCGATTTATGATTATATCATATTTCTGCAAGAACATGAGGAAACTGTTGACTCTTTGGAGGATGACCCGCTCACCTTCAAAGAAGCCATTGGTTGTTCTGATGCTCAAAAGTGGATACAGGCAATGCCGGATGAATTTCAATCCATGAAGGACAATGACGTTTGGGAGCTTGTACCATTGCCTAAGAATCTGAGACCGATTGGTTGTAAATGGGTTCTCAAAACCAAACCGGATTCACAAGGCAATATAGAGAGGTACAAAGCACGTCTTGTTACGAAAGGGTTCACCCAAAAGGAAGGAATAGACTATAAAGAGACCTTCTCTCCAGTTTCATTGAAGGACTCTTTTAGGACTATTATGACCCTGGTGGCGTATTTTAATCTTGAGTTACATCAGATGGATGTAAAGACTGCCTTTCTCAATGGGGATCTTGAGGAAGAAATCTACATAAAGCAACCACAAGGTTTATCCTCTAATGAGGAAAGTCAACTGGTTTGTAGATTAAAGAAATCCATCTATGGGCTCAAGCAAGCTTCTCGTCAATGGTACTTAAAGTTCCATCGCATTATTACTTTATACGGTTTCGAAGTAAACGCTGTGGAGGATTGTCTGTACCATAAGTTCAGTGGGAGTAGGTTTGTATTTTTATTGTTGTATGTGGATGACATTTTGCTTGCTACGAACGATGTAAAGCTTCTTCAGGATACTAAGGCTTTTCTCTCAGATAACTTTGAGATGAAAGACCTTGGGGAAGCATCTTTTGTGTTGGGGATACAGATCCATCGTGATCGTTCACAGGGTATCCTAAGGTTATCACAAAAGGGATACATCGATAAAGTTCTCAAGAGATTTGGCATGCAAAATTGTAAACCACATGATACTCCTGTCTCCAAAGGTGAGAAATTCAGCCTTGACCAGTGTCCTAAGACATATTTGGACCGCAAGTTCATGGAGGGTATTCCATATGCTTCGGTTGTGGGTAACATCATGTATGCATAAGTTTGTACCCGTCCGGACCTTGCATTTATTGTTGGTATGTTGGGGAGATACCAGAGCAATCCTGGAAAGGATCATTGGGTTGCACCCAAAAGAGTCTTGCGATACCTGCAGAAAATGAAAGACTATATGCTCACATACAGGAAATCAGATCAGCTTGAGATCATTGGGTATTCTGATTCTGATTACGCTGGATGCCAGGATAGTCGGAGATCGACTTCAGGATATGTCTTTCTTCTGGCTGAAGAAGCCATTTCATGGAAGAGTGCGAAACAGTCACTTGTTGCATCTTCCACTATGGAGGCTGAATTCGTAGCTTGCTACGTGGCATCCAGTCATGCTATATGGTTGCGAAATATGGTTAAGGGACTGCGAGTTGCCACTGGTATTGAGAGACCTTTGAGGATCTTTTGTGACAACAGGGGCATTAGTGATGTACTCCAACAGTAATCGGAGTACATCCAGGTCGACGCACATTGATATAAAGTTCCTTGCCGTTAAAGAAAGGGGTTCAGAGCAATCAAGTTAGTATAGAGTTACTGGGTATAAACGATATGATTGCGGATCCGCTCACTAAGACATTGACACCTGTAGCATTTCATGGCTATGTATCGAGTATGGGTGTTATAAAGTTAGATGCCTGAGATCAGTGGGAGTTCCGTTTGTACTATTGTAACTTGTATATGTTTTGACTGTGTATTATGTTATTTCACAGTTTGTGGATATTGATTGTATTCAATATATGCTCTGAATATTTGATCTCATAAAGTAAAGAGGATCAGTTGGAAATTTGACAAGTATAGATCAGTTGTAATTTCCATGTTGCACATGCACACTGGATCCATGTCATTAATTAGTCAGTACTCGTAATCATCATGAGTTTAGACGTTTGAATTGCGAGGACTACTCTTTTGGTTCTTGTATTGATGAAGTTAATGGACAGGATTGAATTAGACGGATATATGCTAGCATTCGGGGGTTAACATATGTTTGTATGACAAAAGGTGGTACTATAAGGTTCGCACATTGTCGAGTTGTCCAAGTGGCAGATTGTTGGATTTTGGACAACGGGACTAGTGCGTTAGTACCGTTCGTACACGTTAGAGACATTTGGACGCATATGTTATTTGTGTACCGTCATATAATATATTGTTAACATAAGGTTAATTGGACCAATTTGATGATCTAATAAATTTAAGGGGTCCAATCGTCTAATTGAAACAGTGTGGGGGTTAATACGGTTATTGTGCAGATTCCAGATTAATTTCAAATTATTGATGGACCAATTCGGAATTAATGAAAAACATTAAGGACGGAATTGATCCCTGGTAGAATTGCTAAAAGAAAAGTTGCTTTTCCTTTATAAGGAAAAACCGAAGGAAAACGAAGTAATGATTCAGTTTTTCCTTGAGGAAAAACTTGAGAGAGCTTTGGTTCTCCATCCAACCCATAGCAATCATCTACCAGAAGATCAAGACTTCGGAATTTCCACATCGATCATGGCATCATCAATATCAGGTACGCTTCCGCATCTGGATCTAATTTCATGCAGTAATCAAATTGATTCGTTCCTGAGTTCTAACAAGTCTTTCTCCAGACTCCAGATGCAAATAAAGGGGAAATAATTAACTCTTTACCCAACTTGAATTTATAAACCAAACGTATATATATGTATAAAAATCGTTCCACAGTGATATGTAAAATTTCGGTACTGTAGGTTCGGTAATACCGAACTTACCAAAATCAATATCATACCGTAACAAAATTTATTTCGGTACCGTACCGAAATACCGAATAGTAAATTCTTTCTTATCTTGACAATTGTAACTCACCTCAAATTGACTGTACTGAGGTGGAAGTGAAGCCAGCACATGATGTACCAGATAGTCATCTGGCAAACCAACTTTAAGTGCTTTCAACTTCTCAGACAGATTGACAATCTCTTGGACATGCTCCCGTATGTCACTATCACCCCTGAACTTTATGGTCGAGAATTTGCGAATGGTATCGCTAATCTCAGCCTTCTCTGTATGGGTATAACGACTAGCTAAGATCTCTAAGATCTTACTAGCACTTTGTTCCTTTTCCAGTGAACTCTGCATGGACATAGGGACAGCACTGAGTATGACCAAACGGCAAGCTCTGTTTGATTGTTGCCAGTCCTCAAAAGCCTGGAGTCCCTTATCAGGACTTTCGGGATCTGGTACCGTAGGGCAATCTTTACAGAGCGCCTGATCCTTATTCATACAACACAATGCTGTCTCTATCTTTCTCTTCCATAACTTGAAGTTACTGGAAGATAACAGTGATCAGATTGGCAGATACCGAGCTTGCTGAGTTCATATCTGAAAGAACACAACATTTAATCAGCTCACTTTGATAAAACTTTATGAAAGCAATAAACTTAATGAATAATAGGGTTGTTCATCGGTTTTTGGTAACCGAATTTTTGAAATTCCGAAACTGAAATTTCGCTTGTTCGGTTCGGTTATTTCGGTTTTGGTTTTCGAAAAATCAAAATGTTATTCGGTTCGGTTTCGGATAGGCTTGGGCTGAAGTTCGATTAACCGAACTAACCGAACTTCTTATACACACCACGATGTCGTTTTATCTTTCATAGGCAACAAACACTTACACATACGGTGTCCCTCTCCCAAACGAAACCCTACCTCCTCAAACTCAAACCCTCTCCCTCTCCCAAACGAAACCCCCTCGCTCAGTCCGTCTCCCTCTCCCAAACGAAACCCAGTCACCCCTAGTCACCTCTCTCACTCGATTTCACTCTCCGAGTCCGATCACCCACTGCCTCCTCCTCCACCAGCAGCTACCCACTTGCTCTCCTCTCTTTCCATCTCGGCATCTCCTTTCCTTTCCATCGGTTACTGTTAGTCGCTAACTCCCGTCGCTCTTTCCATCTCCTCTCTCGCTCAGTCCATCACCGGACTCAGCGCCTCCGACTCACTCTCTCCTACACTGGTTCTCCTCCACCACACACGGCCCGACGGTTATTTCGGTAAGTTTTAATCAATCTAATATCTATTAATAGTTAATACTTAATACCTAATTTCACCGAAAACCTAATAATAGTTAATATTGAAATTAGTGGTTTTTGGTGTGTATTTTTGCCTTTTTGGTTAATTGATGAGTTCTGCTGCTCATTTTCGTGAATTTGGCATCATTTCATACTGTAATATGTACTAATGGTATTCGTATAATTGTTGATATTGAATAAGCTTGCATTATTTGATGTAATAATGGTATCAGCCTTTTGATTCCCTCTTCTGTGTGCTCGTCTGTTCTTCAAAGTACTCTAGAGTTGTTTATGGATGGCAATGGCATTGGCATTGGCTGGTGAAGAGTGTGAATCAGTTGTGATACTTGCTATATTCTTCTTCTTGTTGTTTGTGTTTTTGTATGTTTTTTGATTTTGTGATCGTTCACTGTTCTGATGTTATTAAATGTATAAGAATGATTAATTAAATTTATAGTATGAATCATGAAAGTTCTTAAATTGCTCTGCTTTTTGTGTTTGAATAAGCTTGATTTGAATTATATTGAATAAGCTTGATTGTCTAGATTTGATGCTTGTTTGATCCACTTTCAAAAGCATTAAAACTAGCTCAATAACATCTCTGCTTACTATTCTGTCTTCTTTGTAATTAATCAGCTAATGTTCATTTTTTCGTATATGAGTGATTGTTTTAGTGCTGGATGTTTGCATATCTGTCTTTATATGTTAGATATTTCAATTACTTATTTAGTTGGTTTTTGTTTCAGCTTTTATCCGATTCCAAATGGAGACAGTGACTCCTTCCCAAGAGCAGCTTGTCATTGTCACTGCTCCCTCAGCTTCTACTGCACCCTCAGCTGCTGCTACTGCACCCTCAGCTGCTGCTACTGCAACCTTAGATGCTGTTGTTGCTCCCGACCAAGAGTCTCATGCAGCTAATAATTAGATAGTTTTGATGTACTGATTTTGATTATGGAGATTGGATGGCTTAATTATGGATTTTGTTTCTTTTTTGCATGAAATTTAAAAAAAACAGGTATGAAATTTCGGTTATTTCGGAAAAATCGAACTTCCGATCGGTTAGGAAGTTCGGTTTTCGGTTTCGGTTAGTAAAAGTTCGGTTCGGTTTCGGTTAGGACTTTCAGGTAGTTCGGTTAACCGAACTTCGAAGTTCGGTTTTCGGTTAACCGAACGGAAAACCGATGAACAACCCTAATGAATAACACATTAAAAAATTAATTACATGACATTGTGCCTAATCTTTGGACTAAAAGCACAACTCACAGTTAACCTGTTATAGTGTGAATTTTATAGCTTGATTTTGCCAAATATTTAACCTTCCTTTTGGCCGATCAAATATTCGTAATAAATCTCTTAATAGCCATAAAACTTGAAATTCATCACTATCGTATTTATAATTTCTGCCAAACAGTCATCTTCCTTTTGGCCGACAACTATCTGCATGAAATTATGAATACCACATTTGAAATATCCAACCCGTTAATGTCCATAACAGAGGTCACTTTCCTTTATATAAATCAATTATTTGAACCCGACGTAAGATCAAATAATCGAAGTAACTTTAAGTCCGGCAACCCGAACCACCCGAACCAGTACTGATTAATTGCATAAATCAATTAATCAATCAATTTCAATGTCAGCAGCCAAATTAATCGGCAATTCAGCACACAGCAATTTGCAGATAAAGCCAAAATCAATTAATTGCAATTAATTATATATAGACTTTTGTGCAATTAATCAATTATAATAACAATTGGATTCCGGCTTTGTAATTAATCAATTTCGGCAGCACAACTCAATTCCGAAATCACCAAGTCCTAAATTCCAAATCAACCACAATCAAAACAATTGATTTGAATCCAGAAATTGCACATAATTGAGAACCAACCGCAAACAACCACAATTAAAAGAATTAATCAAATTAATCAATTAATAGCAATTGTATCAACAGCGGTTGCTAAATCCAGAATTCCAAATAATTAAAATTAATAGCAAGCAATTAATCAATCAACAGCCGCTTGATTTGATTAATAGCAATTCCATTAAATTAAATCCATCAAATTACCAAATCCTTATGCAATTTGTGAATTCAATTACATGGAATTCCAATTAATTCCATCAAAACCCAATTTCCCGAAATCAATTGCAATCAATCACCATAGCATCATGAATTATTAGTAATTCATGCAAAATCAAAAATTGATTCGCTCCGCTACCATTTGTTAGAACCGTATGATAATCAATCTGATTACTGCATGAATTAGAATAAATTACGGAAGCGTACCTGATGATGCAATGATCGAACTAGAAATTGGGCCATTTCTAGACTTAGGCAAACCCAAAACAAAATCCATAGATAAATCTACCCATGGGTGTTGCGCAACGGGTAAAGGCATGTAGATAGCATGGTGTTTAGATTTGGACTTGGCAAGTTTACAAGCAATGCACCTATTCACAATGTTAGTCACATCTACTTTCATTCGCGGCCAATAGAAATGAGACTTCAAAGCTTGCAATGTTTTGGAGATGCCAAAGTGACCACTTAAAGCACCCCCATGGGCTTCCAACACAAGTAGCTCTCTAACATTAGAACGGGGCACACACAATTTATCATACTTGAACAAGTAATCATCATGCCTAAAGAAATGCGTATGTGGTCCATGTGCACATGCTGCATAGATGTCGCTAAAATCCTCATCATTCTCATACAAGCCAATTAAATGTGAAAACCCAAATAATTGTGCATCAAGAGAGTTCAAGAGAGCGTACCTTCGTGAGAGTGCGTCGGCTACCACATTCTCTTTGCCTTGCTTGTACTTGATGGTGTAGGGAAATGCCTCAATAAACTCCATCCACTTGGCGTGCCGCTTGTTCAACTTGGCTTGGCCTTGAAGGAACTTCAAGCTGAGGTGGTCGGTGTGGATGACAAACTGATTTGGCAGCAAGTAGTGTCCCATACCATGAGTGCTCTCACTAAGGCATATAGCTCTCGATCGTATGTAGAATAGTTGAGCTGGGCACCGTTGAGTTTTTCACTAAAGTATGCAATGGGCCGTCCCTCTTGAGTTAGGACTGCCCCTATGCCTATGCCACTTGCATCGCACTCTAACTCGAAAGCCTTGTTGAAGTCGGGTAAGGCTAACACCGGAGATCGCATAAGCCTCTCCTTGAGTTCCTTGAAAGCCGCATCTTGTCGACTCCCCCACTCAAAAGTTACATGTTTCTTGATGAGCTCATTGAGGGGAGCAGCTATTGTTGAGAAGTTTGGTACAAACCGACGGTAAAAGCTCGCGAGACCATGGAAGGATCTCACCTCACTAGCATTCTTAGGATTCGGCCACTCTCGGATGGCTTTCACCTTTTCTTCGTCAACCTGTACGCCACCTACACTTACAACAAAGCCAAGAAAATGCACTCTATCTAAGCAAAATTCACATTTGGCAAGTTTGGCATACAATTGATGTGCACGCAAAGTGTCGAGTATGGTGCGCAAGTGAATCATATGTTGTTTAAGAGAAGGGCTATATACGAGAATATCATCAAAATACACAACAACATATTTTCCGATGAATTCTCGCAACACATAATTCATCAACCTCATGAAAGTGCTAGGAGCATTGGACAAACCAAAAGGCATTACCATCCACTCGTACAAACCGTGCTTGGTTTTGAAGGCGGTCTTCCACTCGTCGCCCTCATGCATCCGGATTTGGTGGTATCCACTCATGAGATCCATCTTAGAATAGTCCGTGCTCCCGCTTAACTCATCAAGCATGTCATCGAGGCGGGGTATGGGATGTCGATATCTCACTGTGATCTTGTTGACGGCTCGACAATCCACACACATCCTCCACGAGCCATCTTTCTTTGGTACAAGTAATACGGGTACAGCGCAAGGGGACATACTCTTCCTAATGAAACCTTTGCTCAGCAATTCCTCGACTTGCTTTTGGAGCTCCTTCGTTTCCTCGGGATTGCATCGGTAAGCTGGTCTATTGGGTAAGGCAGCTCCGGGTACAAGGTCTATCTTGTGCTCTATACCACGGATCGGAGGAAAACCACTAGGCATCTCGGGAGGAAATACATCGTCAAATTCCTGTAAAAGTGAGACAACTTGACTTGGTAGAGAAGAAATGGGGTTAGAGTCAACATTCAAGCAATGAGCCTTGTACCGAAATACAAGACACACTTTGTTGGTCATGAGAGCATGCCTCACGTCCTTACCCCTCGCTATCACACTCAAGTGTTTTGGCTCACTCTCTCTACCATGCTCACTTTTGTCATGGTGTGTATTCAACCCTCCTTTTGTTTTCTTCTCTCTTTTCTTTTCTTGTGAACCACACTCACTCTCTCTCAAGATACCATGCTTACTTTTTTCATGGCATGTTTTTTCCTCATTCGCACACCTTACTTTCTTCTCTCCACTCTTTTCTTTCATTTTCCTCATCAACTGAAATTCTGCACTTGCTTTTGCCATGTGCATTTGATCCTCCCTCACTTGCATGGGTGTGAGTGGGAGAAAGCTGAAATTCTTCCCACGATGAGTAAGATGAAGCTTGTTGGTTCGTCCATCATGGACTACCCATCGATCAAATTGCCATGGCCGGCCAAGAATGAGGTGACTAGCATCCATAGGAACCACATCACACAACCGTTCATCCTCATATCCACCCATCTTAAGTGATACAAGAACTTGCTCCTTCACTTTCACTTCCCCATCATCATTGAACCAATGCAAAGAATAAGGATGGGGATGCGGGGTTGTAGGCAAGCCAAGTTTCGAGACTAAGAGGTGGCTTGCTACATCCACCACACTTCCATTATCAATAATTAGTGAAATAATTTTACCGTTGACCTCGCACCGGGAATGAAAAAGGTTCTCCCGCTGCGCTTCATGGATATCCTCCTCTTTAGTTTGAGCACTCATGCTCCTCCTCACAACTAAGGTCATAGGGGCTGTCAGAGCCACTTCTTCTTCACTACTTTCGGTCCCTTCCTCCTTCAACCCATCTTCTTCTTCCATCTCATTCTCACTTTCGGTTTCATAGTTACCCTCACGGATGACCACTACTCGTCGGTTAGGACACTCGGAGGAAATGTGGCCTCTTCCGTGGCATCGATAACATTGAATGTTCGATGAAAATCTCTTGGGTTGGGTTGGATTAGTAGAGGTAGTGTTAGGAGTCTGTTTTGGGGGAGGATTAGAGGAGTTACCCTTAGAGTAAGGTGTATAGGGTTTCGAGTTGGGGATCACTGTTTTGGAGTCTTTTGGGTTTGGTTGGTCTTTAGGGTAGGATTTCCATGGTGTTTTTGGGGGTGGAAGAGTAGGGTTGGTTGGTGTTTCGGATAGGGTAGGGCTTCTTCTTTGTGGACTCATATGCTTCCACCTTTAGGGCATAATGGAGCATCGGTTCCAAGTGATCAAGCTCCTTCAACTCAAGTTTGTACCTAATCCGCTCATTGAGACCATTGAGGAATCGGGACATAGTGACTTCTTCACTCTCATCAGTCTCGGTTTTGATAAGAAGTTCCTCTAGGTCGTTGAAATATTCACCCACGGACTTGGACCCTTGCTTGAGACCTTGTAACTTGTTTTGCAAGTCCCGTTTGTGGTTGGCGGGTACAAACCTTACCCTCATTACCCGCTTCATTTCTTCCCAATCCCGGATGGCATCCCTTTCTCCTCTTGCCTTACACACTTTATCCCACCAACTAACCGCATAATCATCAAACTCCATGGCAGCTAGCTTGATTTTCTTTTCGTCCGAATAGCGGTGACAATTAAAAATGCGCTGAATTTTTCCTTCCCATTTGAGGTACTCCGAAGGATCGGTGGTGCCCCTAAAGGTGGGAATTTGCACTTTTATGTCACTCAACTTGTCATCAATCCATGGTTCTCGTGTTTCCTCAAATTGCTCTCTAAACCGGAATGTTGGATTTTGTTGCCGCCTACCTCTATTTGACTGTGGAGGCTCTTCAAACTCATCACTAACACTCTCATAAGGGTCCTCATAGTATCCATGCGTGTTGTGGGGCGTGGTCCTAGCACGGTAATGAGGAAATTGAGGCCGACTACTTGATGCATTGAGATCCCTTTTGTTCGGATTGTTCTTGTCATATCTCTCCCGGATGGACTTCATTTGTTCTTTGGATATGGCTAGTGTAGGAGGGGGTGGGGCTGGTTTTCGAGTCTCCGTGGTGAGGCAACTTGGGAAACCACGGCTGGCCACCCCTTCGAATTTGCCCTTCAATCGCTCACACGCCTCATCACTGTCAATGTGGCCCTCCTCTTCGGTCTCACAAACAACGTGCTCCTTTTGGGGACCTTTAGGGGGCTTAGGAGGGGTCCCCCTTGGAGTTACCGGAGACTTGAGGCTCCCCTCTATCAAAGCGAGGCGTGCATCTGTCTTGGCAGGCGTAGCCGTTAACTTGGCCAAGGCGGCAAGGACTTGTTCGAAGGCCTCGGCACTCCTACTACTACTAGAATTAGGTCTGCTTCGGTTGGACATTGTGACAAGGAATGGTACCTGCACTCTCAATCAAACGTTAGTAAAATATGCCCTCCCTCACGTGTTTGAACACTCGTGTTTAGGTGTTTAGGTCACTCAAAAAATACGTGCTCACAAACACTCAACTTCACGTTCTCCCTGTACCTGCACACTTAAACAAGGGTAGGGAAATAAATCTCTCCCTCACGTGTTTAAACACTCGTGTTTGATCACTCGTAAAAGATGTCCTCACAAATCGCTCAATAAATCCTTACACAATCTTGTTCACCACACAACTTCTTGTCGTAAATAATCTTGTGGTTCAAGTCAAGCATTTGTTCACAACTATCTTTACCAATAATCAAACGAGTAGTACAAGAGTAGGAAAGACTCAACAAAGAACTCAAAAGAAACTGCAGCGATTCAAGGAAAAGTGGAAGACAATTTTCAGAATTTCAAGAACGTTGGAAATCTCAATTCTTGGAGAAAATTTGAAATTTCGTTGGGAGGGAAGGAGGTTGGAAAATATGCATCACAAGAGTAAAAGACTCAAGGCAAGGTCAAGGACTGAATGAAAAGGACTTTTCCCTTTTTTTTTTTTTTTTTTTAAATTTTTAAAAAGGGTTTAGGACTTAAGTTTAAGACTTAAGTCCTAAACTTGGAAAGGAGTAAAAGACTGCTGGACTTAAAGAAAGGAAATGGACGTGGGAGTATGGAGGAAAGGATGGCACAAGTGGTTAAGAATGTTCTTTTGTAAAGAAGGAATGTTTGCTACTTTTGAAAAGTCTCTTTCACTTAGTCTTGGTGTTAGGTATTGTGTTCCCTCTTTGCATTTAATGCAAAGGAAGGCTAAGAGGACTTGATGGCCGGCTATGCCTTGGCCAAGGAGACTTTGTTGGCTAATTTGGTGAGTGGAAATAATATTTTAGAGGGAAACACTAGGCTTTAGCCTCTTGAATAAATTTTTAGATCAAAATTTTCCTTTTCACACCAAATTGCAAGAACACCAAGAACACACTTTTCAGATTTTAATCTTTTGATCTAGCACAAGTTGGCACAAATACCACATGAACTAGGCAGCAAAATTAGACACTTTTGACCGCAAGAAACTAAGAAGGAATGAGATTAATAAGACACGAAGAACACCAAGTAAACTCCAAGGCGCCAAAAGCTCCGCTACCACTTGATATGATCCGGCCTAGCGTAAGTAAGCCGAATGATATATGGAGCTTGAGGAGGATCTAGCCGATGGAGTTACCAAACAAGACTCGACAGAGAGGCAAGAGTTCACACACAAGATACGGAATTTGCAGCGGAATATAGATTAGAAAAGAAAGAAATGATGTACCCGGAATGTTGATTGTTGTTAGATGGACGGAATGGAAGCAATGAACAAATGCACAATTGGTATAAGCTCAAACCAATCCAGCGAACAAAGCTTCAATAGATATTTACGTCACCCAAACGGTTACAAATTCGATTACAAATGAATTCCCGGAGGAAGATCGGGAGGAGTGTTCTCTACTCAAGCGATCTTTCTCCAAGAAGGAGTGAAGAGTTTAAGGCCTAGGTGATAATGGAAGGAGTGCTCTCAACTTTACAATTATCACTCAAGTCTAAACTGACTAAGAAAATGAAACAAGAGCTATTTATACAAGTAAGCAAAAAGGCAACAAATCCGATGTTAACGTGATTCATGGTTAGCCAAAAACTCATTAGCGTGATCACTGCTAATCCTTACCGTGATCACGGTAAGGATTCCACAAAACCCAAATAACATCAGAAGGTAGCGTGATTCACGATAAGGACCAACCGTGATCACGTTACCCAAAACTCTCCTGGCGTGATTCACGGTTAGGACGAACCGTGATCACGGTAAGGATTCCACAAAACCCAAATAACATCAGAAGGTAGCGTGATTCACGATAAGGACCAACCGTGATCACGTTACCCAAAGCTCTCCTGGCGTGATTCACAGTTAGGACGAACCGTGATCACGGTAAGGATTCCACAAAACCCAAATAACATCAGAAGGTAGCGTGATTCACGATAAGGACCAACCGTGATCACGTTACCCAAAGCTCTCCTGGCGTGATTCACGGTTAGGACGAACCGTGATCACGGTAAGGCATCTTCTTTGGTTCGATGGAAAATCACATAGGCCGGCTTTTCCTTGACTTGGGTGGATCCTTTCTCTCTCATTTTGCCTTCCAACCATAAAGACAATGCTCTTGCTTTGCTCCGTGTGATCGGGCCTTGAGGTAGCATGTCTTGAGTATCAAAGTTGGGATTGGAGGGGTCCGTGATCATATCATTTAACGCCCTAGATCTGTCTTACCTCTCCTTCATGGGCGTTTTGAATTTAGCCTCCCTACTTCGAGCCGGGACAGGCCGGACGGTCAAGGTTACCTTTTGATGACAAGGAAGGTAACTGGGAGGATGGCTGAACGTCAAGGTCACCTCATATGTGGAAACGGGGGGTGACTTTTACCTACGAAGGTAAGCAGGGGATGCGGTGTGGAAACGCGGTCCCTATAACAGATCTGTATTTGAGTATAGAATATCTCTGCACCAATGACTAGCCGACCTACGAAACAACCCAAGGGAACACCTTTTACCAGGATCTTGCCCCGTCTGATTAATATTCTTCTCATTACTTTTCTAGACCTCGAAGTGTTTACAATTCTTGCCCTGGAGTAATCTTCATTTTCATGCCCTAGATAACTACTTTATATTTCTGTTTTGTTAGCTCTCTCAATCTGCGCTAGTTAACTCGTTAATCGGCATAAACCTCCCCCTTGAGTTACTTCGGTTTGATTTGCTGCATATCATTTTGTCATACATCTTCATTAACAATTTATTCCTTCAATCTCTGTGGTTCGACCCTGTCTTGCCCTATACACATTTATTTATGTATTTAGGCACCAGGAAAATATTTGTATATTTGAGTGACGATCAGAGTGTTAGGATAGGACAATTTTACGCTTGTGTGTTCGTGTTGTTACTTTGCAGGCATGTCAGGAAATTCAGAAAAGGGATCGGACAAAGGATCCGAAGTAGTGTTGATGCGATCCTGCCTAGGGTTAGTAGGCCGGATTACAATGGAGCTTATAGATGGATCTAGCCGTATCAAATTATCTAGCGACAACAAGATCACACGGAAAGAAATGACACGAACAAGATATATTTAGCGGAGACTTAGAGAAATATGTACCCGGAATTGATTAGGGTTGACAAAGGACTGAAATCGATCACACGATCATCCAAGAATTAATCCAAGCACTTGACATCCACGGTTCGTGAAATTGAGCAATTAATTAAACCTTTATTCATTCAAAGAAACTTGCCAACTTTACAAATACAACTTCAAGGTTTCCCCGAGTAATAATCGGAAGGAGTAATCTCAACTTATACGATTATTACTCAAGAAAATGTGAAGAGTTCCAAGGCTTAAGGTGATAAGAGAAGGAGTAATCTCACTTGACAAATTATCACTCAAAGCCTAAAAACTAAGGAAGAAAATGATACAAAGAAATATATATAGTAGTAGGCAAATTGGGCTTGAAAGCCCAAAAATTCGTTCCCAAACCAGTGGCTAACATGATTCACGTTAAGGTCTAAACGTGATCACGTTAGCCAACTTTTCCTTAACGTGATCACGTTAAGCCCTAACGTGATCACGTTATCGAACCAAAAATTGCAATTTCATTCCAGTAGCTAACGTGATTCACGTTAAGGGCTAAACGTGATTACGCTAGCCATTTTGTTCCTGGCGTGATCACGTTAAGGCCTTAACGTGATCACGCCAAGGATTCTCCTTTGGCTCGATGAAAAATCACGTGGGTAGGTTTTTCCTTGACTTCGATGGGTCTTTCCTCTCTCATTTTGCCTTCAAACCATATGGACATCCCCCTTGCTTTGCTTCGGGTGATCGGGCCTTGAGGTATGAGGTTTCGAGGGTCAACATTGGCGTCAGAAGGGTCTGTGATCGCATCAACTCCTTCCCCTTCGAAAGGATTCGTCCTCGAATCCAAGCCTTGAGGGTTCCCTTTATCTCCAGGCCAAAGGGACAGATCATTGACATTGAAGGTTCGGCTGATCCCTCCATATTCACTTAGAAGATCCAGGACATAAGCATTGGCGTCGATACGGCGGAGGATTTGAAAAGGTCCGTCCCCTCGTGGACTTAGCTTACTTTGTCTTTCGCGTGGGAATCGATCTTTGCTCCAATGAAGCCACACCCACTGACCCGGTTCAAAGGAAGTAGGAATCTTGCCCTTATTGTGCTTGGCCATTTCCTTTTCATTCATACTTTCAATGCTTTTGCGGACTTGCTCATGGAGTTTCTTAACTAGTGTAGCTTTGGCATTCCCATCTGCACACTTAAGAGAGCTCAAGGGCAACGGTGAGAGATCAAGAGGGGTCAAGGGTTTGAACCCGTAAACCACCTCAAAAGGGGAATAACCAATGGAGGAATGATAAGCATTATTATAAGCAAATTCAGCAAAGGCCATACATTCTTCCCATTTTACTCCATATTTAGCAATCATGACACGTAGTAATGATCCTAAAGTCCTATTCACCACCTCCGTTTGGCCATCCGTTTGAGGATGACACGTGGTGGAGAAGAGGAGTTTAGTGCCTAACTTTGCCCAAAGAGTTCGCCAAAAATGACTTAGGAACTTAGTGTCCCTATCACTTACAATACTCTTAGGCATACCATGTATTCTCACCACATGTTGGAAAAATAACGAAGCAATGTGTGCAGCATCATGTGTTTTCGAGCATGGTATAAAATGTGCCATTTTGGAGAAACGGTCCACCACAACAAATATAGAATATGGCTATTCTTAGACCTAGGCAAGCCTAACACAAAATCCATCGATAAATCGAGCCAAGGATGTTGGGCAACAGGTAAAGGCATATGCACGGCATGATGTTTAGATGTGGACTTAGAAGTTTTGCACACAATGCATCGATTGACAATGTTAGTCACATCTACTTTCATTCGAGGCCAATAGAAATGAGACTTCAGGGCATGCAACGTTTTAGTAATGCCAAAATGGCCACTCAAAGCTCCTCCATGAGCTTCCAACACAAGCAATTCCCTAACACTAGAACGAGGCACACATAATCTATCATATTTGAACAAAAAATTATCGTGCCTAAATAAATGCATGTGAGACCCACGAGTACAAGCCAAATATATATCACGGAAGTCCTCATCATTATCATACAAATCAATCAAATGAGAAAATCCAAATATTTGGGCATCAAGAGAATTTAAGAGAGCATACCTCCGAGAAAGGGCGTCGGCTACCACATTCTCTTTACCCTTTTTGTACTTGATGGTATATGGGAAGGCTTCAATGAATTCCACCCACTTAGCATGCCTCTTGTTCAGCTTGGCTTGGCTCTTGAGGAACTTAAGGCTTAGGTGGTCGGTGTGGATGACGAATTGGTTGGCTAGCAAGTAGTGCTCCCACACCATAAGAGCTCTTACCAACGCATAGAGCTCCTTATCATAAGTTGAGTAGTTGAGTAGAGCGTCATTAAGTTTTTCGCTAAAGTAGGCAATGGGGCGACCCTCTTGGGTTAGGACCGCTCCAATGCCAACTCCGCTTGCATCACACTCTAACTCAAACACTTTGGTGAAGTCCGGCAAGGCTAAGATTGGAGACTTTGTAAGTCTTGCTTTGAGCTCCTCGAAGGCCTTGGCTTGCCGTTCTCCCCACACAAATGCGACATTCTTCTTGGTCAATTCATTGAGAGGCGCCGCAATTGTCGAAAAGTTGGGCACAAATCGACGGTAAAAGCTTGCAAGGCCATGGAATGACCTTACTTCACCTACATTGTTGGGAATAGGCCAATTTTGGATGGCTTTCACCTTGTCTTCATCAACTTGAACGCCCCCTATACTCACAACAAAACCAAGAAAGTGTACTCGTTCTAAACAAAATTCGCACTTAACAAATTTAGCATATAATCGGTGTGTGCGTAAAGTGTCAAATATGGAACGTAAATGGAACACATGTTCCTCAAGAGACGAACTATACACAAGAATATCATCAAAGTATACAACAACATACTTTCCAATGAAATCACGCAAGACATAATTCATTAACCTCATGAAAGTACTAGGAGCATTGGATAAACCAAATGGCATTACCAACCATTCATACAAACCATGCTTGGTTTTGAAGGCGGTTTTCCATTCATCTCCTTCATCCATCCTGATTTGGTGGTATCCACTCATGAGATCAATTTTAGAGTAGATTTGGCTCCCGCTTAGCTCGTCAAGCATATCATCGAGGCATGGAATGGGATGTCGATATCGTACGGTGATCTTGTTGATGGCTCTACAATCAACGCACATCCTCCACGTCCCGTCCTTCTTAGGCACAAGTAACACGGGCACGGTGCAAGGTGACATACTCTCGCGGATGTAGCCTTTGCGCAACAAATCTTCCACTTGCCGTTGAAGTTCCTTCGTCTCCTCGGGATTGCATCGGTAAGCTGGCCTATTGGGCAAGGCCGCTCCGGGTATCAAATCAATCTTGTGCTCTATCCCTCGGATTGGAGGAAGGCCAATTGGCATCTCGGTTGGAAAGACATCGTCATATTCCTACAAAAGAGAAACAATGGGACTTGGTAGAGAAGAAGGAGGGTTAGTGTCGACTTCCAAGCAATGTGCCTTGTATCGAAGTACAAGACACACTTTATTAGAAAATAAAAATCGCCTCACATCCTTACCCCTCGCCATTACACTCAAGTGTTTAGGCTCACTCTCTCTACCATGCTTGCTTTTTTCATGGCGTGTATTCGACTCTCCCTTTGTTTTCTTTTCTCTCCTCTCTTGTGTTTTCATCTCATGATTCACACTTTTCTCTCCTCTTTGTGCATGCTCACTTTTTTCATGCACGCTATTTTCCTCATTCACACACCTTACTTTCTTCTCTCCACTCTTTTCTCTCATTTTCTTCATAATTTGGAACTCGGCACTTGCCTTTTCCATATGCAATCGATCTTCAAGAACTTGTGCGGGTGAAAGTGGAGGAATGCTAAACTTCTTACCACGGTGAGTGAGGTGAATTTTATTGGTGCGACCATCGTGCACTACCCAACGATCAAATTGCCATGGCCGACCAAGGATGAGATGACTAGCATCCATGGGAACTACATCACACAATTTCTCATCCTCATAACTACCTACTTTGAAGGCAACAAGAACTTGTTCCTTCACCTTTACTTCTCCATCATCACTAAACCAATGTAAGGAATAAGGGTTGGGATAGGGTGTTGTGGGCAAACCAAGCTTGAAAACTAACAAATAACTTGCTACATCCACCACACTTCCATTATCAACAATAAGAGATGCAACCTTACCATTGATTTCACACCGAGAATGGAAGAGATTCTCCCGTTGATCTTTGTTGGCAACCTCCTCCTTTGCATGAGCATTCATGCTCCTTCTCACAACTATGGTCATTGTGGCTGCCGGAACTACCTCTTCTTCACTACTCTCGGTTTCCTCCTCCCTATCTTCTTTCTCATCCTCACTTGCTTCAACTTCACTCCCCGTTTCATAGTGGCCCTCGCGGATCACTACTACTCTCCGATTAGGACATTCCGAAGCAATGTGACCCCTTCCTTGGCACCGAAAACATTGGACATTCGATGAGAATTTTCTTGGTTGGTTAGGGTTGGTAGGTGGAGTAGGATTTGTTTTTGGTGGGGGTTTTGAAGGGTTACCTTTGGTGTAGGGTGTGTAGGGTTTCGGAGGCGGTGTCTCGGCTTTGGAGTCCTTTGGTTTAAATGGCTCTTTTGAGTAGGACTTCCAAGGTGCCTTTGGTGTTAAGGAAAAGGTTTGTGTCTTGCTTGGGTAGGATTTCTTCTTGGTGGCTTCATATGCTTCCACTTTTATGGCATAGTGAAGCATAGATTGTAGGTGATCGAGCTCCTTCAACTCAAGCTTGTATCTAATCCGGTCATTGAGGCCATTGAGGAACCGTGCCATAGTAATTTCTTCACCCTCCTCGGTGTTGGTCTTGATTAGGAGTTCCTCTAGCTCATTGAAGTATTCTCCCACGGACTTAAAACCTTGCTTGAGACCTTGCAACTTGTTTTGCAAGTCTCTCTTGTGATGTGCGGGAACAAACCTTGCTCTCATCACCCTTTTCATCTCTTCCCAATCTTGAATAGCATACATTTCTCCTCTCTCTTTACACACCTTCTCCCACCAACTAACGGCATAATCTTCAAATTCCATTGCCGCTAACTTAATTTTCTTCTCCTCCGAATACAGATGACAGTTAAAAATTTGCTGAATTTTTCCTTCCCATTTAAGGTACTCCGAAGGGTCGGTGGAGCCCCTAAAGGTAGGAATTTGTACCTTAATCCCGCTCAACTTGTCATCAACCCTAGGCTCTTGCGGTCTCTCTTCATGTTCAACAAACCGTGACTCGTGACCCCTTTGGCGTCTTCCCCTCGTTCGGTGTGTCACCTCATCAAACTCGGCATTCACTTCCTCATAAGGATCCTCATAGTACTCTCGAGTGTGGTGGGGTGTGGTAAGGGCATGGAAATAAGGGACTTTGGGTCGGCTACTAGAAGCATGAAAGTCTTCGGGCCCTCGGCTGCCTTGCTCATATTTCTTCCTTATCCCTTTCATTTGCTCTTCCGAAATGGCCAATTCCGGAGGGGAAACAAATGGCTTTCGGTTATCCTCCTTCTTTGGAGTATTCTTTAACAAACCAACTCTTCCTTCCACACTTTGATGACCCTCCGATTCAGTTTCAACGTGGACATGTTCAGTGAGAGGCGTTTGATGCGCCTTAGGCGGAAGGTTCTTTGGAGGTGTTGCATGAGGAGGAACATAGGAAGGCTTCTCATCCTCTCTACCACGAGACTTGATTGTTTCCTCCAACAAAGAAAGACGATCCTCCGTTCGAACCATGGTAGCCTTCAATTCTCCCAAGGCTGTCAAGACTTGGTCAAGGGCTTCGGCACTTCGACTACCACTAGAACTAGGTCTACTTCTTCCGGACATGTTGGAATTCAACCCCTTATTTCTTCCTCTTTTTTTTTTATACCTACAAAATGGAAACAAACGAGATATATAGACGTTAGTAATAAATCTCTCCCTCTCGTGTTTAGGTGTTTATCTCTCGAAAAAGATGTGCTCACAAACACTCAACTTCGCATTTTTCCAGTACCTGCACACTTAAACAAGAGTTAGAAAATAATTCACTCCCTCACATGTTTAAACACTCGTGTTTGATCACTCGAAAAATTTGGCCTCACAATCACTCAAGAGATCTCCACACACCAAGCTTGCTCTCCGCACAATTTCCTTGCTACAAACAAACTTGTGCTTCAATTCAAGAGTTCAATTGCCAATGCTCAAGTGATGGAAACAAAAGGAAGAAGAACACAACAAGACTCAAAAAGATTTACAAGGACTCAAGGAGAAAGGAAAGGAGGATTTTCGGAAATTTACAAGGGAATTCAAAATTTCCAATTTTGGGAGGGAAATTTGGAATTTCCGTAGGGAGGGAAAGGAGGATGGAAAATTATGAATTAAAGAAGTAAAAGACTCAAGGAAGTATTTAGAAAGGTATGGAAAAGGACTTATAAGTTTAGGACTTAAATATTTTAGGTTTAAGACTAAAGAGGGTTTAGGACTTAAGCTTAGTATTTTGTAGTTTTAGGACTTGAGTTTAGGTGGAGTTTAGGACTTAAAGAAAAGGGAAAGGACTGCTGGACGGTTAGGCTTTTAGGGAAAATGGGTCTATTTGGTGGGAATTAGATTTTGGTTAGGACCATTTGGTTTCTTTTTTGGTCAACTTGTCAAAGAAAGGGGTGAGGTGTCTTATGTATTTAATGCAATGGATTAGGGCAATTTGACCCTTGATGTGCAAGGTGTGGCCGGCCAAGTGAGGTAAAATTGATTAAATATTTGCTAAACACTTGGTATTGTACTTTTGCAAAAAAAATTGGATCAAAAAGAGATTTTTGCCAAGAACACCTAGAACATATGAAGAACACCACTATCACACCCAATTGATTTTCTTCACTTTTTATGAAATTTATTGCACCAAGATGATCACAACCAATAATCAAAAGCCTACTAGAAATATTTTACGAAAGTGACAGACAAAACTCAAGATATTAACAAAGAAAGGTTCTAACACTTTTGAACAAAACTAGAAAAATTCGATAGGCGGCCAAAAGCTCCGCTACCACTTGATGCGATCCTGCCTAGGGTTAGTAGGCCGGATTACAATGGAGCTTATAGATGGATCTAGCCGTATCAAATTATCTAGCGACAACAAGATCACACGGAAAGAAATGACACGAACAAGATATATTTAGCGGAGACTTAGAGAAATATGTACCCGGAATTGATTAGGGTTGACAAAAGACTGAAATCGATCACACGATCATCCAAGAATTAATCCAAGCACTTGACATCCACGGTTCGTGAAATTGAGCAATTAATTAAACCTTCATTCATTCAAAGAAACTTGCCAACTTTTCAAATACAACTTCAAGGTTTCCCCGAGTAATAATCGGAAGGAGTAATCTCAACTTATACGATTATTACTCAAGAAAATGTGAAGAGTTCCAAGGCTTAAGGTGATAAGAGAAGGAGTAATCTCACTTGAAAAATTATCACTCAAAGCCTAAAAACTAAGGAAGAAAATGATACAAAGAAATATATATAGTAGTAGGCAAATTGGGCTTGAAAGCCCAAAAATTCGTTCCCAAACCAGTGGCTAACGTGATTCACGTTAAGGTCTAAACGTGATCACGTTAGCCAACTTTTCCTTAACGTGATCACGTTAAGCCCTAACGTGATCACGTTATCGAACCAAAAATTGCAATTTCATTCCAGTAGCTAACGTGATTCACGTTAAGGGCTAAACGTGATTACGCTAGCTATTTTGTTCCTGGCGTGATCACGTTAAGGCATTAACGTGATCACGCCAAGGATTCTCCTTTGGCTCGATGAAAACTCACGTGGGCAGGTTTTTCCTTGACTTCGATGGGTCTTTCCTCTCTCATTTTGCCTTCAAACCATATGGACATCCCCCTTGCTTTGCTTCGGGTGATCGGGCCTTGAGGTATGAGGTTTCGAGGGTCAACATTGGCGTCGGAAGGGTCCGTGATCGCATCAAGTGCCCAGCGAGATTCTCGAACTGTTACGAAAATTCAACACTAGGTTTGACACCATGGAGGCGAAGCATAATTCCCTCGATGAAAATTTTGAGCAATTGGCTGGAAAGAAAGTTGAAACGGGACCAGCGCGTTTCACTCAAACCCTTAATCTGGACAACGCGGGACAATTGTATAATGAGCCACCACCGAACGAGGATGATAAAGGATTTATCGGTATTGGCTTAGGAGGTTATATTGGTGGAGGCGAAGGAGACCAAAGGTTCGTGACCGGGCCGATTCATAATGACGCAGTCGGACCACGCGTCCGTCGGCATGGGCCCGATACACACCATGTGCGCAACCAGCAGCGCGATCATCATGCACAGTGGGATGATGAACAAGAGTTTGAGGAGGAAGAATTCCATAGGCGTGACCGAGCTAATGTGCGGCAGCCTAGAGGAGAGGATAGAGTCGATTCGAACATCGGGAGTATTAAGATGAAGATTCCCCCGTTTGAAGGCAAGGACGATCCGGATGCCTATCTTATATGGGAACGGAAGGTGGAGTCGATATTTCTGTGTCATAACTACTCAGAGGATAAGAAGGTGAAGTTGGCAGCCGTTGAGTTTAGTGGCTATGCGATTCATTGGTGGGATCAGGTCAACCAAGATCGCATTAGACTTAGAGCCAGACCCGTAGCTACATGGGAAGATATGAAGGCTCTTATGAAGGAGCGTTTTTTGCCTACTTACTTCGCTAGTGACCTACACTTACGGTTATAAGCGATGAAACAAGGGAGTAGAAGCGTGAGTGAGTACTTCAGTGAGATGGAGATAGCATTGGCTAGGGCGCAAATAGTGGAACGGCCAGAGGCAACGATGGCTAGGTTTCTTAGTGGCCTTAACCGTGAGATAGCCAACGCCTTGGAACTGACTTACTACACCAATTTGCAAGGGATGTTGCATATGGCCCTCAAGATCGAAAGGCAGAAGAAAGCGAAGCCCACTGTTGTGAGTGCAGTTTCGGCTGGTAACAAAACGGCACCTTGGAAGAAGACACCGTGGGACAAGGATGCTAAAAGCGCGAAGGAAGCGCCTAGGGTTCTGCCATATTCCCATGGGACTAAGGGTGCAATAACTGGTCCAACACCACCAAAGCCTTTTAACAACAATAATCTTTCCCCTAACTCAGCAAATAAAATTGCTACTAAGGATATTGTGTGTTTCAAGTGCGCAGGAAGGGTTCATCGGCAAGCCGAATGCCCTAACAAGCGAGTATTGATTATTCGCGATAACGGAGACCTAGAATCGGACGATGACCGAGAAGTTGAAGAGGTTATTCTTATAATACGAAACTATTAAATATTCTAGCTCACTCTCTCTCTCTTTCCACACACACACATCTCATCACACAAATATCATGGTACTGCTAGCTGCTGTTGGTCAACAGGCATACCTATATAGAAAATAGAGTTGGTGCCTCATTTTAAAGCAACTTACATGGCATAACACCAAGCAAATGAGGCAATATAAGGTCTTTGCACCTTTAGGGTGCCAAACGCTTTAGACAAAACTGATTATTGTCTTCAGCAACGAGCAAAACTTTGTAAAATGATTATGCCCTTCAAGGAGGTTTCTACACTTGCATCACCCATTGATCGACATGATGGTGATAAATCAATATATGGACTAGAGGGGGGGTGAATAGTCCCTTTTAAAAACTTCAAACTTTCAGCACACAAGGGAAGGAAGGAAAGCACAACACAAGATGTATAGTAGTTCCAATTCACAACTGAATTGTACTCCACTACCTAAGAGTCCTCCTCCTAGGATTTCTGAATGCAATCCTTGCTATTCACTAGAGCTTTTACGGGTTCAGCTCACAACCTTACAATTGGTTTTCCGGGGCTCACCAACAACCTTACAATTAGTTTTCCAAGGCTCACTAACAACCTACCAATAGTTTTCCAAGGCTAAACTATAACCTATTGGTTTTTCAAGGGCTCAACCACAACCTAAGTTCTCTTTCAATGGGATGAGAACACTACCCTTAACCCAAAAGTGTTAGGTACACTTTTCAAACCTTAACAATGGAATTGTATCAAAATGCAACAAACAAATTGGTGTACAGTATATATAAATATATGATTCCAAACCAACACCAATAAATGAACAAAATACCTCAAGAAGAAACCCAAACTCAAGCTTGACAAGATGAAGCAAGAAGGATAGAAATCGTTGTAAGAACACTTGCTTTGTAAAAATCTGATTTGTGAAAGCTTGTAAAATGTAAATTTGTGTATGAAGGTTTCTTATGGTTTCTCTCTATTGTCTAACTCATCTAGGATGAGTATTTATAGTGTTTGTAAGAGGGAAGTCCGGACAAGAGAGTATGGAGACAAATTGAGCCGTTTTAAGTGGACAAAATAGTTGTTGGAGTTTGTCTGCTTCTTAACGTGATCACGGTTAGGAACAACCGTGATCACGGTTAAGGGCAACTCCTTAAGCCGTTTGAAAAACTAGCCGTTATGGTCTGGCGTGATTCACGGTTAGGTCTTACTGTGATCACGGTTGCTTAACCGTGATCACGTTAACACCCTTAACGTGATTCACGTTACCTTCTGATGTGAAATTCATTTTTGACATGAGACAAACGTGATCACGTTTAAGACCAACCGTGATCACGGTTAGAGAAAATTTCTCACCGTGATTCACGTTTAACCCTTAACGTGATTCACGTTACCTTCTGATGTGAAATACTTTAAAACGTTTTTCAAAACTTATTTTGACCCAAAACCTTTTGACACTTATTTCTTGAGGTAATTGAACAAAAATCAAGTGTTAGAAAGTATCATACTTACAAAATTAAATCCAAATAACACTTGATCTTCACGTTCGCGATTCGTTGAATTGTTGCTCTTTTAAGTCTTGATCGCAAACTGAAAATACATTCTCACTTAAAATTTAATTAGCAATCTAATTAATTTATGTGTCTTTATATCATCAAAATAGGTTCGAAGTCCCCCTTGGGCTAACAATCTCCCCCTTTTTGATGATGACAACCATAAATTAATTAAAACAAATAAGCACAAATTTTAAGCAGAAATGTAAGAGAGGTGAGTTTGAGAAAAGAAAAACTCCCCCTATATCTTTGTCATGACAGCTCCCCTTATTTGAAATGCATCAAGAGCCTTAACGCTCCCCCTACATAAAACGTTAGTTGCACAAGAAGCATGACAAAAATAAATAAGCTTGCTCAAAGCTTCGTTACCAATGTTGCTACTAATAGCCATAAATTGCGCTACCAATAACACATTTCTAAACTCTCCCTTTACCTTATTCTCCCATATAGAGACTTTCTCCCCCTTTCTATATACTTCTCCCCCTTTGTCATCAACAAAAAGAGAAAAGAGCCAAACCAAATAGGAGAAATAAAGAGCAAGCACAAACAGATGGCACAAAAGTATAAGATAGAATTAGTGTGCCAACAAAAATAAACCACACAACACACTCAGAAACATACACACTTAAACATCCCACTCTTTCATATCCCACACTTAATACCATGCTCCCCCTAAATTCATTCCCCCTTTGTCAACAAAGGTAAAAACAAATTCATAAGAAACAAGTAAGTAAGCACAAGCAATCAAGAGTAGTTCAAATAATAAACAAGCAAAATAGACATAAAAGATGGAGTTTTATAGAATTACCGAATGGAGATCTATTCAAAATGGATAACAAATGCCGATCTCATGTCTTAGCTCCACAAAACGATCTTTTGCTAGAGGCTTAGTGAAAATATCTGCAAGCTGATCATTAGTACCAACAAAGTGTAGTGAAATATCCCCTTTTGCTAAATGATCACGGATAAAATGATGTCTCACATCAATATGCTTAGTCCGTGAATGACAAATGGGATTCTTGACCAATTTTAGTGCACTTGTACTATCACAATAAATAGGAATGTCACTAAACTTTAGATCAAAATCTTCTAAAGTTTGCTTCATCCATAAAACTTGTGCTACACAAGAACCACATGCAACATATTCAGCTTCCGTAGTGGAAGTTGCAACTGAGTTTTGCTTCTTACTTGACCAAGAAACCAAAGCTTGTCCTAAGAAATGACATGTGCCACTAGTGCTCTTCCTATCAATTCTACAACCTGCAAAATCAGAATCGGAATAGCCAACTAGAGCAATGCTACATCCTTTTGGATACCAAAGTCCTAATTTAGACGTGCCTTTCAAATATCTGAAAATTCTTTTCAATGCACCTAAATGAGACTCTTTAGGACAAGATTGATAACGAGCAAATTGTTGATACCCAAATTTTGACGCCATTTTTAATCAATTTTAGCATTTCTGTCATTTATTTAATTTACTGTCATTTTTACTTGATTTACAGTCATCTGTAGTTAGTTTACTATCGCTAGCATTTTTAGGTGTTTCGTTGCATTTTTGCATCGTCGTTAGCATCGTCAGCTTTCGAAATCGCATTTTCAATTTTTCGGCATGCATTTTCATTATTATTATTAATATTATTTTTAGCCTAAAAAATCACGTTTTAGACTATCCGGCAGTCGTATGCTAGTTTTTCTGCATTTTTGGTCATCTCACGAATTTTAGGATTTTTAGGGTTTTTGCGCATTTTTTAGTATTTTTATTATTTTATTAATATTTTTATTCGAGCTTTTATTGGACCCGAGTAAGTCTGCTCGAACCACAGCTTGACTTTTAAATGTTTTCCATCAACTAGTTGCTAGCTTTTTTTCTGCTCGCAACGGTATACAACGTTTCGTGTAATTTTCGGCGTAACGTTTTTATTTTTCCGTTCCCGCGTTTCGCGCTTTTGAACGCGAAAATAAACGCATCAAACGCGAAATTTTCATGCTTCGCTGTATACGGTTAAAACCGTCATATTTTTCTCTACGCGCTGGTACCCTCGGATCGAAAAGTCCGAGCGTTTGCTCGCAGGACTCAGCTCGAGCCCATTTAAATAAATTAAAGGGCATTTTAATCACAACCGTTGATCTGGTCAACTCAAGAAAAGTCAACCAGATCAACGGTTGACAAATTAAAGGGGCATGGTGCATGGCACACGCGAACGGCCATGGACGTGCGTGAACAGGGGAGCGAGCCACCGAGCTGCTCGCTCCCGTCCCCTCGGCCGTTACCTGTCCCCTCGGCCATCATCACAACGCCCCTAGCCCAGCCACCTCACGGCCGTAGCCCCGCCAGCGTGAACAACACCACCACGCGCAGCTCCTTCTCCCTCTCCTCCACGCGATTTTCTCCTATAAATAGGAGCTCCCATTCAACGTAAAAACGGCACCAAAATCGCAAGAAACCCTTGCTCCTTCTCCCTCTTGATCAGCTTGCTCATATTGAGCGACAATCGTCCAGTTCAAAGTTTGAAACGTGAGCTTTCTCTCTCTAGCTCATCTTCGGTTTTTCTGCGCAAGTTTTCTTTAATTTTGTTTGGCTTGATTTTGAGCAAATAAATTGATTGTTTTTATGCTATTAATTCACATACGTAATGTAGATTAAATACATGCTTTCAATTTTGAAAATCGTTGGCTAGATTGTTCGAATTAATTAGTTTTCGATAATTAACGGTTCGGTCGTTTTTTCGAAATTAAATTTTGTACGAGTCAAACTAAAAATCGAGGTTTATACGGTCGGAAAGTCGTCGAAGAGACGAACATTTCGGTACGTCCATTTTTCAAAACGGCCAAGTGTGGCCGGAGTTGGGTCGCCGGCAGTAGCTCCGGCGACCAAGGGAGGGGGTGATGAATAGTGCCATGCCTATTCATCACACGGCGCCGTTTTGGCCCCCCTCCCAAGTTTTCAAAGTTTTCAATTAGGTCCCTCCGATTTTTAATTCTTTCCGAAATTTCAAATCGCAAGTTTTTCGTAAAAATAATTCGTACGCATCGTACGTTAATTTCTCGTATTATCAACTGTTTAATTTTCTGCACTTATCAACTGTTTAATTTTCTGCACTTATCAACTGTTTAATTTTCTGCACGTATCAACTGTTTAATTTTCTGCACTTATCAACTGTTTTAATTCTTAGCACTTTAAATTTCCGCACTTTATTTTCTGCAATTTAAAAATTCAGTTATTTATTTTTACCGCCTACATGGACGGTCGCACTTTAATTTCCGCAATATCATCTGCTTTAATTTTTCGCAAAACTGCTGGAAATCCTTCCGCAATATCAACTGTTTTATTTTCTGCAAATATCAATTGTTTTATTTTCCGCAATATCAACTGCTTTAATTTTTCGCACAACTGCTGGAAATCCTTCCGCAAATATCAACTGCTTTATTTTCTGCAAATATCAATTGTTTTATTTTTCGCAAATATCAACTCTCTACTTTCTGCAAATTATCCAACTGTTAAATTCTCGTATGCTTAAAATCAATCATTTTTCGCATGCAATCAACGTAGATATTAAATTCTCCCATGCGTAAAATCAATCATTCTTCGCATGCAATCACGTAGATGTTAGATTCTCACATGCTTAAAATCAATCATTTTTCGCATGCAATCAACGTAGCATTTTAATTCTCACATGCGTAAAATCAATCATTCTTCGCATGCAATCACGTAGATGTTAGATTCTCACATGCTTAAAATCAATCATTTTTCGCATGCAATCAACGTAGCATTTTAATTCTCACATGCTTAAAATCAATCATTTTTCGCATGCAATCACGTAGCATTTTAATTCTCACATGCGTAAAATCAATCATTCTTCGCATGCAATCACGTAGATGTTAGATTCTCACATGCTTAAAATCAATCATTTTTCGCATGCAATCAACGTAGCATTTTAATTCTCACATGCGTAAAATCAATCATTCTTCGCATGCAATCACGTAGATGTTAGATTCTCACATGCTTAAAATCAATCATTTTTCGCATGCAATCAACGTAGCATTTTAATTCTCACATGCTTAAAATCAATCATTTTTCGCATGCAATCACGTAGCATTTTAATTCTCACATGCGTAAAATCAATCATTCTTCGCATGCAATCACGTAGATGTTAGATTCTCACATGCTTAAAATCAATCATTTTTCGCATGCAATCAACGTAGCATTTTAATTCTCACATGCTTAAAATCAATCATTTTTCGCATGCAATCAACGTAGCATTTTAATTCTCACATGCGTAAAATCAATCATTTTTCGCATGCAATCAACGTAGCATTTTAATTCTCACATGCTTAAAATCAATCATTTTTCGCATGCAATCAACGTAGCATTTTAATTCTCACATGCTTAAAATCAATCATTTTTTGCATGCAATCACGTAGCATTTTAATTCTCACATGCTTAAAATCAATCATTTTTCGCATGCAATCAACGTAGCATTTTAATTCTCACATGCTTAAAATCAATCATTTTTCGCATGCAATCACGTAGCACTGTTAAAATTCTCACATGCGTAAAATCAATCATTTTTCGCATGCAATCACCATAGCATTTAAATTCTCGTATGTGTAAAATCAATCATTTTTCACATACGATCAACCCAACATTTAAATTTCGTATGCGTAAAATCAATCATTTATCGCATGCAAATCAGCTCAGCATTTAAATTCTCGTATGCGTAAAATCCATCATTTTTCGCATACAAACAACTGTCATCATTTTTGTCAAACCCAGCATCTCACTTTCGTATACGCAAAATTCATCATTTCTCGTATGCAATCAACTGTCATTTAAATTTTCGCACTCATAAAATTGTTTACTTCTTTCTCAAGCTATCACTAATACTCTCACTTTGTAGGTTTTAAATTCAAGCTTCGCTCAAAAGTACGCCTTTCGATTCCCTTTTATTTATTCAGCGCTTTTTCGTAAAATAGCAGTCGTACACATGATATATAGAACTGTTAGAATTAAAATCAACCCACATGAACAACGTGTTTAAAGAGTCGCTTCAAATGCCATATTCATGTGATTTTAAATTCTCGCATATATTGACTGCATGTACATGGGGACTTTCGATCCCACATCAGTTTTCCACTTCAAAAACCAATCATTTAAAATTGGTACTCTGTTAGCAATCCATGATAGGTTCACATAGCAATCAATCTAATCATGCATGGCCCGATGATGAAATAAGAGGGCGCTCATTCAGTCTTACAGAAAATTCAGTCCCATCACGTTACGATCAAGAATAATAGACTGATCTTGATAAACGGTAACCCCGTCCGAAAGATCTTTTTTATTATTTTTGAACGGTCCCGATTGTGGAAAAGGCTAAAGTGACGATTCCTCTGAGGGCCCCCTTTTTCAAAATAAAACGCATTTTCATCAAACACCTTTTAAACACCTCTCTCATCAACCGGTAACCGTTTTCGGATGTGACTCGGGTGCCTAACACCTTCCCGAGACCATAATACGACCCCGAACCTTTTGTCTGGGGTCCAGACCCCTTTTTTGTGCCTTTAGTTTTTTTTACTTATTATATTTCCTATGCCATGACGATTAAGGTTCCCTAAAGCCTAGCAACCAAATTAGGGTGGCGACTTCATTGCATATTGCGAGGCGTCTGTCTACGCTGAGCATTGTAAGGTCCCAAATTTCGTTGCACACTCGCGAGTTTTTAATTTTCGTGGGGGGCGCGACAGTTTGGCGACTCCACTGGGGATTTTTTGGGTCGGAGCCGGTTTTGTCTTTTTAGAGAGGTGTTTATGTGTTTATTTATTTGCTTTGATCAATTGCTGATCTATTCATTTATTTGCTTTATCAATTGTCATATGCATATCATAGCGCCCTACACCCAGGGGACCAATACCAAAATAGGAGGGTAGTAGTGACGCCCTAGGACACATGTCCTAGGTAGTGTTCACCAATCCCAACTCGGATGAACCCCTAAAGCCAGTTGAAAGGATTACTCGATTTCGTAAGGAATCGGGGACGCCAGACGACACTTTAGGGACCTTTTCATGGTATCATCCGGGAACCATTCAAGCCAGTTAGAGGTGTCGGAATTAGAGCCCCAGCACGTGCATCATGATTATACCTGTTTATCGTGGCTATTTATCTTGTTGGTATGATGACGTGATTTTTCCTGTTATACAAACTGTGGATTTCTCACACACACCATTTACTTAGCACTTAAAAATTTTGATGTTTGTCCTACAGGGCCCATTTTGCTCATTCACCATGACAGCACCTACGTTACTTTCATTTGATATTTTCGGGGGACGAAGCTTCGACGATCAAGCTGCCCGAGGAGATCTGTTAGAACGGGGATTCGCCCCTGACATCACCACTAAAATCAAAGTAGAGGTTGTAGACTTTGATTTGACTAGGATTCGGATGTTAAGGAATGAGCTGACTGAAGACGAAGAGACTCAGTTTGAGGGTAGTTATGGAAAGCTACTGACCCTAGTGGATGTCAAGGCCGATTGGGGTTGTATCAGGGCAGCTCTGAAGTTCTGGGATTCCTACTATCATTGCTTCTCTTTTGACAAGGGAGTGGACTTAACTCCTACACTCGAGGAGTACTCAACTTTGATGTGCTTCACATCACCCATATCAATCATCTACCAGAATGTCCAACTTGACTCTGCAAGTGTAAAAATAAGACTCGACAAGCTATTAGGAATCCCTACTCGTGTCAAGGAGGGTGACTACGTTTGGTGTTGGTCGGATATCGAGGCACGATTTCAGCTATCAAATGGAGCTTCGCCATTGTAGGATTCGTCTTTTTTCCGAGGATGAGAAACGCCATCGACTCTTCAGCAGCCAACATCTTTTACGAGATGGAGGTAAATGCCATCAATCCTACAACAGCCATCTTGGCCGAGACCTTTCGTTCCTTAGACTCCTGCCGAAGGAAGGGGAAAGGGAGGCTCACCTGCCGCGCCCAGCTACTGACAGTATGGTTGATCAGCCACTTCAAGCAAATTCCTGATCAATCCATCTTCTTCGAGAGCTACATCAGGTCGTGCCCTCTGCTCAGAGTTATCAATGCAATGACCACAGATAAATGGGAGATGGAAAATAAAGACGTCTGGATAAACCGATTCATCAACCTCTCAGAGGAAGACTTCAGTTGGCATGCCAAGTGGCTACGAACCTCCGATCCTATCGTCTGCTGTGGACCCCTACCTTGGGTTCCTCTAATCGGAGCTTGGGGATGTGCTCACTACTGCCCTGCCCTCGTACTCAGGCAGTTTTGCATCACCCAGATCATTCCAGTAACATTCGGCATGACGAAAACGGATCTACCACACACCGGAGAGAATCAGAACATCCAGTTGTACGCCCTAGACTGGGCCAACCCCTTTTGTCTCAAAGGACGTGTCGCCCCTGCCGCAACAATACCGCAATATCCACAGTGGAGGTTGCAGCGAGTCAACGGCAATGTTTTGCCTCACCCAGAAAATCAGAAACCGATAGAAGAGGAAGGAGAATCGCAAGTAAGTGGAGGAATGGATGCCATGGCTTACGCGCAAGTGGTAGAACAAATGCGAGCAGCGCAGGAAGAGCGAGATCTAATGACAGAGGAAAGAGATACTGCCGAAGCACGTCAATGCTACGCAGAAGTCCGGAAGAATGAGGTACACCGGCGTCATAGGGATTTTGTCCGGATACAAGCAGTAAAACAGAAGGTGGCCCTCAGGGCCTTTAACGAACGCTTGAGCAGCGAAACCCGCAAGAAAGAAGCTTCGAGTGCCATAATCCAAGACAAGGATTCAACGATAAGGGTCTTGACTACTCGAGCAGATCTAGGAGATAGGAAGAGCCAGGCATTGCAAAACCGAATTACCGCCTTAGAAGTTGAGATAGAAATGCAGAAAGGGAAGATGGCTTCGATGGAGTACCTTTGGCAGGAGAACTCTGACGCCCAGGATTGACGCCTTTAGGGAAAGGCTCGGATATCGGCAAACCTTTTCTTTTAGCTAGGACCCCTAATTTCATCTATCTTAGCCATTTTTGATGAACTTAGGTAGTTGGCAAGTTTACCATACTTTTGTAAACACTTTAATAAAGTCGTACTCTTTCGGATATTTATTAAAATTGCCTATCTTTTTCATATCAATTATCCATCCCAAATACAACTCAAAAGACCATCGCAAAAAGAAAAAGAAAATCCCTCCGAGATAAACACAATCTTTTCACTAAAAAACCAGAAAAATCAGACCAAGCAATATATAGCCAAGTAGCCCTCGCTCAGGACCCTATCCTTTTAGTTTATCACAAGAACTTCCGACTTCATAGCATAGATCGACGTCCCTCCCCTTGGTTGGGTTCACTAGGCATCAGGCCCTACATCGTTGAAAGCATAATGTGAAAAGAGATCCCCCTAGCATGACGGCGTTGGTTGCCCCTGCTGATTTGGGTTTCGCCGTTAGCATCTCAGATTTGCGTCATATCGTTGGAATGTATAGAGGCTTCCTTCGTATCTCGCCAACGACCAGGATATCTCGCCTCCGCGACCACCCTGAAAATATCAAATGAAAGTACAAGCCAGAAAAGCGAATGAGCAAATGTGGAGACCTCGGGATTGCACATCACCTGTGTATCTTCATTTATACTCACTGTTTTTGTGTTTTCCCCCTTTTTTCAGGTTCACCATAGCTCCTCGGAAGCAAGCTACTCCGCACAGGCTCCCTTTGACTAGACTTCAAAAGCGAAAAATGACTGAACCGGCCAAGACCGATGAAGCACTGACCGCTAGAATCGCTGAGTTAGAGGAGCAAGTTAGGATCACTACGGAAAGGGCCGCCAGGGCCGAAAAGGAAAGAGATGAAGCTGTCACCGAGTTGCCACCGGGTTTCGATCCCCCTCAAACAAACAGACCTTCCCCTTCACTCACCGTCGCAGGACCTTCGGTACTCCCACCCCTGTCCGGCCCCCCGGGCCGTTGGAGATGGGTTAGTCCCTTCACTGTACCCAACGCTGCAAGTCCTCCAGTTAAGGCGGGTGAAGAGATCTCCCCGTCGCTTCAGCACCTTTCAATCAACCCTGCTGTGGACCCCAGCAAGAGCCAGGTCCACCCAGAGAATCTGTATCTCCCTCCTATTCCTCCGAGCACAGTTCTCGGACCTGTGGGAACTCAGCTCCTCACTTTCAACTCAGCACAACCGCAGTTCTCATCAGGACTGGCACTACCCTTCGGTTCCAACCCCATCGGGGCCGAGCAACCGAAAAATGATCGGCTAAACCTACTTGAGGAAAGGCTCCGAGCAATTGAAGGGGCTGATCCATTTGACCCTACCGGCCCTGCCGATATGTGTATGGTCCCCGGGATTGTCGTACCCCCGAAGTACAAAATCCCTGACTTCGAAAAATATACTGGGGTAGAGTGCCCAAAGACCCATCTCAGAGCATACTGCAACAAGATGGCAGAGGTAATCCACAATGAGCCGTTGTTGATTCATCTCTTCCGGGAAAGCTTGACCAAGCACGCCCTGACATGGTATATGGGGCTAGATCGAGCCAGGATCAGGACATGGAGAGACTTATCCGACGCATTCTACCGGCAATATAAGTTCAATATGGAGGTAGCACCCGACCGCGCTGATCTGCAAAACATGGAAAAGAAAGTCGGCGAGTCCGTAAAAACCTATGCTCAGAGATGGAGGGAGGTGGCCTCACGGATCTCTCCACCCTTAAGCGACAAGGAACTCCTGTCGATCTTCTTGCACACCTTCAAGGCTCCCTACTACACCTACCTGATCTCAAACCCCTCAAATAGCTTCTCCGATATGGTCCTAATTACCGAAAGAGTCGAGCAAGGAATTAAGTCAGGACGAATCTTGCCTTCAGCATCGAAATCTGCGCCCAGGAAAGCACCTATCATAAAAAGAGACGTTGGATTTGTGGCTCCCCAAGCTCATCAGGGGCAGCCATTTCCACCACCTCCACCTTATTTATCGCCATCGCCCTACCCTCTGCCGTCACTATATCAACCTACCTACTTTCCTTTCACCTCGCCGCCTGTTGCCAATACCGCGCCTCAAAGCCCTACGCATTTCCCATCAGTACAAGCATCACAACCCATGCAACCCAAGCCATATAACCCACCAAAAAAACCCAAATAACCAAAACACGACAAACAATCGGTGGAGTCGAGAGCCTCCACCTCCTCTTCCTCTTCCTGCACTAGAAATCTACGAACACCTCTTGGCGGCTGGGCAGATCGTACCGGTGCCGGCTCAGCCTCAATTGCCTCCTTACCCGAAGTGGTATGATCTCAACGCAAGATGTGAATACCACGCTGGAGCCCTAGGTCACACTCTGGAAAACTGCTTCGCATTTAAAGCCAAAGTCCAGCACTTGATCAAGAGTGGGTGGGTATCTTTCGAAGGGTTAGCAAAAGGACCCAACACATCCACCAACCCTCTTCCCAATTATGCCCAGGGAAAGGGAGGAGTGAACGCCATCTCGGCAGGAGAAAGAAACGACCTTCTCTTTTCCGCATCAAGCTGGCCACAGGAACAACTTTTCCTGGCCCTAACTCGAGGAGGACACTTGCCATACTCGGAGAGCAATCCAAGTGGTTGCATGTACTGCGAGGAAAGCGACGATCACAAAATCCAAAACTGCAAGGTGTTCGCAGAAAGGGTGGTACAACTCTCGCATCTCGGGGTGATCCAAACCCAGAAAGCAACCCACGAGGGAAGATCCATTAACGCCATCGGAGACGGATTTCCTATCTCGCATAACGCCAAGGGAACTCCACTCCCAATCCTCCGAAAGAAGGGATCGACTTCGTCGGGCAAACGATTCTCCAAACGCCGCGACGAGGGCGATCACGAGATTGATACTTTGGACCAACCTTCTAGGAGATTCGATTACCTCGTCAGGTATTCGGCGCCACCCTCCTATGGTGGCCCAGCACCATCACTACCTTCTTGGGAACCCTCAGACTCCGAATCATACCCTTTACCGATGTGGTCGCTCCCTCTGTTTCCTTTGAAGGAAATCTACACAAGCCTCTTGGCAGAGGGACAGATTATGCCATCCCCACTCCCGTCTCAATCCACTCCTTACCCTAGCTGGTATGATCCAAAGGTTAGCTGCGAATATCACGCCGGAACCAGAGGACACTCCTTGGAGGATTGTTATGCCTTTAGAGAAAAGGTCGAGCACCTAACTAAACAAGGGCGAATCTCGCCCCATGGATTAGCAAAGGATCCTGCTGTGACAATGGGTCCCCTACCGCACCATAATTCGGGGATGGACGACATTGCTTCCGTAGGAATCAACTTTCCTCGCCCTTCGATGGAAGAAACACCCAACGAAGAGTTGTTCTTCGCTCTAGCTAACAACGCTTATCTACCATTCCCGGGGAATAATCAGGCCCAATGCCTCTTCTGCCAAGGGGAAAGCAAGCATGACATCCAGGATTGTGGACTCTTTCGGCAAAAAGTCAAGTAACTCACCACATTCGGAGTCATCCAAACTAAAAGAGAAGCCCGAGGAACCATCAATGCCATCGGGGACCACTCTCCAGCACCATATTCCTTCGAATATGTGGCTCAGACAGGGGACACCTCCACAACCCCACGCAAGGTAGTGTTCACATTAGCTGTGAATACTCTTAGCCGAGACCTGCACGCGGTCCCATTCGACTACGGGTACACGGTAGTCACCACCCCTCCTACAGTCACGCCAATAGGACCCACTATCGGTGAAACCTCTCATATCGGGGGCATGACCCGCACCGGGAGATGTTACATCTCGGAGGAAGTAGAGAAGCAACGACAAGCTAAAGGGAAAAACCCTGTGATTCGCGAGGAAACGATAGAGGAAACACAAGGTTTGAGCCAACCTGTAACCGCGGACGAGACGGCTGAGTTCCTCAAAATCATGAAACAGAGCGAGTTCAGCATCATCGAACAACTGAAGAAAACCCCAGCTCGCATTTCCATCATGGAGCTGATACTTACTTCGGAGGCTCATCGCCAAGCTCTCCTGAAAGTCTTGAAGTAAGCCTTCGTAACTAAGGATATCACTACAGAAGGGGTGGAAAACCTTGTCGGAAGGATTCAGGCCCTCAGCAGCATTTCCTTCTCTGAAGAAGAGATCGACCCCTCAGGAAAAGATCACAACAAGGCCCTATACATCACGGTAGAATGTAAGGGACACGTCATAGCCAAGGCCCTCATCGACAATGGGTCCGCGCTGAATGTCATGCCCAGGCACGTCCTCGAGCAACTACCGGTCGATTTCTCTCACATGAAACCTAGCGGAATGATGGCTAGGGCTTTCGATGGCACCACTCGAGAGATCATCGGAAACTTTGAATTGGACATGGTCATTGGGCCCCACACCTTCGCCCTGACATTCCAGATCATGGAAATCCAACCTGCTTACAGCATGCTACTGGGACGACCTTGGATCCACTCAGCAGGGGCAGTCCCCTCTTCTCTGCATCAGTGCCTCAAGTACGTCAAGGATAATGCCTTAGTCACGATAAAGGCAGAAGAGGCCCTGATCTTGGCTAAGCACGCCTCCGTGCCTTACATCAAAACTGCCGAAACCTTGGAGAGCTCGTTCCAAGCCTTCGAAATCGTCAACACAGACTGGATCAAGGAGGGGTCCCTTGTGGGCAAAGCCTCAAAATCTGAGACAGCCGGAACCACCCCTAAACCAATGCTGGAAGGAAGTTTCCAATTGGGAAAATGGCTCGGCGCCAAGCTACAAGGATCCAAAGGATGGTCGCCTCCGAAGAGCTTCGGAGACCGTTTTGGGTTAGGGTACCAACCGGGCAAAGCCGATTTCGTTAGAATTGCCCAAGAAAAGAAAGAAAAGCAGCTGGCTAAGCTATTCGGACGTTCTGCGCCAGGGGGCAAGATGTCAATCCCCCATATCAGAACTACGTTCCCCTTCGCCGCCGAAACCATCAATGGAAATCCTGTCAAGGTATCGGACCTCCGTATCTGCGCTCTGGGAGAAAAGGGATCGTCGTCTGGTTCAGTCATTTTCGTTAAAAAGTCAGGGGAGTCTGTGTGCAACTGGACCATCACCATGCTTCCGGATGTCTCTCCATAATTACTTCTTTTAGAAAAAACACATGTTTGCACGTTTTCTTACGAAAACCTTTTTGTAGGAACTCACGTTCCCCTTCTGTTAAAAATCAAATATATACGCAATTTTCATTTTACGCATCTCTTTTTTCGCATTTTTTTATTTCAGGATGAATGTTAGTTCAGATTGTCATGATAAAACTTATGTCTTTATTGGCGAAGAAATCATCGCTACGACTGAAGACAAAGCAGAAATCTCCGACGAACTGGCCCGTTTACTGGAAAGTTCAGAAAAGGAAGTAACCCCTCATCAGGAGGAATTGGACGAAGTAAGCTTGGGGGCAAGCAATGAGAATCAAAAGTTGGTCAAGATCGGGACTACCTTGGATACGACTCAGAGAGAAAGGTTGATTTCTCTCCTCAAAGACTACTCCGACGTATTTGCATGGTCATACGCCGACATGCCAGGTCTTGATCCCGGGATAGTTGAGCATCGTATCCCATTAAAGCCCGAGTTTAGACCTGTCAAGCAAAAACTTCGGAGAATGCATCCAGACATCCTTCTGAGAATCAAAGAAGAAGTTACCAAGCAACTGGACGCGGGTTTTCTGAGAGTTGCCGAGTACCCAGAATGGATCGCCAACATAGTGCCAGTGCCTAAGAAAGGTGGGAAGGTTCGCATGTGCGTGGACTTTCGGGATCTCAATCGAGCCAGCCCTAAGGATGACTTCCCACTTCCCCATATCGACATCTTGGTGGATAGTGCCGCCGGAAATGACATGTTCTCCTTCATGGATGGATTTTCCGGGTACAATCAGATCAAGATGGCACCCGAGGACAGTGAAAAGACGACCTTTATCACCCCTTGGGGAACCTTCTGCTACAAAGTGATGCCCTTCGGATTAAAGAACGCAGGAGCCACGTACCAACGTGCTGCCGTCACCCTTTTCCATGACATGATGCATAAAGAGTTGGAAATCTATGTCGACGACATGATAGCCAAATCTCGCGGCGCGCAAGACCATGTAGACATCCTGAAGAAGGTATTCGAAAGGTTGAGGCAATTTCGGCTAAGGCTAAACCCAGCTAAATGCACCTTTGGAGTAACCTCCGGAAAGTTATTGGGATTCATCGTCAGTAACAAAGGCATAGAAGTGGATCATGATAAGATAAAAGCAATTCAAGAGCTACCCGCTCCCAGCACTGAAACGGAAGTACGAAGCTTCTTAGGACGCATCAACTACATCGCGCGCTTTATCAGCCAGTTAACACTTACTTGTGAGCCGATGTTCAAAATGCTAAGGAAACACGGAGAAGCGGAATGGGACGGAGACTGTCAGAAAGCCTTCGAGAAAATCAAGACGTACCTGCAAAACCCGCCGGTACTGGTTCCCCCGACGCCAGGACGACCCTTGCTCATGTACCTAACAGTCACGGCTAGCACCATGGGCTGCGTTTTGGGACAGCACGATGAGTCGGGAAGACGTGAACAAGCCATCTACTACCTCAGCAAGAAATTCAACGAGTGCGAGATGCGCTACTCCATGTTAGAACGAACATGTTGCGCCCTAGCATGGTGCGCCCGAAGACTTCGACAGTACATGTTGTATTACACGACATGGCTAATCTCTCGCATGGATCCGCTGAAGTACATCTTCGAAAAACCGTACCTATCAAGTCGCATTTGCAGATGGCAAGTCTTATTAGCTGAGCACGAGATCATCTATGTAACTCAGAAAGCGATTAAGGCAAGCACCCTCGCCGATCACTTGGCTGATCATGCCTCGGAGGAGTATGAGTCGTTGAGCTTTGACTTCCCCGATGAGGACATCATAGCAGTTGAGGATGAAATCGCAGAGGATCTTCAAGAAGACGACTGGTGGACCATGTTCTTCGACGGCGCGGTGAACCTCTCAGGCAAGGGAGTGGGAGCCGTAGTCATAGCCCTAGACGGCCGTCAATTCCCTGTAGCATGCAAGTTGAACTTCCCCTGCACTAATAACATCGCTGAGTATGAGGCATGTATCAGTGGTCTCGCGGCAGCCATCGACCTAAAAGTAAAGAAGCTCCGGATCTTCGGCGATTCAGCACTCGTCATCTACCAAGCCCAGGACCTCTGGCAGACACGGGATTCCAAGCTCATCCCTTATCAAAGGTTACTCACTCAGCTCGCGCGAGAATTCGAGGAAACCAAGTTCGACCGAGTTGACCGAGAAAAGAACCGCTTCGCAGACGCATTAGCCACCTTGGCCTCCATGTTCAAACTAGAGTGTGGAGTAATGCTTCAGCCTTTGAGGGTAGAGGTAAAGGAAACGCCGGCATGCTGTGTCACCTTGGAAGAGGAAGCCGATGGGAAGCCTTGGTTCCACGACTTAGTACAATTCATCAGAAACCGGGAACATCCACCGGGGGCAAGCCGGGTTAGCAAAAGGACCCTCCAGCGTTTAGCCCTAGACTTCTATCTCGACGGTGAAGTTTTATACAAAAGAAGAGCTGATGGAGCTTTGCTTCGCTGCGTCACTATGACTGAGGCGAAAAGAATCATAACGGAAATCCACGAAGGGGTGTGCTCCACACATGCTAGTGGGCACATGATGGCCAGACAGATAATGAGGCAAGGCTACTTTTGGCTCACCATCGAACGGGATTGCATCAACTACTTCCGGAAGTGCCACAAGTGTCAAGTTTACACGGACCATATCCACGTACCGCCAGCCCCTCTCTTCAACATGACATCGCCTTGGCCTTTCGCAATGTGGGGAATCGACATCATCGGCCAAATTCATCCCACAGCCTCTAATGGCCATCGCTTCATCCTCGTAGTGATCGACTACTTCACCAAATGGGTAGAGGCCGCCTCCTACTCCAACGTCACACAGAAGACGACCATGCGTTTCATCGAAAGAAACATCATCTGCCGTCACGGAGTCCCAGAAACCATCATCACGGACAACGGCTCCAATCTCAATGGGAAAATGATCGACGGTTTTTGCCAACATTGGAAGGTGAAGCACCGAAACTCCTCTCCATATCGACCAAAAATGAATGGCGCAGTTGAAGCAGCAAACAAAAACCTAAAAAAAGATCATCCAAAAGATGGTAATCACTCACAAGGACTGGCATGACATGCTTCCCTTCGCATTGCATGCCTACCGGATAGCAACCCGTACATCTACAGGGGCAACTCCCTACTCATTAGTTTACGGCATGGAAGCCGTAATTCCCCTTGAAATAGAAATCCCTTCTCTCAGAATCCTGGCAGAGTCTGAAGTAGAAGAATCAGATTGGGCAAGAGTGAGGTACGAGCAGCTGAACCTCCTTCCCGAAAAGCGCTTGGCCGCTATCTGCCATGCACAATTATATCAGCAAAGAATGGCCAACGCTTATGACAGGAAAGTGCGACCTCACAAGTTCGAGGCTGGGGATTTAGTACTGAAGAAGATTCTCCCTCATCAGGAGGCCAGTCAAGGAAAGTGGGCCCCCAAATATGAGGGCCCGTATCTAGTTAAAAGTGCATTCTCAGGGGGTGCCCTAATGCTAACCAACATGGACGGAGACGATCTCCTAAGACCGGTGAATGCCGATGCAGTCAAGATATACTACGCCTGAAGTGTCACGGGTTAAACGTTCGGCCAGATCAGCGACATAGGGTTTTATCATGACAATCTAATACAAACGTTTGTTCTGAAATTAATAAAACAAGTTTTTTTCAGGAGATGCGTATGATTTTAAAACTTTGTTATCCTCTTTCGTTAAACGTGTGAGATGACAAAAGGAGGCATGGCATAGATGGCTCCCCAGGAGTAGCTCGAGACGTAAGACGCGTCCCTTAGACTAACGCCACTAATCAATTTTAAGTTTTGCAGCGGCGTATAGTCTCATCTTGGCATCACGAGAAGACCACGGAGCTTCCGCTCGTAGCGACTCTTGGAGGGCCGCAACGGGCCACCTTCAAGAGCAAATCAGGAAAGATTTTAAGGCAAACTGTCGCCATCTAAAGCGAAATTCTTTTTCCTGCAGTGCGACCAGCACAACCGGCATCGCGAACAACCGTTCTCGAAGGACTAAATGCTGAACCAAAGTCACAAAGCTCATCCTAAGCTGGCCAAGTCGTCGAAACGCTAGCAAAGTCGGCTCCCATCTCCGTTCACCTATTCGGAGGAGCTCATCGCCAAAACACCGTGGTCGCACAGTGCAACATTACAGGCAACAACTCCTGGGAAAAGCACGACAAAAAGTCGTCCTCCTGGGGTCACCATCAACATACTTAATGCGGTCTTGTTCAAGAAGGTTCCGGCATCCGCACCATGATCAATACGGTGTATCCTTTAATCGAGAGACAGCCAGGCTATAAGTATCACCCACGCCAAGGCGAGAGCTGCAGCAACACATCTAAAAACAAAGCTATCATCAATCGACATCCGACCTAAGTCACGCTCAATGACCCACGAGTGGCCCGTCTAAAAGGGAGAGCTTAAAAACTTATCAATCACATTCCTTTTGCCAAAAATCATCTCGCATTTACTCCTCATTAGTTCTTGCCGCATCGTTTTTTTCAGGAACTGGGTCACCCCCATTCGATGCCCGCATAAGGACGGTAAGCATGTGCCCTTGCAGCCCCGCTGCACATTACGGGAACAGAGGGTTTTCCCCTTTATCCCCAAGCAATCACGAAGCCCATCAACAAAGGTCTAGCAAGGGCCGGTAAGCAAGTATACCCAGTGCGGATCCCATTTTCCCTTCGACCGGGATCAGCGGTTCCCATAAAGCAGCTGAAAAAGAAACCAATCAGCACACCGAAGCGAAGCATCCCGGAACCGGGGACCACGTCATAGGCACCCTCGAAAAGCCGAGTTAAAAGAAGGGAGAATCCCTGAACTTATCTCCTTTTCATTTTCAAATTAATTTCTCTTTTTGTTGTCCCCTCTGCATCTCACAGGGACTGGAAGCATCTCGCTGTCATCCGCGTGGAGCTCGTGGAAGACGCCCTTGCAGCCCCGCTGCACACCTTAGGGGAGTCCATCTTTCTTTCCCCTTTTATTTAAAATTGTTTTCATTCTTACTCGATTTGATAGCTTTAAGCCGAGTACGGTCGTCTGGCCCACTGGGGGCAACCTTAGGTTCTCATTAGAACGTTGCAAGTAGGTCATCCCCCACATCTAGCAATCAAGTCTTCTAGCAATCAAACCATTGAGCAATCAAACCCTCAATCAATCAAAAATCAAAAAAATCGATCAAAATCCCTCTTTAGCCCGGCTAAAACAAAAGCATACTGCTCTTATAGGCATTTTCATGCATCGCATAGGTCAGAAATATTCAATCCCTCTGTTAAATCAAGCATCTATCCAAATTACGTGCCATGCATGATATTACCTGTTTGCTCTTATATCCACGGTTTGTTCCGACGTAAGCAGTCACAAACAAATCCCGGTAAGCATTTTCGAGCCATCGCGGCGTATCCTTCATGAGTGTAAGGGCCTGACTAGATACTAGTTGAGTTCGCATAATATCCAGGGTACATGCGCAATTAGACATGGGATAGCTATGAAATGACGTGGGACTTTCACGATTTTCTCCACTTTTTTCGTTTCTTTACTCTTTCCACCATGTATGTCATCACTCCCCAAACCAACAATATCACTCATACCCCGGGAGCCAAAGAGCAGTTTCAGCTAAAATTGCCAGCCGGAAGTAAAAGCACGCCAAGTTCAAGTTCACGACGAAGGAGACTGAAAAGGGCGCCAGGAGATCGCTAAGGACTATCACCGAAGAAGCAGCAACTACGAAGGCCGAGGCCTCGAGACAGAAGGGGAAGAGATCAAGACGAAGGCCGTGCTTGCTCTGCTCTGTTGCATTTCAAGATCAAATCAAAAAAAAAAGGGAAGAAGAAAAAAAAAGAAAAGAAAAAAAAAGGGAGAGACAAGAGAGAAAAAAAAAAAAAAAAAAAAAGAGAGGAAAAAGGGAAAAGAAAAGAAAAAAGAAATGCTCAGAGACCTTCGAAGAATAACAAACAATCGAAGAGACAAAGCAAGCACAGCCCGGGGACGACTCAGTTCGAGAAATCTCAAAGCAACCTTCCCCAGTGAACTCGAGCAAAAAAGGCCCAAGGCCAACTCGAGAAATCTCGAAGCATCCTTCCCCAGGAAAGGCCCAAGGCCCCACTCGACACACCGCAAGCAGCGAACCGCAAAGCAGCGACGACGCTCCCCCAATGAAGACTCGAGAAAAGGGCCCCTGGCCGACGGGAAAATGACATCCCCAGCAAAACATCGCCCACATCAGGGCCAATCAGCAAAACATCGCCCACATCAGGGCCAATCAGCAAAACATCGCCCACATCAGGGTCAATCAAGCAAAACATCACCCACCTCAGGGCCAATCAGCAAAACATCGCCCACATCAGGGTCGATCAGCAAAACATCGCCCACATCAGGGCCAATCAGCAAAACATCGCCCACATCAGGGCCAATCAACAAAGCATCACTCATCAAAAGCCTTCCAACTCCTCGGCAAAAGCAATCTGTTCCCAAAACAAACTCCTTTCCGGACTTTTCATGTCTCTTCATTCTTTTCCGTAAAAGTCCCATCGATTATTAGAACGCCCATGCATGTGCATCTTCATTCGAAGTCTATTCACTCGGATTGACATTGCGAACTGTAAATTATGTATCATGTTAGCAGCATCTTTATGAGTGTAAAAATACTTAGCCTTGTTTCAGAGCGTGAGTGCAAACACTAATATCAGGTGAGGACTACTTACGGCTGCAAATCGTGGGAAAGTCTTGTCCTTGGGGTCGTTACCTCCTGAGCAGGACGCAGACGCATTCTAGATTCGTATCAAGGTCGCTAGCATTATCAATCTCCTCCTCCCAGAGTGACAGCATAGTATAATTTCCAGCATAGCATCTTCTCCTCCCAGAGTGACCTTAGTTCAAGTTTCCGCATTTCGCGTCGTCTCCTACGGGAATCGACGTTCTTTAAGATTTCAGCATAGCATCTTCTCCTCCCAGAGTGACAGCATAGTTTAATTTCCAGCATAGCATCTTCTCCTCCCAGAGTGACAGCATAGTTTAATTTCCAGCATAGCATCTTCTCCTCCCAGAGTGACCTTAGTTTAAGTTTCCGCATTTCGCGTCGTCTCCTACGGGAATCGACGTTCTTTAGATTTCAGCATAGCATCTTCTCCTCCCAGAGTGACAGCATAGTTTAGCTTCCAGCACAGCATCTCCTCCTCCCAGAGTGACTTAGTTTAAGTTTTCGCATTTCGCGTCATCTCCTACGGGAATCGACGTTCTTTTGATTTCAGCATAGCATTCTCCTCCTCCCAGAGTGACAGCATAGTGTAGCTTCCAGCGTAGCATTTCTTCTCCTCCCAGAGTGACAACATAGCGTAGATCTACCTTTTTCAGCCTTAGCATTTCTTCCCCTCTCAGAGTGATATTCTTCACATAATTCTACATTTCTGCATAATTATTTTCTTCCTCTTAGAGTTGACATCATTAGGGCGAAACGTTCATACATCTACGAATAGCGCGTCATCCTCCCTAGGCAACGTCTGTTGCGTGTCAGACCCCCCAGTGGAGCCGTCATTTACGTTGTCATAAAATCACTTTTCATCCCTAGCAGAGTAGTCATCATTTACACTTCCTGCAACTTATGTTTCTCTCAATACCCGAGTAGATCTAAGCTTATATCTTTGCAGGATCAACAACCTATCTCCTCCTCCCAGAGCGATATCAAGCAATCACCTGTTAATCCCTAGTGATGACAACAGCAATTTCCTCCTCCCAGAGTGACAGCAATCAATCTCCTCCTCCCAGAGTGACGGCAAGTAATCACCTTTTACCCCCAGTGGTAGCATCAATCAATCTCCTCCTCCCAGAGCGACATCAATCAAACTACCTCCTCCCAGAGCGACATCATCACTGTAGGTTTGAGGTAAGACCTGTGGTGTCGCCAAAATTCGGATATATATAGGGGCAGCTGTCTTTACTGCTTATCAAATCCTTCGATAAGACAGTAAAGAGGGGGCAACTGTTGATACCCAAATTTTGACGCCATTTTTAATCAATTTTAGCATTTCTGTCATTTATTTAATTTACTGTCATTTTTACTTGATTTACAGTCATCTGTAGTTAGTTTACTATCGCTAGCATTTTTAGGTGTTTCGTTGCATTTTTGCATCGTCGTTAGCATCGTCAGCTTTCGAAATCGCATTTTCAATTTTTCGGCATGCATTTTCATTATTATTATTAATATTATTTTTAGCCTAAAAAATCACGTTTTAGACTATCCGACAGTCGTATGCTAGTTTTTCTGCATTTTTGGTCATCTCACGAATTTTAGGATTTTTAGGGTTTTTGCGCATTTTTTAGTATTTTTATTATTTTATTAATATTTTTATTCGAGCTTTTATTGGACCCGAGTAAGTCTGCTCGAACCACAGCTTGACTTTAAATGTTTTCCATCAACTAGTTGCTAGCTTTTTTTCTGCTCGTAACGGTATACAACGTTTCGTGTAATTTTCGGCGTAACGTTTTTATTTTTCCGTTCCCGCGTTTCGCGCTTTTGAACGCGAAAATAAACGCGTCAAACGCGAAATTTTCATGCTTCGCTGTATACGGTTAAAACCGTCATATTTTTCTCTACGCGCTGGTACCCTCGGATCGAAAAGTCCGAGCGTTTGCTCGCAGGACTCAGCTCGAGCCCATTTAAATAAATTAAAGGGCATTTTAATCACAACCGTTGATCTGGTCAACTCAAGAAAAGTCAACCAGATCAACGGTTGACAAATTAAAGGGGCATGGTGCATGGCACACGCGAACGGCCATGGACGTGCGTGAACAGGGGAGCGAGCCACCGAGCTGCTCGCTCCCGTCCCCTCGGCCGTTACCTGTCCCCTCGGCCATCATCACAACGCCCCTAGCCCAACCACCTCACGGCCGTAGCCTCGCCAGCGTGAACAACACCACCACGCGCAGCTCCTTCTCCCTCTCCTCCACGCGATTTTCTCCTATAAATAGGAGCTCCCATTCAACGTAAAAACGGCACCAAAATCGCAAGAAACCCTTGCTCCTTCTCCCTCTTGATCAGCTTGCTCATATTGAGCGACAATCGTCCAGTTCAAAGTTTGAAACGTGAGCTTTCTCTCTCTAGCTCATCTTCGGTTTTTCTGCGCAAGTTTTCTTTAATTTTGTTTGGCTTGATTTTGAGCAAATAAATTGATTGTTTTTATGCTATTAATTCACATACGTAATGTAGATTAAATACATGCTTTCAATTTTGAAAATCGTTGGCTAGATTGTTCGAATTAATTAGTTTTCGATAATTAACGGTTCGGTCGTTTTTTCGAAATTAAATTTTGTACGAGTCAAACTAAAAATCGAGGTTTATACGGTCGGAAAGTCGTCGAAGAGACGAACATTTCGGTACGTCCATTTTTCAAAACGGCCAAGTGTGGCCGGAGTTGGGTCGCCGGCAGTAGCTCCGGCGACCAAGGGAGGGGGTGATGAATAGTGCCATGCCTATTCATCACACGGCGCCGTTTTGGCCCCCCTCCCAAGTTTTCAAAGTTTTCAATTAGGTCCCTCCGATTTTTAATTCTTTCCGAAATTTCAAATCGCAAGTTTTTCGTAAAAATAATTCGTACGCATCGTACGTTAATTTCTCGTATTATCAACTGTTTAATTTTCTGCACTTATCAACTGTTTAATTTTCTGCACTTATCAACTGTTTAATTTTCTGCACTTATCAACTGTTTAATTTTCTGCACTTATCAACTGTTTTAATTCTTAGCACTTTAAATTTCCGCACTTTATTTTCTGCAATTTAAAAATTCAGTTATTTATTTTTACCGCCTACATGGACGGTCGCACTTTAATTTCCGCAATATCAACTGCTTTAATTTTTCGCAAAACTGCTGGAAATCCTTCCGCAATATCAACTGTTTTATTTTCTGCAAATATCAATTGTTTTATTTTCCGCAATATCAACTGCTTTAATTTTTCGCACAACTGCTGGAAATCCTTCCGCAAATATCAACTGCTTTATTTTCTACAAATATCAATTGTTTTATTTTTCGCAAATATCAACTCTCTACTTTCTGCAAATTATCCAACTGTTAAATTCTCGTATGCTTAAAATCAATCATTTTTCGCATGCAATCAACGTAGATATTAAATTCTCCCATGCGTAAAATCAATCATTCTTCGCATGCAATCACGTAGATGTTAGATTCTCACATGCTTAAAATCAATCATTTTTCGCATGCAATCAACGTAGCATTTTAATTCTCACATGCGTAAAATCAATCATTCTTCGCATGCAATCACGTAGATGTTAGATTCTCACATGCTTAAAATCAATCATTTTTCGCATGCAATCAACGTAGCATTTTAATTCTCACATGCTTAAAATCAATCATTTTTCGCATGCAATCACGTAGCATTTTAATTCTCACATGCGTAAAATCAATCATTCTTCGCATGCAATCACGTAGATGTTAGATTCTCACATGCTTAAAATCAATCATTTTTCGCATGCAATCAACGTAGCATTTTAATTCTCACATGCGTAAAATCAATCATTCTTCGCATGCAATCACGTAGATGTTAGATTCTCACATGCTTAAAATCAATCATTTTTCGCATGCAATCAACGTAGCATTTTAATTCTCACATGCTTAAAATCAATCATTTTTCGCATGCAATCACGTAGCATTTTAATTCTCACATGCGTAAAATCAATCATTCTTCGCATGCAATCACGTAGATGTTAGATTCTCACATGCTTAAAATCAATCATTTTTCGCATGCAATCAACGTAGCATTTTAATTCTCACATGCTTAAAATCAATCATTTTTCGCATGCAATCAACGTAGCATTTTAATTCTCACATGCGTAAAATCAATCATTCTTCGCATGCAATCAACGTAGCATTTTAATTCTCACATGCGTAAAATCAATCATTTTTCGCATGCAATCACGTAGATGTTAGATTCTCACATGCTTAAAATCAATCATTTTTCGCATGCAATCAACGTAGCATTTTAATTCTCACATGCTTAAAATCAATCATTTTTCGCATGCAATCACGTAGCATTTTAATTCTCACATGCGTAAAATCAATCATTCTTCGCATGCAATCACGTAGATGTTAGATTCTCACATGCTTAAAATCAATCATTTTTCGCATGCAATCAACGTAGCATTTTAATTCTCACATGCTTAAAATCAATCATTTTTCGCATGCAATCAACGTAGCATTTTAATTCTCACATGCGTAAAATCAATCATTTTTCGCATGCAATCAACATAGCATTTTAATTCTCACATGCTTAAAATCAATCATTTTTCGCATGCAATCAACGTAGCATTTTAATTCTCACATGCTTAAAATCAATCATTTTTCGCATGCAATCACGTAGCATTTTAATTCTCACATGCTTAAAATCAATCATTTTTCGCATGCAATCAACGTAGCATTTTAATTCTCACATGCTTAAAATCAATCATTTTTCGCATGCAATCACGTAGCACTGTTAAAATTCTCACATGCGTAAAATCAATCATTTTTCGCATGCAATCACCATAGCATTTAAATTCTCGTATGCGTAAAATCAATCATTTTTCACATACGATCAACCCAACTTTAAATTTCGTATGCGTAAAATCAATCATTTATCGCATGCAAATCAGCTCAGCATTTAAATTCTCGTATGCGTAAAATCCATCATTTTTCGCATACAAACAACTGTCATCATTTTTGTCAAACCCAGCATCTCACTTTCGTATACGCAAAATTCATCATTTCTCGTATGCAATCAACTGTCATTTAAATTTTCGCACTCATAAAATTGTTTACTTCTTTCTCAAGCTAGCACTAATACTCTCACTTTGTAGGTTTTAAATTCAAGCTTCGCTCGAAAGTACGCCTTTCGATTCCCTTTTATTTATTCAGCGCTTTTTCGTAAAATAGCAGTCGTACGCATGATATATAGAACTGTTAGAATTAAAATCAACCCACATGAACAACGTGTTTAAAGAGTCGCTTCAAATGCCATATTCATGTGATTTTAAATTCTCGCATATATTGACTGCATGTACATAGGGACTTTCGATCCCACATCAGTTTTCCACTTCAAAAACCAATCATTTAAAATTGGTACTCTGTTAGCAATCCATGATAGGTTCACATAGCAATCAATCTAATCATGCATGGCCCGATGATGAAATAAGAGGGCGCTCATTCAGTCTTACAGAAAATTCATTCCCATCACGTTACGGTCAAGAATAATAGACTGATCTTGATAAACGGTAACCCCGTCCGAAAGATCTTTTTTATTATTTTTGAACGGTCCCGATTGTGGAAAAGGCTAAAGTGACGATTCCTCTGAGGGCCCCCTTTTTCAAAATAAAACGCATTTTCATCAAACACCTTTTAAACACCTCTCTCATCAACCGGTAACCGTTTTCGGATGTGACTCGGGTGCCTAACACCTTCCCGAGACCATAATACGACCCCGAACCTTTTGTCTGGGGTCCAGACCCCTTTTTTGTGCCTTTAGTTTTTTTTACTTATTATATTTCCTATGCCATGACGATTAAGGTTCCCTAAAGCCTAGCAACCAAATTAGGGTGGCGACTTCATTGCATGTTGCGAGGCGTCTGTCTACGCTGAGCATTGTAAGGTCCCAAATTTCATTGCACACTCGCGAGTTTTTAATTTTCGTGGGGGCGCGACACAAATAGACAAACACTAAACATTATATCCGGTCTACTTGCTGTTAAATATAAGAGACTACCAATCATACCTCGATAAAGAGTAATGTCTACATCTTTACCATTTTCATCTTTGTCTAGATTGGTGGTCGGACTTAGAGGAATAGGGCTCTCCTTGATGTTGTCATATCCATATTTTGTGAGGAGATCCTTGACGTACTTTGCTTGGTTGATAAAAATGCCTTCTTGAGATTGTCGGATTTGAAGGCCAAGGAAGAATGTCAATTCTCCCATCATGCTCATCTCAAATTCGCTATGCATACATTTTTCAAAATCCTTGCACAAAGAAACATTAGTGGCACCAAAAATAATATCATCGACATAAATTTGCACAATAATCATATGTTTTCCATCATGTTTAGTGAAGAGTGTAGAATCGATTTTTCCCATTCTAAAATCATTTTTCAACAAAAATTGGCTTAAACGATCATACCAAGCTCTAGGAGCTTGTTTAAGACCATATAAAGCCTTTTTCCAATTTAAACACATGGTTAGGAAATTTATGATCTTCAAAACCGGGAGGTTGTTTAACATACACTTCTTCCATAATGAAACCATTTAAAAATGCACTTTTAACATCCATTTGAAATAGACTCATATCTTTAAAACATGCAAATGCTAACAACATGCGAATGACTTCAAGTCTAGCAACCGGGGAAAATGTTTCATCAAAATCAATACCTTCTTGTTGGTTATACCCTTGGGCTACCAATCTAGCTTTATTCCTAATAACATTTCCCGATTCATCAAGTTTGTTTCGAAAAACCCACTTGGTTCCAATGGTAGTATGGTTGTTAGGCCTAGGAACTAATTTTCAAACATTATTACGCTCAAATTGATTTAGTTCCTCTTGCATGGCAATCATCCAACAAACATCATGCGAAGCCTCATCAAACTTTTTAGGCTCAAATTGAGACACAAATGCTTGATGATCACATATATTTCAAAAAGAAGAGCGAGTAGTCATACCTCTACGATTTAGATTACCTATGATTTGTTCTTGTGGATGGGCATTCATCATTTTCCAAGGTCTAGATGATGAGGGGCCTTGATCACCTTGAATGACTTCATCATTTGCACTTTCAAGGACCTCTTCTCTAGCTTCTTTTTCCTCTTGAGTTTCTGGATTTTCTAGAGATGGAGTGTCGTCCTTTGGATCATCAAGAATCGTCATAGGAGGATGAACTTGAAGACTTTCAAAATCATCAACAACATCACTAGCTATCTTTTGCACACTTTCAAAAGGATTAGATTCATCAAATGCAATATGCATGGATTCTTCTACAACTAGAGTTCTTTTATTATAAACTCTATAAGCTTTGCTAGAAGTAGAATAACCTAGAAAGATTCCTTCATCCGACTTTGCATCAAATTTACCCAAATTGTCTTTGATGTTTAAGATAAAACATTTGCAACCAAAGACTCTAAGATGTGCCAAGGTGGGTTTTCTATCATGCCATAATTCATAACAAGTCTTGTTTAAAAGAGGACGAATTAAAACACGATTTAAAATGTAGCATGCGGTACTAACGGCTTCGGCCCAAAAATATTTTGGCAAGGAATGTTCATTCAAAAGTGTCCTAGCCGCTTCTTGCAAAGATCTATTTTTCCTCTCAACTACCCCATTTTGTTGAGGAGTGCGAGGACATGAAAAATTATGCTCAATACCATTTTCATTGCAAAAGTCTTGAAACATGCCATTTTCAAATTCACCACCATGATCACTTCTTATTTTGGAAATCTTGAAACCTTTTTCATTTTGAATTTTATAGCAAAGTCTTTTGAAGTTATCACATGCATCATGCTTATGAGTTAAAAATAAAACCCAAGTAAATCTAGAATAATCATCCACAACAACAAAACAATACTTCTTACCACCCAAGCTAGCTGTCCTTATTGGTCCAAAAAGATCAAGGTGAAGAAGTTGAAGTGGTCTTGAAGTAGATACGGTCTTGATGGATTTGAATGAGCTCTTGATTTGCTTTCCATATTGACACGCATCACACAATCCTTTCATCTCATACTTCAGTTTAGGTAATCCTCGAACAAGCTCCTTCCTAGATAGCTTTGCAATATGGTCCATTCCTACATGAACAAGTCTCCTATGCCATATTGAAGAATTATCTACTAAAGCACTCAAACAAGTATGATCATTAGAAATATCATTCAAATCAATCATGTAAATATTCTCAACTCTATTACCAATAAAAACAAGTGATTGTGTGTGTACGTTTCTAACCTCACAATGTGTAGAAGTAAAAATCACAAATAAATCTCTATCACATAATTGACTTATGCTTAAGAGATTAAATTTCAATCCATGAACAAACAACACATTTTCAATAGAAGGAGAATGACCAACTTTACCGATGCCCAAAACCTTGCGTTTTTGGTTATCGCCAAACGTCACACCTCCTTTGTCTTTCTTCTCCAAATGGGTGAATTTTGACTTGTCACCCGTCATATGCCGTGAACACCCGCTATCCAAATACCATTTAGTTTCAATGGGTTTCCGGCATTCCTACAAGACAAATTAGTTAGTCTTTGGAACCCAAAACTTTTTGGGTCCATATTCATTTTCAAATGTACCTTTAGGTACCCAAATATGTCTTGTATTCACAAGCCCCTTTCTAATGTAGCAAAAATAGGATAAATGTCCAAATTTATTGCAAAAGCTACATTTATATCTAGGCTTATCATGTGAAGGTTTGTGAACATAATTTGATGAATTATCATACCAATTTGAAGAGCTACCATGGCAATAAGAAGAACTAGCATGATAATTGGAAGAACTAGCTTTAACAGAAGAATTTTTGAAATTCTTTTCACATGAAGAATGTTTAAAGCCAATGCCTCTCATGTCACCTTCTCTCTTGAGGTCATTTATGCAATCATGGTGACTTTTCTTACTCTTGACAAACTTATCTAGAGTAATCTCAAGATGCTTGATCTTATCTTTTAACTCTACTACTTCTTTGGTAGATTTTGCACAATCGTCACAAGTAGAGTTTTTATCTATGACTTTTCCTTTAGCATTATCAAGCAATTTATTCTCCATTGTTAAACCTTTGTTTAACTCTTCTAATTCACAATTCTCATCCCTAGTCTTAGCCAAAGCAACTTTCAAATCAGCATTATCATTAGTCAAAAAATTATTCTCATCACTCAAGCATTTATTAGACTTTTCCAACTTGCTAATTTCATTTTTAATGTTTTCTAGTTCTTTAGCAAGTCTAGCATTCTTCTTATTAGCTTTACTAAAATGTTCAGCAAGTTCATTAAAAGCTTCTTGCAAATCATCATAGTCACGTTCATCACTAGAAGAATTACTAACCTCATCATCGCTTTCCCCATGAGCCATAAGACACATATCTTTGTATTCGTTGGATGAGGTGGAAGTTGGTGAAGAGCTCCTTTGATATGCTCCACAATTTCCTTGTCTTTTGAGTTCGGAAGAGTGTTCACATGTACTTCTCCACTGCTTCTGTCTTGAATCCGAATTTACGAACTCACGAACAGTACCGGTGAAGAGAGTAAGAGATGCTTTGTCTTAAACACCAAGAAAGGTTCTCAACCTTCTCTTCCAATGTCGGAAATTGTTGCTGTCAAGGTATAGTGAATTGTTGCGCACAGCACCCTCTTTTTCCATATCTAGTCTTGCACTTGAGGTTGTTAAACCTTGTTCCAAGTGACCTTGCTCCGCTACCAATTGATAAATCAATATATGGACTAGAGGGGGGGTGAATAGTCCCTTTCAAAAACTTCAAACTTTTAGCACACAAGGGAAGGAAGGAAAGCACAACACAAGATGTATAGTGGTTCCAATTCACAACTGAATTGTACTCCACTACCTAAGAGTCCTCCTCCTAGGATTTCTGAATGCAATCCTTGCTATTCACTAGAGCTTTTACGGGTTCAGCTCACAACCTTACAATTGGTTTTCCGGGGCTCACCAACAACCTTACAATTAGTTTTCCAAGGCTCACTAACAACCTACCAATAGTTTTCCAAGGCTAAACTATAACCTATTGGTTTTTCAAGGGCTCAACCACAACCTAAGTTCTCTTTCAATGGGATGAGAACACTACCCTTAACCCAAAAGTGTTAGGTATACTTTTCAAACCTTAACAATGGAATTGTATCAAAATGCAACAAACAAATTGGTGTACAGTATATATAAATATATGATTCCAAACCAACACCAATAAATGAACAAAATACCTCAAGAAGAAACCCAAACTCAAGCTTGACAAGATGAAGCAAGAAGGATAGAAATTGTTGTAAGAACACTTGCTTTGTAAAAATCTGATTTGTGAAAGCTTGTAAAATGTAAATTTGTGTATGAAGGTTTCTTATGGTTTCTCTCTATTGTCTAACTCATCTAGGATGAGTATTTATAGTGTTTGTAAGAGGGAAGTCCGGACAAGAGAGTATGGAGACAAATTGAGCCATTTTAAGTGGACAAAATAGCTGTTGGAGTTTGTCTGCTTCTTAACGTGATCACGGTTAGGAACAACCGTGATCACGGTTAAGGGCAACTCCTTAAGCCGTTTGAAAAACTAGCCGTTATGGTCTGGCGTGATTCACGGTTAGGTCTTACCGTGATCACGGTTGCTTAACCGTGATCACGTTAACACCCTTAACGTGATTCACGTTACCTTCTGATGTGAAATTCATTTTTGACACGAGACAAACATGATCATTTAAGACCAACCGTGATCACGGTTAGAGAAAATTTCTCACCGTGATTCACGTTTAACCCTTAACGTGATTCACGTTACCTTCTGATGTGAAATACTTTAAAACGTTTTTCAAAACTTATTTTGACCCAAAACCTTTTGACACTTATTTCTTGAGGTAATTGAACAAAAATCAAGTGTTAGAAAGTATCATACTTACAAAATTAAATCCAAATAACACTTGATCTTCACGTTCGCGATTCGTTGAATTGTTGCTCTTTTAAGTCTTGATTGCAAACTGAAAATACATTCTCACTTAAAATTTAATTAGCAATCTAATTAATTTATGTGTCTTTACATCATCAAAATAGGTTCGAAGTCCCCCTTGGGCTAACAGATGGAAGATTATGGAAAACTAAGGCGAGCAGAGCAAAAATTGAAAGACTACTGGAATTTTAGAACAATATATCCATTACAAATAAATTTTAGACAAATCTAAGCAAATGAGATTAATCTAATGGCCCACCATTTTTGCCAGCTGATCACTCGCTTTCCTTTTATTGTATAAATGTTAATATCTTCAACGTTTAATAGACATATGCACGCACATAAAAGGGCATCATCACTCTTTTATGATTCTTATATAGCAATTCATATGTTTAAATGCCTATAAGTAGCAAACAATTTATACAACAATATGAACATAAAAGGCCCTCACTTTTACTGCTATACATTATACATTCACCATACATTTATCACCATACAGTGAGCATAACTAGGGTAATAAAGAGAAAAGTAGAAGTAATAAAAGAGGGGTTCGTACCATAGTTTTAAAAACCGGACCGGACCGGTCGGTTCGTCTGGTCCAACCGGTCATTTTCACGTTTCCGGTCCGATTCACCTTTTGGACCGGATTGGCCTCTGACCCGGGTTGAACCGGACGAACCGGCCGGTTTTTAGCAAACCGGAGAACCGGCTGGTTTTATCACAAACAGGCCGGTTTGATCACTTACCAAAACGGCGTCGTTTTGGCATGGGCCAAAACGACGCCGTTTTGCTTGTTAACTTAAAATCCCTCTCCTCCTCTTTCGCGAAATCATTTGTTGCCTCTGTTTTAATTTTAGCAGCAGCACACAAAAACCCTAACCCCTACATCGGCGACGGCACAGGCGGCGACGGCAGGCTGCGTGCGGCGTGCAGCGACGGCGACGGCACAGGCGCGGCTTCCGGCTTCCGGCGACAGCGACAGGTACGATTTCAAACTTTTCCTTATTTTTTATTTTTTTCGTAAATACATAAAATTAATTTATTAGATGTTTATAATTAGAAAAATTTTAAGGTTTCTTGTTCGGTAATGTTTATAATTAGAAAAATTTTAAGGTTTCTTGTTCGTAAATACATTAAATTAAGATTTCAAACTTTTCCTTATTTTTTATTTTTTTCGTAAATACATTAAATTAATTTATTAGATGTTTATAATTAGAAAATTTTTAAGGTAAATTGATTTCTTACTTTAGTGGAATGTATTTGTTTGCAATTACAATGATTCGTTAATGTTGGGTAGATGTGTAAATGGAATGGGTTATATCTTGAATGTGTTTCTATCTGCAATTTGCTGGTCTATTTGTGAATTGGGTTTTTATTATGAGTTTGTATTTTGGGGCAAAATGTTGTGTGCTTGTTCAGGGGAACAGTTCAAGTTTGATGAGGCACCAAACTAATTAAATTAAATGCCGTAAGGGGCAGAGAAAGGAGTGTTGTTGGTGCCGAAAGGATTAATTAAATGCCGTAAATTCCATGCAAAAATTGTAGTTTTTTTTCCTCTTGTCGTTGCTGTTGGTGCCTAAAGAATGGCTGTTCACATTTTGTTGTTGGTTTAAACTTTAAACTTTAATTAAATTGCATACATGATTTTCAGGTTTCATTTTATATGGCTTCACTAATGCAATCATCCAGGACCGAGTCTAATTCTGATTCAGCTGCTGCTCCTTCAAGTGCCTCTGTACCTGTAAGAGGAAAAACTGATATTGCATGGAATTTTTGTGTAGAAGTTGCTGATTTTGTGGGAAGTAAGAGGAAAAAACTTATTTGCAACTTTTGCAATAAGGTGTTTAGTGGTGGGGGTATCTTCCGATTCAAACAACACTTAGCCGGTATTAGGGGTGATGCGGTGTCTTGTAAGGATGCTCCTGAAGACGTTAGAGTACAAATAAGGACAGCTTTAGATGATTTAGCTTCAAAGAAAATGAGAGAACAAGAACAACTTGCAGAACGAAATCCCTTCCTTACTCAACAAACAAATGTTCAAGTTCCTCCTATACCATTGGGTAGTGGTGGTGGTGTACAAGTACCTACTAGAGAATCGGGTAGTGGTGATAGTGGTAGTGGTGTACAAGTGCCTACTAGAGGATTGGGTAGTGGTAGTGGTGTACAAGTTCGGAAAGGAAAAAAACGTAATAGAACAATCGGAACTTATTTTCTCTCAAGAACAGAACCTGGAGATCAACCAACAATCATAAGTGCGATGCAGAGTCAGGAGACTAAAGAAAAGTGTGATTTAGCAGTTTCAAAATGGATGATTGATGCATCCATTCCTTTCAATGCTGTCAATTCCATCTATTTTCAGCACATGGTTGATGCAATTGCTGGGTATGGTCCTGGTTATAAAGCTCCACAATTGCATGGCCTCCGCGGTTTCTTATTGAAGAGAAATGTTGAGGAGGTGCGCAATTATGTTGAGAGCTTTCGTCCGTCATGGAGAGAAACTGGATGCACCATAATGGCTGATGGGTGGACAGATCAAACTAGAAGGACTCTCATCAACTTCCTGGTTTATTCTCCCAAAGGTACTGTTTTCCTCAAAACTGTAGATGCCTCTGATGCTTCCAAAACTGCTGATATGTTGTATAGTTTGTTTAGAGAAATTGTGCTATTTGTTGGGGCTGAAAATGTTGTGCACTTTGTCACGGACAATGCTGCAAATTATGTTGCAGCAGGAAGAAGATTAGAAGATGAATTTAGGACAATGTTTTGGTCTCCATGTGCTGCTCATTGCATTAATTTAATGATGCATGATATTGGAAAGTTAGATGAAGTTTGTGATATTGTAGCTCATGCTTCTAGGATAACTAAGTATGTCTACAATCATTGTTTTCCCTTGCATTTGATGCGACAATTTACTGGAGGAAGGGAGATATTGCGTCCTGCACCTACTCGATTTGCTACTAACTTTATTGCTTTGCAAAGTATATTAAGTCAAAAGGATGCTTTAAGAGCCATGGCTACATCTAGAGAGTGGGTTACTTCCTCTTATGCTAAGGAAATGAAGGGGAAAAAGTTTGAGAATGATGTCTTGGATCCTTGTTTTTGGAAGGAATGTGCTGTCATTGTTAAACTCACTGAACCTCTAGTTCGTGTTTTGCGTCTTGTTGATGGTGATGATCGACCAGCAATGCCATACATATATGAGGCTATTCACACGGCTAGAGATGAGATGTTAAGAAGATTTCAGAAAAGGAAGAAGAGGGTTGATTCTTATATTAAGATTGTTGATGATCGATGGGACCGACAACTGCATAAAAACCTCCATGCTGCTGGGTTTTGGCTGAATCCTCAAATCCAGTACAAACCTGGTGAGACAGACAAGCTTAGACGCACTACTTCTGGGTTGTTTGACGTCATAGAGAGGTATGCTTATGGAAACAACACTCTCAGAAGTAAGTTGACAAGTGAGGTGAAGTTATTCCGAGGTGCAGAGAGGAACTTTGGTCGTCCTAGTGCAGTCTCTGATCGTTTTGTGATGCCTCCAGGTAGTTTTTTTTAAATGTATTCATATATATTTTTCATTAATGTTTTTTGGTTTACTAAAAATATATAAAACTAATATTTTTAATTTTATGTGTAGATGAATGGTGGATGAACTATGGGAGTGATGCACCAGAGTTGCAAAAGCTAGCTATCCGAATTCTAAGCCAAACATGTAGTGCTTCTGGTTGTGAGCGAAATTGGAGCATATTTGAGCATGTTCATTCAAAGAAAAGAAATAGATTGGAGCATCAAAGGCTTAATGATTTGGTATATGTTCATTACAATTTAAGGCTACAACAAAAGTAAATTTCTATACTTTTTACCTTTTATTTATTAACAAACAATCTATAATTTTCAATTTTGTTTGTAGTTGTGTTTGGATTAAATTGTTTGGCTAATATTTTGGTTAATTAATGTAGGGGTTTAAAGGGTAGGAATTATGACCCTATAAACTTTGAGGACTTTCGAGATAATGATGGTTGGATATTAGAGGATGAACCGTCAAATCTAACAAGTGTTGAATTAGAGACTTTTCGAAATGAGATGGAAGCATGCAATATTCAAGAAGATGTGCGTGATGATGGTAAGTTGGTAACTACCTATTTATTTTAAAAGTTGTTGATGTGAAACTATTATTGTTAATTTATTGATTCTTTGTTTTTATGTTTTATTTGATAATACTAGAGTTGAACCTACAAAATGTGCTTGATGATGACAATGATGAAGATGAAGGAAATGAAAGCGGATTTTTTGTTCAAGACATTTTCGACAACACTAGTGGCTCCACCTCTCAACCTGAAACCAATCCATGGAATTAATTTTGTTGTAATTTGAATATTTAGGTGTTTAAACTTTGAGAATGATTTCATTTGAATGTTGGATTGTTTCTTTATTTTGTAATTTGGATAATTAAGTGTGTATGAATATTTAAGTATTTGAATGTTGGATTGTTTCTTTATCTTGTAATTGGAATATTTAAGTGTCATTTGAATGTTATATAGTTTATGTATTTTCAACATTTGATCTACTTGATATATTTTATTTTGATATATTTTATTTTCATATATTATAAAATGCTACAGTAAAAACCAACCGGTTCAATCTGGTTTAATCCGATTTAATAGTCTAAGATTTACCGGTTTAATGTGTGAGCGGTTCCGAACGGACCAGCAACTACAATCCGATCGAACCCGGTTCAACCCGATTGAACCATCAAATTTTCATTTTCGGTTCTTTATCTGGTCCGGTTTTTAAAACTATGGTTCGTACTAATGTACGTACTGCTTTGCTTTGTCACTTTACTAGACATTACTAAACTTTACTTTTGCTTTGTAAAAGTGAAGTGATAAATGTACGTACTGCTCTGCTTTGTCAATTTACTAGACTTTACTTTTGCTTTATAAAAGTGAAGAACTGATAAATTAACTGGATCCAATTGTTGCGAGCCCATATTAATTATTAAGTATTCTTTTCTTCCTTTTAATCTAGGCCATTGGATTGGTTGACTTTCCCTTAGTCAACCATCTAAAATCCCCTAATTAAAACACAAAACCCATCTCCTCTTTCTTTTCCAGCAAGTTTCCTTCTCCTTTCAAATTTCCTCAGCCACCTCGTCACCTTATTTCCGAACCTTCCAAAAGAGCCAGCGTCAAAATTTGAAATGCAGGCATGTTATTTTTTTTGTGATTAAAATTTGGATACCAACCCTATACATTATTTTACTAGACATGACATTTACTAGACTTTACTTTTGCTTTGTAAAAGTGAAGAAGTGATAAATGTATGGTAATAAATGTATGGTCAATGGTCAATGTATAATGTCTAGTAAAGTGACAAAGCAGAGCATTTTTACAAAGCAAAAGTAAAGTCTAGTAAATGTCTAGTAAAGTGACAAAGCAGTACGTACATTAGTACGAACCCCTCTTTTATTACTTCTACTTTTCTCTTTATTACCCTAGTTATGCTCACTTGACAAAAGAATCTATCCGGAAAAGAGGGAAAAAGAAGAAAACAGTGAATTCACAATGCATCAACAATATAGAATAAATATATGAAATAACATTTTTTTTATTTAATTATTTGTTCTATATTAATTAATTTATCATTTACCATTTTTCATTTTAAATAAGATCACTGAAGCATCTCAAACACAAGCACGCGCATCTCTTCCACGGTTCCACCATGCCTGCTTCTCCTCCTGCAGACACCACGATATCTCCTCCCCCCAAAACCCAAACCCTGTCCCCGAAATCTCCTGCCGCAAAACCCCAACCCCAACCCTCCCACCCCAAAAACCCAACCCAATCGGGATCTGGTTCTGAGAACAAGCCCAGCCTGTAGTTCCTCCTCCAAAACAAGCCACCACATCTAAGAAGAGAAAGTGGTCCAGTGAGGCTGATCAGACTCCCATAGCGTCCACGAGCGCGGCGTCAACGAGCGCGGCTGAAAATGGTGGTGTCGGTGGATCCGTTGGGGGAAGAGTATTGTTATTTCTCCTTGAAGAGAGGAACCATTTCCAGCCTCTCCTCATCGATGTCCATCTGGTTCCTAGGAGAAATAAAAACACTCTTTCTCCCCAACATATCCACCGAAACCACCGTTTTCAGCCGCGCTCGTGGACGCAAGGGGAGTCTGATCAGCCTCACCGGACCACTTTCTCTTTGGGTATTGAAAAAGATCATTACCGTCAATCAAAACATCTGTTAAGGTTAACATTTTTAGTTCTTGACTTAGCAAGATTGATCACCGGCATAACAGGACTGCTAATAATCAATCTTTCCAAACTTTGAGCCTTAATTTCCACCTTCTCGACGCAGCCAAATATATCTTTCTGGACAATCAACTTCAACAGCTTCAGGTTTGAAAGTCCGGAAAACCTATCAAATTAAATAATACTGTACAAGCTAAACAATTGATTCACAGCTTCACTCTCCAAGCAAATAAGTTCCTCAACAAAATTTTGTTGGATCATAGAAGTTGAATATCCCCTGAGGATTTTTTAGAATATGTGGAAACATGTCATTTGTTGGACTGCTATGGTTACTGGGTCTGTGAATGCAGGACAAGCAGATATTGCCAGAAAGTACTTTGATCAGATGCCTGAAAGAGACTGGTCCAAGGACTGCGTTGATTGATTGATACCTTTGTGAGGAATGCCTCGGTAGATATGTATTTCAAATGTGACGAAGGAGATTCTTGAATTAGAGCTTGACAATGGGGATGTTTACGTTCTGCTATGCAATAAACGGTGTGATTTTCGCGAATTAAGGAAAGTAATGATCAATAAATGACTCAAGAAAACTCCAGGTTGCAGTTTGATAGAGGTGAAGCTTTCTTTTCGTTAAAAAATCATCTGTTAGGTAGATTCTATATTGTAGAGCATGGTTCCTTTATGCTGCTTGCAAATTTCAATGCATTTTACAATTTGTTCATCCAATAGATAATTTTTGCACAACACATAGCAAGATAAAAATCGGAAAGGATGATACTTTTCTTCATGTGTTGAAGTACTCAATTTGTTCGTTTGTATCAGGAATCAATTGTTTAATAATGCTTACTTATGCCAGTCATTTTTTTTTTCTTGCAGGATTCAGCAGGCATAGGTCATCTGAAGAAATTATCAAATGCTGGAATTACTCACATTCATATGCTGCCGACCTTCCAATTTGCTGGCACATGTCTTTGCAATTGTATTTATATGAAATTTAATTTATTCTTCTTGTTTTTGTTCTTGTCTTTTCTACCAGTATAGTTGTGGCTTGTTTGCTTTTAGCATGCCTGATATTGAAATACTTTTTCTAGGATGCTGGACATATTAGAAAAATTTCTTATACGTAAAGGGTATAGCTTCTCAAGACTTGACGGTTCTACTCCAACCAACTTGCGGCAGTCTCTATTTGATGACTTCAACTCAAGTCCAAGCAAACTGGTAGGTTTCAGGTTAAATGTCTGGGCAGGGACTTGTTTTCAAATTTTGCCGGGGCCCTAACGCATTATTTCAGGTCTTCCTTATATCAACTCGAGCTGGTGGACTTGGATTAAATCTCGTAAGTGCAAATCGAGTAGTTATATTTGACCCAAACTGGAATCCGGCCCAAGATTTACAGGCCCAAGACAGGTCATTTCGTTTTGGGCAGAAGCGGCATGTTGTGGTTTTTCGCCTTCTTGCAGCTGGTTCCTTTGAGGAACTTGTTTATTCCCGTCAAGTGTACAAACAGCAGTTATCAAATATAGCTGTTTCTGGGAAAATGGAATCCCGGTATTTTGAAGGTGTACAGGTACACAATCGCCCTTTACTTTGTGGAACCAGGCTCCTGTTATCACTTGTTTGGTCAAATTTATAATTTTGATTTTGACCCAAAGGGAGTTCTTGCCATTCATGTATTGTCTTCTTTCCAGGATTGTAAGCAATTTCAAGGTGAGCTTTTTGGAATGCACGAGAACCGTGGACAAGATGGTGGATGTTGCTCTACCGCAAAGCAGGAATTACCGGACCTTGGGAACCATTTCCTTCCTCCAAAACAAACAGATGCAACAGTTTCACTAGGTTCAGAGACCGAACCTAGTGATCATGGGGGAGCCACAACAACTAAACCTGTGCTTGAAGAGCTTGGTGAGTTCAGTTCTCTGAATTTCCTTCCTCGTCTGTCGCGTATCCATTTGTTCCATGTAAACCTACACGAGATGAACTGCTAGATATGCATTGACTCCTTTGTTTTTAGGTATTTTGTATGCTCATCGTAATGAGGACATCATCAATGTCGGACCTAACAGTAAGAGGAAAATGGTAGAATGCATCCCTCATGAAGCTGCTAACGAGGCGGCTGCGCCTCTTAAGCGGAGGAGACTGGGTGATAAAGGTGGTATAGAAAGTGGCTCCTTATCAAAGGATTGGAAAAGGATCCAGTTCAGTCGGTTAGCCGAATCCATGGGTTTGAGTGAACTTGCATTGAGCAAGTGGGTACTATCAGCAACTCCTTCTGAAAGAGAGTATGTACTTCAAGACTACAGAAAGAGGAAGGAGAACATACCTAATGGTTGAAGTTGAAGGCAGTTGCCCCTCAAGTTTTGCTCCTTCGCCAAGTGTATGAAATTTACAGTAGTTGAATATGTTATTAGTGCTTTTGCCCGTTTACTAGTTTCAAAATTAGGTACATCCAGTAGTTTGAAATACGTAAATATACATTTTATAGCAGTACAGTACCACCTTGGTTTGTAGTTCTTCCATTGATGAAATATGCAGAAGGCTTTGGCTGGGGCCTGAGGCAAAGTGGAAAAGCAAGTCCTCCCATTGTCGTACCTGTCTCTGCCACTTCTGAGATTTGGCATTAACTAGACCAATTAGTGTGTTCATATAGCTTGATGCAGTTGTTTGACTTGTTATCAAAGTTCATTCCCTTGATTCACTTTTTCCTTTTCCTGTTAAAATAGCCATTTTATGCTCTTTTTAAGTTGTGTCCCTAGAGTACGAGGACTTGCGCATTTTCATGTCTTAAGCATCGAGTTTCAGTTGTGTTAGGGCTACATTACCTTGTGCGATCATTGACACTAGACTGTTATAATTTTTTTTGTTTGGAGTAGGCCTGGGATCTATATTATCATGTTTTCAGGCGGATAGACAAACAGCTTCAAACCATGACTACCTTGGATTTACAGGCAAGCCAAAATGCATGGATACTTTATTTTTTATATTGTTGTTTCAATGGTACTAACTAGCTCCCACTATTTAAAAATAGTCTGTTTCTCCGGAACTGGTTGAATGCCGCAATCTGCAGCTTGCTGTTCCTGGGACATATCGTGCTGGTAATATTGAATTGCTAAATTTCCCAGAATGCTTTTTTATTTACCCAACTTTACTCACTCTCGTTTCATGCCTCAGATTCACCTGTAGTGACGATCGCATCATTTGCACCTGAGCTTGTTGTCATCATGTCAAAACAGCGCCCTCGGAAATTGACCATTCATGGGAGTGATGGTGAAGATTATGCTTTCTTGCTGAAGGGACATGAAGATCTGCGCCAGGATGAACGTGTCATGCAGGTAGACTCTGTTTTTCACTTAGTGGTATTTCCTGTACTGTCAGCTGTTTCTGCAATGTGGTTATATTGCATGACCTCTTAGACATACAACGTTTCTATTGTCTTAAAATAATACTGTTGACTATTTTCTTGTTCTTTACCATGGGAAGGTATTTAAAGATTCAATATATTCTTTTCTTTTTTCCCAGCTTTTTGGATTGGTGAATACTCTACTGGAGAATTCTTGAAAAACTATGGAGAAGGATCTGGGTTAATTGGATGGGTGCCAAATTGTGATACCCTACACCAACTCATTAGAGAGTACAGAGAAGCCAGAAAGGTACGTCAGTGGTTTTTGGTGGATAGGTGTGGATGTGTGTATGCTTGCATGTGTATAATGGCCTATGGTTATGCTATTGCTTTTTTATTTGAAGCAGCTGCAATTGATTCACTCATGTGTCTTGATTGTCTCAGATCACCCTAAATCAAATCAAGAGCACAAGTATATGCTCAGTTTTGCTCCTGATTATGACAATTTACCACTAATAGCTAAAGTGGAAGTGTTCGAGTATGCCCTGCAAAATATGGACGGAAATGATCTAGCCAGGGTATTTGAATGCATCTCTTCATTAGTTGTTTTCCTCCGCTGTGGTCATTACTAGAGCTGACTTAGATCATGTTTCAGGTTCTTTGGTTAAAAAGTCGCACGTCGGAGGTGTGGTTGGAAAGGAGAACAAATTATACTAGAAGTTTAGCAGTGATGAGCATGGTATGATTTTTTATGGGATTATTTAACCTCTCATCTCAGGTTATCGCATGTCATGGTAAATAAAACCATGTTTCTGTTTCAGGTTGGTTACGTTCTTGGCCTAGGTGATCGACATCCAAGTAACCTTATGCTGCATCGCTACATGTACATAATCTTTGGAATTTGATCTGGGAAAACAAAAAAAATAAATTGTGCGTGTGCCATTTCTCATCTTATTCATCCTTTGCAGTGGGAAGATCTTGCACATTGACTTTGGAGATTGCTTTGAAGCGTCGATGAACTGTGAGAAGTTCCCTGAAAAGGTGCTTTCCAGAAACTTCTATATTGCTAGGTCTTGATAATTTTTGGTCAGGTTTGGAGACCCCTTAAACAATATCTTCAATGCAGGTTCCTTTCCGCTTGACAAGAATGCTTGTAAAAGCTATGGGGGTTAGCTGTATAGAGGGCAATTTCCGCTCCACGTGTGAAAATGTGATGCATGTTCTTCGAACAAATAAGGACAGTGTTATGGCCATGATTTTTCGTTTAATCTTCTTCTGTTTTTGGCCCTTGAATGACATGGTAACGCAACATTCCCTTCTGTAATTTTTTATGGGATTATAGGCATAGTGGTATTGGTATCTTTATCTTATTTAGTCAACCATTCAAATGAAACGCTTACCTGTTTTCTTGTGATTGTTTCTTATTAATTGTAGGCGCTTAACAATATTGGCCTTCGTGTTGTGTTGGATGTTGTGTACAATCATTTGCACGGAAATGGACCTTTTGATGTGAATTCTGTCCTGGACAAGGTGAGATTTTTTACCGAGCTGTGTTCCTTGTCTACTATGCTTTTCTAGTTATCCTGTAAGCTTCATGTCCCATTAGTTTTCTCTAATCTAACACCAAATTTGTGAATAAAAAAACAAAATCCAAAAAACCGAACTGCATCGAATAAATTTGGGAAAAAAAACGTTTTAAAATTTCCCATTGTTAGAATGAGAAACCTCTAGTGCCCAAAACAAAACAAAACAAATCTGTAAGAATAATTTGAGTCCAGCTCTTTAATGCTAAAAGAAGCAAAAAAACATTTTAACTAATAGTATTATTCAAAATTTTAATAAAGAAAAAAAAATTTAAAAATAAAGAAATGTCTACCAAAATGTAGAGACTACAGAGAAATCATATTTACAGCACATTGCCACCAATTCGGCCAACTCAGCAACAAGGTCACAAATTCCCAGAAAATCTCCATACCCTGAACTACAAATGGGCTCGGCTCGTGACCCTTGGGCCCCACCAGCAAGACCCGATCAAATCCACAGCTGTCCTCCGCTTTGTCCTTACATGCAAAGAACTAAGAAGGCCCACGTTGGATAAAGCAAAAACGCCTAACTAGCTGGCAAATTTTTAAAAAAACATTAAAAATTACTCCCTCGGTCCTTTAATACTTGTCTTCCTCACATCCCAATATTCAGTAGGGAACGCATATTGAAGAAGCCGGATGAGGTACTATTTGACCCCAAAAAAATCCGAATTTTTTTGTGAACGTACGTTAATCCTTAACGTACTTCCCAGAAAAAATTAGGGGCAAAATTGTCTCAAATAGTGAGTCTACCGGCCGTTTTAAGATACGTGCCGAAACAGTAAAAGCAAAAGCTAAAACGACATTTATTGAGGGACGGAGGGAGTATTAAATTATTAATATATAAAAAATCATAAAAATATAATAAAAACAAAGATAATATAAGTATAAAATTATAAAAAATAAAAACATAAAAATACAGAAAAAAATTTATAAAATGTAGTAATAACTTATAAAATTATAAAAAAATCAAAAATATTTTAATTTTTAATTAGCTATATCTTTTAATTTTTTTTATAATTTTTCAGTTCTTTTTATAACTTTTCGTCAAGTTTCATTGTTTATAATAATTTTTTAGAATTTTTGGATACTTTTATGATTATTAAAAAAAAAATTAAATGAAACATGCTTCTCATAGTTAGTTAGATCCAAAGAAAAATTAATAGCACACCTGTTTCACGGTTAACATTTTACGCTGTTATAGTGAACAATTTTTTGTTGCATTGTTTTTCAGTCGCTCACTCACATGCTATATTTACAATCACAATGGAGCAACAGAAAAATTCTCAGTATCCTGCTGAATTAAGTAATAGTGATGATATCCTATGTGCGAAACTCCACTTAGTTGATCTTGGTGGATCAGAACGTGCAAAAAGGACAGGTGCAAATGGGCACCGCCTGAAAGAAGTTACTTTCTTTTCAGTTTTCTCCATGAAGCTGAGAATTCCGTTGCTTAAATTCAAGAATTTCTGATGTGAGCTTATGATGGAATGACGTCCATAGCCTTGGTCATAACACCATTCCGACTTTTCTGTTTTGATGTCTTTTGGAATACTAAGATTTTCCACACACACAAAAAAAGATAGAAGAAGGGATTGGTTAGGTTTTGAATGCTTTGATGTTGTATCTTATTTTAATCCTAGTATTTGTTCGGTGTAGGCATTCATATCAACAAAGGTCTATTGGCTCTTGGAAATGTTATAAGTGCCCTAGGGGATGAGAAGAAGCGGAAAGAAGGAGGCCATGTCTCATATCATCACTTATAACACGGCTCTTGCAGGCATGGACATCATTTCTTTCTTCTCATTTGTAAACTGAAAGTAAAGCAAAAGAAGCTTAATGTACTCTGCTGTCATTGCTATTATAATTTGAGTTTACTGGATGAAAGAATTTGAAGAGTATTCTCTTATTTCTTTCTTGAATAGTCTCTTTAAATAGGTATATATACACATATAAGGGTAATTACATCACTAAATTAGAACAAATATATGAAATAACATTTTTTTATTTAATTGTTAATTCGAACTTACCATTTTCCATGTTAAATAAGAAAAAGAATGAATTGACAAAAGAAAAGATCCGGAAAAGACGGGAAAAAGAAGAAGACACTGAATTGACAATGCATCAACAATATAGAACAAATATATGAAATAACATTTTTTTATTTAATTGTTTGTTCTATATTAATTAATTTATTATTCGAACTTACCATTTTCCATGTTAAATAAGAAAAAGAATGAATTGATAAAAGAATAGATCCGGAAAAGACGGGAAAAAGAAGAAGACGGTGAATTGACAATGCATCAACAATATAGAACAAATATATGAAATAACATTTTTTTTATTTAATTGTTTCTTCTATATTAATTAATTTATCATTCGAACTTACCATTTTCCATGTTAAATAAGAAAAAGAATGAATTGACAAAACAATAGATCCGGAAAAGACGGGAAAAAGAAGAAGACCGTGAATTGGCAATGCATCAACAATATAGAACAAATATATGAAATAACATTTTTTTTATTTAATTGTTAATTCGAACTTACCATTTTCCATGTTAAATAAGAAAAGGAATGAATTGACAAAAGAATGGATCCGGAAAAGACGGGAAAAAGAAGAAGACAGTGAATTGACAATGCATCAACAATATAGAACAAATATATGAAATAACATTTTTTATATTTAATTGTTTGTTCTATATTAATTAATTTATCATTCGAACTTACCATTTTTCATGTTAAATAAGAAAAAGAATAGATGTGGAAAAGACGGGAAAAAGAAGAAGACAGTGAATTGACAATGCATCAACAATAATGCATAACAATATAGAACAAATATATGAAATAACATTTTTTTTATTTAATTGTTAATTCGAACTTACCATTTTCCATGTTAAATAAGAAAAAAAATGAATTGACAAAAGAATGGATCCGGAAAAGACGGGAAAAAGAAGAAGACAATGAATTGACAATGCATCAACAATATAGAACAAATATATGAAATAACATTTTTTTTATTTAATTGTTTGTTCTATATTAATTAATTTATCATTCGAACTTACCATTTTACATGTTAAATAAGAAAAAGAATGAATTGACAAAAGAATAGATCCATAAAAGACAGTGAATTGACAATGCATCAACAATAATGCATCAACAATATAGAACAAATAAATGAAATAACATTTTTTTTTATTTAATTGTTTGTTCTATATTAATTAATTTATTATTCGAACTTACCATTTTTCATGTTAAATAAGAAAAATAATGAATTGACAAAACAATAGATCCAGAAAAGACGTGAAAAAGAAGAAGATAGTGAATTGACAATGCATCAACAATAATGCATCAACAATATAAAACAAATAAATGAAATAACATTTGTTTTATTTAATTGTTTGTTCTATATTAATTAATTTATCATTCAAACTTACCATTTTCCATGTTAAATAAGACCATTGAAGCATCTCAAACACAAGCACGCGCATCTCTTCCACGGTTCCACCAAGCCAACTTCTCATCTTGCAGACACCGCGATATCTCCTCCCTTCAAAAACCAAACCCTGTCCCCCAAATCTCCTGCAGCAAAACCCCAATCCCAACCCTCCCACACCAAAAACCCAACCCAATGGGGATCTGGTTCTAAGAACAAGCCCAGCATGTAGCTCCTCCTCCAAAACAAGCCTCCACCTCTAAGAAGAGAAAGTGGTCCAGTGAGGCTGATCAGACTCCCATAGCGTCCACGAGCGGGGCTGAAAATGGTGGTGTCGGTGGATCTGTTGGGCGAAGAGTATTTTTATTTCTCCTTGAAGAGAAGAACCAGATGACATCGATGAGGAGAGGCTGCAACTGGTTCTTCTTCCAGCCTCTCCTCATCGATTTCCATTCTCCCCAACAGATCCACCGACACCACCATTTTCAGCCGCGCTCGTGGACGCAACGGGAGTCTGATTAGCCTCACTGGACCATTTTCTCTTTGGGTATCAGTTTCCACTTATGGCATAACCTTTAGCGTTGCTATGCTCTGATTATTGCAGCTCAAAATTCGGAATGACTTTGACCCTGTGCTATCTCCCGAGAGCTCATTGTTTGTTTTGAAAACTAACAAACAAGTAAGTGAATATTGATGCTTACTTCCTAGAAGCAAATATGATTGTTTGCACCTGACACTTCTGTTATTTCCAATCAATAATAGGTTGCTTATCAAGACATTTTAAAGGCTGACACTGCAGCCTTCCCTGACTTTCAAACTGAAAAACAAAGCAAAGCTTGAAAATCCTACCACGCCCTTCCATATCAACGAGTAAGACAAACTAGTTTTTATGCAAGGTAAAACATGCAAATTTCCGGTGCCTATTTCTTGGAATAGTTAACTGCCTTTTCAAAATCGCAACTACTTAGCCTTAAATTCTCTTTAATGTTGTTCCATGTGTCATATTCTTTTCATACGTGCTTCACTTTGATAGGCTACTGGGTTTTGTCAAGACTCGAGGTCTTTAAAAGGGAAAGACTGCCTCTTTCTTATCCTTTTACTCACATTTCGAATTCTCTTTGCTATCTTCCTTTCTCTTTCTTCTCACAGAGAACTTCTCAACTGCTCACCGGCACCACTGCTCTTTCTGCAATTCTCTTCTTCAAGGTACCCTTTTTCATCTTCTTCTTAGATTTTTCTTCATTACCTTCATCATCCAGGGGGTGAATTTCAAAATATGAAATTCAGAGGAGGTTTTTGATTTTCGACGATAGTTTAGGGTAGTAAAATCTATTTCCCCTAATAAATATAGGAATATAAAGAGTAATATTTATGGTTGGGGGACTGGTTTTTTTTCTTTTCCACAAGAAACATGCCAATTCTTGATATTTTCTTTTTTTGTTTCTTGTTATTTAAGATAAATTGCTCGTTGACTGTGGAATGGAAGGAAATTTCATAGTAGTGGCGCTATTAGGTCACCACCAAAATCTGCTCATCTGACTTTATTTTGTTTCCAGCAAAAGATCTTGTGACTTGCACGAATGGTTTAGTCTCTATACTGGTTAGTTGAATTTCCTAACATTTAATATTAAAATTATAAATAATGAGTATATTAAATGACACTTATAATTGTATAAGAAACACAAAAACAAATTTAACGTGAGGGCACCATAAACGGCATGTACACATAATCAAGAAGTACTCAAATTAGTCAAACTGTTCCAAGAGAGAAAAAAGAACCAGAGCATTGAACTTTTCCCAACCACAGATAAAACGACTACAATGATGTGACAATAAATAATCCAGATGTGTTGTGATAACAGGAGATGCTGAATGATACAAGGCAGTATGTACAAGGTAGATTAGTTTCAATGAAAGAGGCAAAAAAAGGGATCTATAACTTAAAAAAGACACGGGCAATTTGCCAACACTTTCTTGGTAACTAGAAAGACCTAACTATCTCTCTCTCTAAAACTCACTCACTCTAAACTCTCTCATCTCTTACTCTTTTTAGGGTAAATGTTGGGCTGCCGCCGGCGTCTCACTTGGCCGGCGGCAACCCCCTTTTTTCTTTTCTTTTGTTTCTTTTCGTTTTCTCTCTTTTTCTTCTTCGTTTCTGTGTGTTCTTTTTGGCCTAGCAAGTGTGTGGTGTCGGTGGATGCTGATCGTTGTGTGGCGGCGCTATGCGTTGTGGCCGGGGGCAAGAAGGCGGCTAGGAGAGCTATGGATGTCTCAGGGGGATGCATTGGTAGCGAGGGTGCGGTTTGGCAGTGGTGTTGGGTCGGATCTGGATCCATTTTGCTGCGGTGAGTGACGTTTTATGCTGGTTTTCTTTGGTACAGCGTGTGTGATGGCTGCGAGGTTGCGTGGATGGTTCGGTGGTGGCGGTGGCCGGGTCGAATCTGGATCTAGTTTCAGCAGTGGTTTGTCGTTTTGACGGTGTGCGGTGGTGACGGCGTGGTTGACGGCCAGGAGTGGCGCGATCGTTGGCTGGGTTGGTGGTCGGCGATTGGATTTGTTGGCCGGTGGTTTAGTGTTGCAGTTGTGGGCGGCTAGATCGAGGGAGGAAATGTGAGCGGGTTTGGCTAGGGACCGGCGATTTGGGTCTGAGTAGCTGCATTGGCAGGCGAGTGTTGGGAACGACGTGTGGCTGGCGAGTGGCTGGGTGTGGATTTTTGGACCTTTTTGGTCATGAGTTATTGAGGTTGTGGGCGTTCGGTTGCAAGGATCGACGAGAGGGTGCGGTGATGGAGGCGGTGATTGATGCCGTGCTGGATGCAGTGTTGGTTGCCGATTTGATTGGGTTGTGATGTTGCGCGTTGATTGGAGGAGGTTGCGAGGTCAGGGAGACTGTGTGGTGCCGGCGGTTGGAGGCTGGCCGTGGTTTTTGTAGTACTGGTTGCGTGGAGTCGGTGTTGTTGTTTTCCGGCGGTTCGACGATAGTTTAGGGTAGTAAAATCTATTTCCCCTAATAAATATAGGAATATAAAGAGTAATATTTATGGTTGGGGGGCTGGTTTTTTTTCTTTTCCACAAGAAACATGCCAATTCTTGATATTTTCTTTTTTTGCTTCTTGTTATTTAAGATAAATTGCTCATTGACTGTGGAATGGAAGGAAATTTCATAGTAGTGGCACTATTAGGTCACCACCAAAATCTGCTCATCTGACTTTATTTTGTTTCCAGCAAAAGATCTTGTGACTTGCACGAATGGTTTAGTCTCTATACTGGTTAGTTGAATTTCCTAACATTTAATATTAAAATTATAAATAATGAGTATATTAAATGACACTTATAATTGTATAAGAAACACAAAAACAAATTTAACGTGAGGGCACCATAAACGACATGTACACATAATCAAGAAGTACCCAAATTAGTCAAACTGTTCCAAGAGAGAAAAAAGAACCAGAGCATTGAACTTTTCCCAACCACAGATAAAACGACTACAATGATGTGACAATAAATAATCCAGATGTGTTGTGATAACAGGAGATGCTGAATGATACAGGGCAGTATGTACAAGGTAGATTAGTTTCAATGAAAGAGGCAAAAAAAGGGATCTATAACTTCTTCTTTTTTTTAAGCAGAAGAATATATATTATATAAAAGAATGGCCATGAAGGACATGGCAAAACCAACCAGGGATCTATAACTTAAAAAAGACAATCCAATGCTGAAAGCAAATACCAATATCCCCATCATAAATTTATAACTCGTAATGAACAACAGTCGAAATCTAGAACACTGATAAATGACCAGCATGTACAGTTGTGAGGTTCCTGCTCATGCATTGGTGCATTTGTATAAAATTGTGCACAAAACTATTCTACAGGAAGGAAAACAAAAGATGGAAGAATTTTTTAGTAGCACTCTCCTACTTTGTTTTGTTTGGAGGGAAAGTGATTCTTTTTAACAGGAGAAGCTTGGGAGGGTGTCGGAGCATTGAACTTTTCCCAACCACAGATAAAACGACTGTGTAGACTGACATAGTTCTCATCTTTGATTTTCAAAGTGTGCAGCTTCATCTTAACTGTTAGGTCACCCTCTGAACCAACGATGTGCACCAACGATGTGCACCTGTAAAATAATATATACAATTAAATAACTATGAAAGGATAGCAGTTTAACACATCTAGTACTGAAAAATAACAAAATGTAATATAACAAGTGTGAGTGGATAAATCAAACAACCACGCGCTTCCTTAATTTCGTGTTTGGTTATAGCAGTCAGAAGCAGACGGATCCCCCAAACAGCATGCATGTGCATGCTCTCACATACCAAAAATTATAAAAGCAATCCAAAAAAAACATGTTGAGAGATCACTCCGTCTTTCTTCATCAGTAGATCTATGAATCTAGAATCCACTAGGGTTTATGAAAAAAATACAGTGAAGGTGTGCAGAAAGACTATCCAGAAAATTTAAATAAGAAATTAGTAACTCTTAATATATTTATTATAATTATTAATTTTTTTCCAAGAAATATATTTATTAGTAGATTGATGATATATATTAGTTTCATGACGCCCCAAACATAAGTGATGCAAAAACATCCCAGCGTCATGACGCCTCGAATGTAATTTTTTTTTCTAAGGAAAATATTTATTAGTTTATTAATCTTTATAAATAGAAGAAAATAATATTTTCTCACTAAAAAAATAATATTGAAACAAAAATGTTTTTTGGGTTTCAAAAATTTGAAAAATAGTGCTAAGTAAACACATTTTTCAGTTTTCAGATCAAAAAAATTTAAAAAAACAGTACAAAGTAAACAAATTTTTTTTATGAAATCGATCACTACGCACCCATGATCATAACAACAAGAGACCCAACAATTAAAAAAAAAATGGAAACTCGAGTTTCAAAGAACCTAGTCTCATCTCAACTATTTAGTTACATGGAAAATGTATAGAATGAGATTTTTGGCGGGAGAAGGTGAGTAGTCATTGAGTTAATCAGTCTCTGGCAGTCCATTGCCCTTTTGTACATCTGCCTGCCAGCTGCTTGGAACATTTTTCATTTACGTTTTTCTACCTGCCAGCTGCTTTGAGCATCTTTTCATTTACGTTTTTCAAAAATTTTTACTTATTTTTTCAGATAGCCTGTGTTTGGTAGCTTAGGTAGTTCCCATTTCCAACAATATGCTAAAAAGCCTGATTCTGCTTCCAAACTGCGGGATGGATAGATAGAGAGATGATGACGATGCCCTTATGAGACCAAAAAGTACTTCTACTACTTCTCTTGTAAAACCTACTGCCCAATCATCCGACACCATTTTGTTTCCATGTTTGACCAAATGGGGAAAAAAAGGGGAAGAAAGGCCAGCTGAGAATTCCGTGGCTAATCACTAGTGCCACGTGTATAAGTCCCCTGCATTTTTTTTGTTTTTAACTGACATGGCGTGCATCCGTGCACAACTCACTTGGCCTTTCCCCCACTAATCAGTTTCACAAATCGATTAATTTGTCAGGAAGTAAAGCTAACATACTGTTAAGTAATTTGTCACAAATCGATCCCGGAGGAAATGAGCAATGCGAGGTAGCAATGAAGTTATTGCTCAGGCGGACAAGCCGATCCCGGTGCTCAAGATATCTAAGAACTATATCAGCAACTTCTCTGTACCTTGACATCATGAACTCACCAGTGTTCCTGCACGTATGAATACATGTACCCAAGTGTCAGCTGCACTTATAGCTTTGAATCCTTGGGACACATTTAAAGAAATGAAAGAACTAACAGAAACAATGGGTTAATTAAAAAGGGCAAGCTGGTGGTTCTCTAAACTAAACTACTCCAATAATTAAAATTAATTAAAATGTATGCTATGAACAGGGACATTTTTACCCCATCCATCTTGCGTAGCCTCAAACATGCGATAATACCTGTCAAATGCACAACAAAATTGAACTCATTTCAATATGAAGCAGAGTGAAATAGCAAGAAATGGGGGTAGAAGTTCAATGCTTTCAGGAGAACAAGAGACGTCCAATCAAACTATTCAGGCAGGGCATTCTTGTTGGACAAGAAACATTTTATATCTATGGAGGATAAGTTTGTCTAGAAGACATTGTTAATTATCAAGCTCAAACGGTACAACTGCGAAAAATAAATAAATCAGTACAAAAGCTCAAGTTCAGTTTCAATATACTTAGGACTTGCTCTTTGAGCCATTTCAAACAATCCCAATTTAACAATTATATTGAATGTGTAAGCTTCACTACACAGGAAATAAGGGCAGTACTGAACATTGATCACATAACAAGGAAGAAAATTTACACAGTTGCGCATGCACAATTAATCGAAATAAACATGCAGAAAAAAGGTGAAAATTGCAGAAAAATTCAAACACGCATTAAAAACACACAAAATTAAATTTTTTTTTTCAATAACCAGAAGATTTATAAATGTTGAATATATTCTAGCTACAGTAGAATATCCATTCACACCAAAGTCTCCATACGCATACACCACCTCCACCTACCATTCACCAAAGTCCAAGTCTAAGATCTCTGCATCACCTACCTCAGTTGAATAATCATCCAATGCTGCCATCACTGCATACGTATATATCAAACTTAGAAGTGTATAAATAGGAGTAGTTTCTATTGTAATAATTCAAGCAATCCATTACAATCTTTTCTATATTACATTGCTTCAGAGTTTCTAACATGGTAGCGGAGCTAGTCTCCCAAATCCATTTTTGATTTTTTTCGCTCCGGCGAACTTTATTTTCAGTCTTCCGCTGTAAAACTCCAAAATTCAAACTTCTCTAAATCTCACACGAACCACACCATTAGACTCACAATAATTTTTTTCACCACTCTGGAAAATTTCAAGCCATTCCGAGGTCCCAGGCACCGTCTACGCACTGCACTCGCTGCCTACTCCGGCGTGAGAATTGCTTCTGGGTAAGCATTGGTACTGTTTGTACCAATTAATTAGTAATGGCATATTTGTAAATATGATCATTACTTGTCCTTCTATTATTGGTCCACGTGTTCTCTTGTGAGTGGTCCACTTGTCCTCTCGTGATTGGTCCACGTGTCCCCTCGTGATTGGTCCACGTGTCCTCTTGTGATTGGTCCACGTGGCAGGTCAATCTTGTTGGTTGACTTTGACTTTTCGGTTCAATTCTTTGACCGCCCGGTTCACCCATTTTATTCCGGTTTGTGAGAATCTTAGACCGGTTCCTAAGGTTTTCGAGGGTGCTCTATCCGATTTTGGGGTCTGTTTTGATCAATTCGGCTTTGTATTATCTGGTTCAACTCTTTGCTCATCCGGTTCCTTGACATTCCTTCCGGTTCTTGACACCATGGCTCAAGATAATGTTACCCAACCTATTTCCACCATGCTCGATGGTTCCAACTACACCTTGTGGCTTCAAGATATGCGCAATTTTCTCAAAGGGCGTAAACTTTGGCGTTATGTCACTGGTGATATTAAAGAACCCACGGCGAAAAAGGAAGAAAGCTCAGATTCATTTCAGTCCAGACTTGAAGAGTGGGACAGCAACAATCATAAAATCATTACTTGGGTTGGTAACACCTCAGTTCGCTCAATTCGACAACAGTTTGGTCGTTTCGACACGGCCAAAGAGGTATTCGATTTTCTGGCTAACCGTTATTCTGCTACTAATGTTGCCTCTCGTTTACAATATCTCAACACTTTGCATGATATGCAACAAGAACCTGGTCAATCAATCTCTGATTTTTATTCAGCAATATCTTATCTGTGGGATCAATTAGCTCTATCAGAACCAAAATGGTTATGCCCTGGGGATGCACAACTCTTTTATGAGTATCGTGATGCGCTACGTCTCTATCAATTTGTTATGGCAATTCATAGTGATTATGAACATGTCAAGACTAATTTACTCCATCGTGATCCATTACCAACTGTGGATAAAGCTGTCATTGAGCTCATTGCCGAAGAAACCTGTCGCACATCCTCTCGCGTCTCTAAACAGTCTGTCCTTGCTACCACATCAACACCACCAAATAAACCACACAACAATTCTGACACTTCCTGCAGGTATTGCAAGAAACCGGGTCACACAATCACCAAGTGTTGGGCATTGCAAAGGAAACGTGAACAAGGCACCAGTCAATCCAGAAATACATCCTCATCATCTCGACCATTCTCTCGACCATATGCCGCTGTAACTGACAGTGCTGCTCCAACCACTTCAACAGAACCCACACCAACTCTTACTCCCAATGACATCGAAACAATTGTCTATCATGCGCTCTCTCATGAATGGAATCAAAATACCGTCCTCTCCACCACATCGGGTAATACTTCTTGGTTATTTGATTCTGCTTGTTGCAATCATATGACACCTGACCCATCATATTTCTCCTCCAAAACTTTAACGTCTACAACACCACCAATTCACACTACCGATGGCTCCCTTATGAATATTACCCATATTGGATCTGTTCACACACAACATCTTGCTATTTCTAACACATATCATGTTCCTAAATTATCTGTGAACCTCTTATCTGTTGGTCAAATCTGTGATATGGGATTTAATGTTTTGTTCTCACCTAGTGGTGTGACTCTGCAGGACTCTGTAACCAACAAGATAGTTGGGACAGGCAATAAAATAGGACGTCTATTTGAACTGTCATCACTTCATCTTCCTTCCAATTCCTCTACTGTTGCTGCCACCCCATCTAGTGCATCTATTACTTTAAATATTTGGCACTCTCGCCTCGGTCATGTTTCTAAGAATAAACTTAAACATTTGTCTCATCTTGGTGTTTTGGGAACTGTTCCTAATGTTGATTTTGATTGTCTTTCTTGCCAACTTGGAAAACAACCCGCTCTCTCTTTCAATAAAAATGATAATATTGCTAATGCTCCTTTTGATTTAGTGCATTCTGATGTTTGGGGACCTTCCCCTATTTCCACCATGGGAGGATCTCGATATTTTGTTGATTTTATTGATGATTTTTCTCGATACACTTGGATCTATTTGATGAAAAACAGATCTGAATTACTTGGTATTTATCGTGAATTCTCTACCATGATTAAAACTCAATTTTCATGTCACATTAAAAAAATTCGATCTGACAATGCCCTTGAATACACACAACGAGCTTTTCTTGATATTTTGAAACAGGATGACACCATTCCTCAATACTCTTGTCCAGGCACCTCACAACAAAATGGTCGCGCAGAACGTAAGCATAGACATATCCTAGACACAGTTCGCACTTTACTCATTGATGCCTCCATCCCTGAACAATTCTGGGGAGAAGCGGCTCTTACAGCTGTTCACACAATCAACAGAATACCTTCCACTGTTCTTCAGAATCACACACCCTTTGAAAAATTATTTGGTAAACTTCCCTCTTACTCCAATCTCAAAATTTTTGGCTGTGCCTGTTTTGTCCTTCTACAGAAACATGAACACCACAAACTTGAACCCCGTTCACGGTTATGTTGTTTTATTGGGTATGGCACTAATCAGAAAGGTTACCGCTGTTATGATCCTGTTAGTCGACGCCTTCGGGTATCTCGACATGTGATTTTCTGGGAAAACAAATATTTTTCAAAAATCTCTTCATTTCATCTTTCTGTGGATCTTCACAATCAATTTTTTACTAATCCTGCTATTAAGCTTTTTCCAGGAGAGTTGAGTGGAGAGAATGATATCAGTGAGGAAAATAGCTTGCATGAAAACAGAGAGCATGCAGAGGGTGAGCGAAACACTGTGAGAGTTCAACCACATAGTGAGGTACAAAGTCCACCGAGTGATCCATCCATCCAACCACATAGTGAGGTACAAATCCCACAAGAGAATGATATCAATGAGGAAAACAGCTTGCATGACAACAGAGAGCATGCAGAGGGTGAGCAAAACACTGTGAGAGTTCAACCACATAGTGAGGTACAAAGTCGACCGAGTGATCCATCCATCCAACCACATAGTGAGGTACAACATATAAATATTGAAAATGTTCCTTCCACTTCCCGTTACCCCTCTAGAACTCGTGTTCTCCCCACTAAACTTGGTGACTTTCATCTTTACTATGCCTTGGCTACCTTACATGAGCCAAATTCTTTTCGTGAAGCATCTTCTAACCCACTTTGGCAGAAAGCAATGAAGGAAGAACTCGATGCATTACAGGACAATGACACATGGGACATTGTTGATCTCCCGGCAAGAAAATCAAAAGTGGGATGCAAGTGGATATACAAAATCAAGACCAAATCTGATGGGAGTCTTGAACGATACAAAGCAAGATTGGTAGTGTCGCTACCCGATTTTTGACTTTTCATCGCAACCTTTACGTTTTTGCCACTTTTTAGCTTGTCTAGATCAAATTTCTATCGATTCTTGGTCCTAGGCTAGTTTGTTTAAGTTTTTTGGTTATTTCATGCCTTTTTAATTTTTCGTACTTTTAACTGTCTTTTTGCGAACTTCTATCGGGCTCGAGTAAGTTTTCCGGGACCGAGGTTCGAATGCGTTATTTCTTTAATTGATAATTACGTGTTGATTTTCTCTTTCACGCCACCGCGTTCAGTTTCGTTCAATTTTTGTCGTAAGGACATTTATTTTACGCGTGAACATTTTGTTGTTTCCGAAGGAGAAAATACATGCGTCGAAACAACTTTCGCATATTTTCACTGTATTTTACTTTTCTCGTCTTATTTTTCTGCACGCTTTGGTTCCCTCGGTTCGAATTTATTTTCGTTCTCGATCGTCTTCGCTCGTACCAAAATATCTCGTTCGTATGGGAATTAATGCATTTTAATGCATGTTTTGTTTTCCTTCTTTGTGATTGGCTCTCCCACGGCCTGGCAGACACGAATTAGCATGGTTCCCTTGATATTATTTTCAACAGATGGACACAGAACACAGAGGCTTGGAGGACCACGCCCTTGCTTGCTTTCCTTTCCACTCACGGTCGGAGACCAGGACGGGCTGAGCTCATTCAACCATGGCTTTTTGCCTATAAATAGGAGGCTCTTCACCATCGCGCGGGGGACGGGTGGTCGCACCTATTCATCATCAACATCCAACCGAAAGCAGAAAGGGAGCGTTTATGGTAAGTTCCAAGCTCTCTCTCTCTAACCTCTCTCTTGATTAATTTTCGTTTACGCATGCATAAACTGAATTAATGGCCTAAACTTGTTTTAAATGCTTTTTCATCAAATTATATGGTATGTTCTTGCTCCAATTTAAATGTCTACTGCTCGAACTAATTATTTGTGAATTGTTGACATTAATGCATATTAATCTTCAAGGTGGAAATTGATTGTGGTTTGTGATTGAATTGGCTTGAGTTTTGCTTGGTTTTGTTCGGAGATTTACTGTGCTTCGTCTCTGTGCGTTGTGACGAGTTTTTTCATGATGATTCGTTGGCTGTTTGTTTCACCGTTACTTGTCCGTTTCTCGCATGAAATCACATGCTTCTTTCCTTCGTTTGCTAGGTTGCTTGTCTACGGTTTTCGAAGGGTTTTATTGCTGTTTGGGTTTGTAAAGTTTCTGGGCTGTTTTGGGCAGCTAATAGTGTTGGTTGGGAAGCTTGGGTCGCCGGCCATGGCCGCCGGCGACATGAAGGGGGAGAACAGCCATGTGGCTGTTCTCGTTGGAGAAGAAGAAGGTGACGGGCTTCAGCCCGTCCCTTTTTATTTCAAATGCTGATGGGCTTGACTTGGTCAAGCCCATATGTCTATTTTCCTTAGTTTTAATTTTCAGCATGTTGCATGAGCCTATTCGATCCATTTTCATCAATTTGTTTAAATTACTCGTGTGATATTTTGACTTGCTAAATTCGCATAAGAATGTTTATATGCATGTATGATGTATTATTTATTTTTATGCTATGTATGAGGTTTTATTTAGCTTATAACATGTAATCTATCATGAATTTCAAATTGCATGTTTTACATGATGTTTTATTTGGTATGTGTCGTGCCAATTTTGTTGTAAAAATCATGAAGTGCTCACATGAATGTTTATTTGTTTTATGACTGCTTGTATGAAATAAACGGTGCATGTGCTTTTTATTATTTATTATCCTTAAATTCGTACTAATACTCTCACTTTGTAGGTTAAGTTTCGAACCTTCAATCGAAAAGTACGTTTTTACCTTTCTTTCATTCAATTTAAATGATTTCTGTAAAAGATGTTTGCATGCATTGTGTCCCTAAATTAGGAATCCAAGTGTGGGCCTAGCCCGGCCCATTAGAATGGTAAGCATTATTTTCACGCATTCGTATGTGATAATCAACTGTCTACTACTTTTAATTGCACTTGTTGTAATAATTAATTGTTAAACTTGTTGTAATAAGTTAATTACTCGTTATCAACTCGTTTGCTTTTAATTATCCATCTCAATTGTTGTAATAATTAGCGAGGGTTTTAATTAATTATTTCACTTGGTGTAATAGTTTAGTTATTCAGACCTCCAATTTGTAATAATTACGTAAGTAGTTTTATTATGAATTGTGGTTTGTAATAATTACTTAAGTAGTTTTATTATGAATTGTGGCTTGTAATAATTAGTTAAGTAGTTAAAAATCGTGTATGGTCATTATATCTACATATTTATGTCAATTGTCCTTAACGACGGTTTTGAAGGGATGGATCGATCAGGGTTCATCTAAAAGGTAAGCTTACCTTAAAACGTTTCCTTGTATGATCACACAAAGGTCCAAAGCCTTGATCGTATCGAAAGCATGATACCCTAGTAGGCGTTAGAGCCACCCTACGCGTAGGCATGACATATAGAATTGCTATTAAATAAAATCAACCCACATGCTTACATGTTTACAACACTTGTCTTTCATACCGTGAGATAAATTGTTTTTCTTTACTAAATGCTACGCATGGTGGCTCCAAAGGCCATGCCAACCCTATGTGCATTCATTAAAATGTACCTTGCTAGTTTTGCCATGACAGATCACTTAGTAAATAGATAATCATGCATGGCCTTATGATAAGGGGGAGCGTCCGCTCTAGCATCGAGGCAAAATGGTAACCCCATCCCTCGAACCCCCAAACGGAAATAACATGACCCTAATGCTAAGATGTAACGTCTCCTTAGAGGGCCAATTACATGTTCAAAACATTTTAAAACACCTCGCATACCGGTAACCTTTTTTAAGGATGTGACTTGGGTGCCTAACACCTTCCCAAGTCCATAAATACGACCTCGAACCATCGTTCTTTGGTTTAGACCATTGTGCCTTAGTTTGTTTATTTTTTGCCATAACATTAGGTTCCCTAAACCTTAGAAAAATAGGGTGGCGACTTCATTGCATTATGCGAAGCATCCATTTATGCTTAGCATCCGCCGCGAACCTTAAACTCGTTTTCAACGAAAAAGGGGGTGCGACAGTTTGGCGACTTCACTGGGGACTAGTAGGGTCGAAGCCGGTTTTATGGTGTTTGCTTTTATTTGCTTTAAATAAATTGTTTTCGTGACTGTTATTGTTGTGTCTTTATTAATTTGCTCATATGCATCATGCATAATGCTTATCGCCGGCATTGACACCCTTTAGGATTTAGGAAGATACTAGTGAAGCCCTGAGGACCTGTGTCCCAGTATGCTTACACGAACCCTAACTCGGATGTTGGACCCTTAAATGGATTGAGCGAACGGAATCCTTTTATAATTCGGTCAACGCTCTCGTATCCGCTTAGGGGGACCCTTTAGGAGGGCACCATTCGGGAACCTTTCAGCCATGCTAGTTTAGTGGAGTCACACCAGCATATGCATCATGTTCGTGCATTTATAGTCGTGTTTATGGCTTTACTTTATACTCGTATTTTCTTCATGTTGTGTTTCACTAACGCAATAATTTTCTTTTTTGCTCATAAACATCCCCCATCTTACTTATTCACTCAAATGGCAACACCAACGATGCTTTCACTTAATACTTTCGGGATTTCGAGCTACATCGATCAGTTATAACAAAGGGGATATGTTGAAATCAGGTTTCGTCGACCAAGATTGGGAAGGAAGAAGTGGAGATGCAGAAATGGGAGATTGCGTCGTCGAAATATTTTAGTATGAGCGAGCGGATCCGGACTTTCAAGGTTGATGCCTCCGCAAGAAGGAGCATGCGCCAGATACTCCAAAGTTTTGCTTTTTGCCCAATGTAATTTCTAGACTTTGTCTACTTGTTCTTAGACGAATCTAGATAGTTGGTCCAACATGTATTAGGTGTGTGCGTTGCAAAACATCAGCAATGATAAAGCTTGTAAGTTTTTCGGATGAATTTGGGGAGTGTTTTACTACAAAGGATGTCAAAAGACCGCAACTCCTGAAGCACATCTCGCACACAAAAAGTTTTTCGAAGCGCAAGGACAGTCGCTCCTTCTTGATCCCAGCTGCGCGACCTTTTGTCTTGGCCAAAACGGAGATGATTGGTTCGGATTTTACACTCAGACATAACATGAAAGATGTTCCCAACATGTTGAAGTTTTACCATGCAAAATTTCATGAAGCTCTGGGCAGCCAAACTCTCGCAAAAAGGTTTTTTTGGAACGCAAAGATAGTTAATTTCCAGTAGCAAAACGCCATAGCGTTTTGCCCAAAACGCTATGGCATTTTGACCCTGAAAGTGTAAAGGCTAGTTTTTGGTTCCTCCTTCCTTGGACGAGTTCCCATTCACTTGACATGTCGCGCGCTCTTTTGTTTTGGCCGATATCGACACGGTAGGCTCAGAATTTCCGTTCGACCAAAACACAAAAGTTGTTCACAACACATTGAAGTGTGTTCACACCAAATTTCAGAGCCTTCTGGGCGGTACATCTCTCGAAATTAATTTGGACGTGAGGATGGCTGCTCTACTCAGCCCAAGTTGTGCGTTCTTTTATTTTGGCCAAATAGGCATGCTGGGCTCAGAATTTCCGCTCGGCCAAAACACGAAAGATGTTCATAACTCATTGAAGATCTTCCATGCCAAATATGGGATTTTTTTGAGTGGCATATCTCTCGCAATTAATTTCGAAGTGTAAGGATGACAGGTTTCTCGGTCTCAGCCGCGCGTTCCTCTACCTGGGCCAATATGGATACGATTAATTTGGAATTTCAGCTCGGCCAGAGCACCGAAGTTATTGATAACAGATTGAAGTATGGTCATGCCAAAAATCAACCTTTTTGGGCGACGGATTTGGAGTTTTTCCGAGCATGATAACATTAGCTACTCGCGCCATTTTTTTGCTTCAAGGGTTTCCATTGATAGCATCCAAGATCGCATCGCGTCATTTGGAATGAATAAAAGCTTCCTTTATATCTTCACCAGAGTATCATCTTCTCGTCCATCCTCAAAGTATCAAGTGAAAGTGTGGCCGGAAGAGTGAATAAGTAGTGTGGAGGCCTCGGGATTGCATCGCCCATACTCACTTTTATTTCTTTTCACTTGTCTTTTTCAGGTTAACGATGGCTCCCAGGAAGCGAACTAACCCCCACTTTTCATCTAATTTTGTGTGGCGGTTCACAACCCCACTTTCGTCAAAATTTCTAATTTTTAGTTTATTCTGAATTTAGATACTACTAATTAGTTTCTTTTCTTTCCTACTTGCAGGACGGAGGTATGAAAGGAAGCCATACACCATAGTCGAGCCTACGACTTTAAACAAGGGCGCTTCGTGGGAGGCAACCCACATGTTCTTCTCAATATTTCTATTTTTCGTCAATATTAAATTCAACATCTTGGGATACATTTTCCCTATGAATTTATTATTTAATCGTCATTTACATTTCAGATGCAACGATACTTGCCGACTTGGGGGCAAGCAAGGGAAGTGACGACCAGAAGGTGTCGAAAAATGTCAAAGCTCATTTTTCAAGGGAGTTGTCCTTTACATTTACAAATTCCCCTTCCGCAATTTACATTTCTGTAATTTTACATTTCAGGTGTCACGAGACTCGCAAACTTGGGGGCAAGCAAGTGAAGTGACGACCAGAAGAAGGCGTCGAAGAATGTCCAAGCTCATTTTTCAGGGAAGTCGTCCTTTCACACTTCAACAATTTATGTTTCTGCAGTTTACATTTCTGGAATTTTGCATTTCAGGTGCAACGAGGCTTGCAAATGTGGGGGCAAGCAAGTGAAGTGACGACCAAAAGAAGGCGTTGAAAAGTGTCAAAGCTCATTTTTCAGGGAAGTCGTCCTTTCACACTTTTGCAATCTAGTCTTCGCTATTTACATTTTCGCAATTTTACTTTTTTAGGTACAACAAGACTTGCAGACTTGGGGGCAAGCGAATGGAGTGACGACTGAAGGAAGGCGTTGAAAGATGTCAAAGCTCATTTTTCAAGGGAGTTGTCCTTTGTGTTTACAATTTCCCCTTTCGCAATTTACGCTTCTGTGATTTGTGTTTTCACAATTTTCACTTTCGCAATTTCGCATTTTCAGGTACAACAAGACTTGCAAACTTGGGGGCAAGCAAGTGAATTGACGACCAGAAGAAGGAGTTGAAAAATGTCCAAGCTCATTTTTCAGGAAGTTGTCCTTTTACATTTTTGCAATTTCCGTTTTTGCAATTTTTGTTTCTGAAATTTATGTCTTCACAATTTTTAAAATTCCCGCTATTTACATGGTTGCAAGAGTGCGTGCGTGTTGGCTAAAAAAATCCTTAGTTTTCACAAAACTTCCTCTTTATACATGTACTACTTGGGTTAAAAGAAGGAAAACAAAAACATCACACTTTTTTTCAGAACATTTCAAGTCAAAGCATTCATCATTTTGCATTCATTGGAAATTATGTAAACATACATGACCTTGTCTGTTAACTCTTATATCTATGACATGTTTAGATGTAAATAGTCACAAAACAGATCCCTGTGAGTGTTTTGGGCCTTCACGCCTTATTTTCATTCATGAGTGTAAATGCTAAACTAGGTGCTAGTTAGATTTGCATAATATCCTGGGTACATGAACTGTCAGACATGGGATAGCGGTAAGATGACATTGGACTTTGCTTTTGCTCTTCTTCCACATTTTTCGCATTTAGCTTTTTACTCTCAAACACATATTTTGTACACCATGTACAATTCTATCAAACACTCGAGACTAAGCCTTTTATTTTTTCCTAACCAAGTGAGTAAGTGCTCGACTGGGGACCGCTAAGTTGGAGTCACACATCAAGCAAGGGAATGACAAAGAACCTTTAGAGGATCACTGACAAAACAACGTCAGAAGAAGGCCAAAATAAATCAAGACCTGGAGGTTTCTCCCAAAGACAGTAAGGATGATAGACTAATCAAGAGTATGAACTTGCTTTGCCTGCAAAAACAAAAAAAAAAAAAAAAAAAAAGAAAAAGGAAAAAAGAGAGATCAAAAGAATCAAAGTCAAGAAGAGAGTGTTCGAAGAACACCAAAACAACAGAAAAAGCAAGCACATACCAAAAAAAAAAAAAAAAAAAACTGTCAAACATCAACAGCAAAATAATCTCAAAAGGAAAGGAGATCATTCCCTGCAGATATCACAGAACTTGGGCACAGTGCCCTAAAAACAATCAAGAAGAAGCATCTCCAGCAAAGATTCAAGGATTTGTGCACTTTGCTCTCATCACAATCAGTCGAGCATGAGCTCATTAAACCCTTTCGCGAAAAAAAAAAAAAAAAAAAACACAACACAACACTTTATTCTACAAATTCCTCTTTTTTCCTCCCTCGCAAAGTCCTTTTGATTATCAGCATGCCCATGCATGTGCATCTTCAGTAGAAGTTTATTCACTCGGATTGACATTGCAAATTTAATTTTGTGCTATGTTTACTGCATTTTTTAGGAGTGTAAACACATAGCCTTGTTTCTGAGTGTGAGCACAAACACTAATATCTGGTGAGGATTGCTTACAGCTGCATGTCATGGGAAAGTCTTGTTCTTGAGGTCGTCATTTCCTGAACAAGATGCAGACGTTATCTAGGCTTGTATCAATCATGTTTGTATAACGAAAATTTGAACGCACATACAAACAAAAAACAAAAAAAGAAGAGGGTGAATTGATTTGAATTTCTTAAAACAAAGAGGTCATTTTCATTCCACACAAAAAAACTTGGGGGCAAGCCATGGGTTGAATGTAGGAATATTTGATATTTCTCACATTATCATTTGCTCTCTCTTTTTCTATCTGTTGCTGCTTTGTATTTGGTTTCCCTCCTATTTGCAGGATACAGATACGCTTTGATGGAATCACATCAACATTGGGTCTTCGATGACAACATCGTTGTAATGCCCTCATCTTGGATTTTCATCAAAATCCAATCAAACAAACGAATGGAGAACGTTATCACTCCTGAACCATGGGTCTTCGATAAAGAAGTCGTTGTAAAGCCCTCACCTTAGATTTTCATTAAAATCCCATCAACAAATCGAATGGAGTACGTTACCACTCCCAAATCAAATTCATGTGGCGGGTCAGGCACCCTCACGGTCAAATCAACTTCAGTACTCAGGTAAGTTCAAGGTAAGCTTTGCTTCCCCTCTTACATTTTTCTGTCACTCAGCTAGAACACCTTTTTGGATTTTCATTAAAATCTAATTAGAGAAATCAAAATTTAGGTAAATGTCCGAGGTGACCAGCTTCCTCAAAATTTAGGTAAATGTCCGAGGTGACCAGCTTCCTCAAAATTTAGGTAAATGTCCGAGGTGACCAGCTTCCTCAAAATTTAGGTAAATGTCCGAGGTGACCAGCTTCCTCAAAATTTAGGTAAATGTCCGAGGTGACCAGCTTCCTCAAAATTTAGGTAAAAGTCCGAGGTGACCAGCTTCCTCAAAGTTTAGGTAAATGTCCGAGGTGACCAGCTTCCTCAAAGTTTAGGTAAATGTCCGAGGTGACCAGCTTCCTCAAAATTTAGGTAAATGTCCGAGGTGACCAGCTTCCTCAAAATTTAGGTAAATGTCCGAGGTGACGAGCTTCCTCAAAATTTAGGTAAATGTCCGAGGTGACGAGCTTCCTCAAAATTTAGGTAAATGTCCGAGGTGACGAGCTTCCTCAAAATTTAGGTAAATGTCCGAGGTGACGAGCTTCCTCAAAATTTAGGTAAATGTCCGAGGTGACCAGCTTCCTCAAAATTTAGGTAAATGTCCGAGGTGACCAGCTTCCTCAAAATTTAGGTAAATGTCCGAGGTGACCAGCTTCCTCAAAATTTAGGTAAATGTCCGAGGTGACCAGCTTCCTCAAAATTTAGGTAAATGTCCGAGGTGACCAGCTTCCTCAAAATTTAGGTAAAAGTCCGAGGTGACCAGCTTCCTCAAAATTTAGGTAAATGTCCGAGGTGACGAGTTTCCTCAAAGTTTAGGTAAATGTCCGAGGTGACCAGCTTCCTCAAAATTTAGGTAAATGTCCGAGGTGACCAGCTTCCTCAAAATTTAGGTAAATGTCCGAGGTGACGAGCTTCCTCAAAATTTAGGTAAATGTCCGAGGTGACGAGCTTCCTCAAAATTTAGGTAAATGTCCGAGGTGACCAGCTTCCTCAAAATTTAGGTAAATGTCCGAGGTGACCAGCTTCCTCAAAATTTAGGTAAATGTCCGAGGTGACCAGCTTCCTCAAAATTTAGGTAAATGTCCGAGGTGACCAGCTTCCTCAAAATTTAGGTAAATGTCCGAGGTGACCAGCTTCCTCAAAATTTAGGTAAAAGTCCGAGGTGACCAGCTTCCTCAAAATTTAGGTAAATGTCCGAGGTGACCAGCTTCCTCAAATTTTAGGTAAATGTCCGAGGTGACCAGCTTCCTCAAAATTTAGGTAAATGTCCGAGGTGACCAGCTTCCTCAAAATTTAGGTAAATGTCCGAGGTGACCAGCTTCCTCAAAATTTAGGTAAATGTCCGAGGTGACCAGCTTCCTCAAAATTTAGGTAAAAGTCCGAGGTGACCAGCTTCCTCAAAATTTAGGTAAATGTCCGAGGTGACCAGCTTCCTCAAAATTTAGGTAAATGTCCGAGGTGACCAGCTTCCTCAAAATTTAGGTAAAAGTCCGGGGTGACCAGCTTCCTCAAAATTTAGGTAAATGTCCGAGGTGACCAGCTTCCTCAAAGTTTAGGTAAATGTCCGAGGTGACCAGCTTCCTCAAAATTTAGGTAAATGTCCGAGGTGACCAGCTTCCTCAAAATTAGCAAACGTCCGAGGTGACAACCTTACTCAAATTTAGATAAACGTGTCACTTTAAAAAGTTGTGATAGGTCACGTCCCCCACATCTCGTCTGTTTAGTGTTGTGATAGGTCACGTCCCCACATACACCTTGTTATTTAAAGAGTTGTGATAGGTCACGTACCCCACATCTCGTCTGTTTAGTGTTGTGATAGGTCACGTCCCCACATACACATTGTTATTTAAAGAGTTGTGATAGGTCACGTCCCCACATACACCTTGTCTTTAAAGAGTTGTGATAGGTCACGTCCCCCACATCTCGTCTGTTTAGTGTTGTGATAGGTCACGTCCCCACATACACATTGTCATTTAAAAAGTTGTGATTGGTCACGTCCCCGCATCTTGTCTGTTTAGTGTTGTGATAGGTCACGCCCCCACATACACTTTGTCAGTTAAATTCCTGTCTATCTAATACTCCTCCTTGAGCGACTACTTTTCTGCATATCTATATAACTCCTCCTTGAGCGACTATATTTTCAGCATCGTCCGTGACTGCGATAGCCTCGCAGCGGACATACATTTACACCAACGCAGTGGCTTCCCAACACTCGACAACGCAGTGGCTTCCCACCACTCGACAACGCAGTGGCTTCCCACCACTCGACCACGCAGCGGCTTCCCACCACTCGACCACGCAGCGGCTTACAACCACTCGACAATGCAGCGGCTTACAACCACTCGAACACGCAGTGGCTTCCCACCACTCGAACACGCAGCGGCTTACAACCACTCGACAACGCAGCGGCTTCCAACCATTCGACAACGCAGCGGCTTCCAACCACTCGACAACGCAGCGACTTCCAACCACTCGACAACGCAGCGACTTCTAACCACTCGACCACGCAGGGGCTTCCCACCACTCGAACACGCAGCGGCTTACAACCACTCGACAACGCAGCGGCTTCCAACCACTCGACAACGCAGCGACTTCCAACCACTCGACCACGTAGGGGCTTCCCACCACTCGAACACGCAGCGGCTTCCAACCACTCGACCACGCAGCGGCTTACAACCACTCGACAACGCAGCGGCTTACAACCACTCGACCACGCAGTGGCTTCCCACCACTCGAACACGCAGCGACTTCCAACCACTCGACAACGCAGCGGCTTCCAACCACTCGACCACGCAGTGGCTTCCCACCACTCGAACACGCAGCGGCTTCCAACCACTCGACAACGCAGCGGCTTCCAACCACTCGACCACGCAGTGGCTTCCCACCACTCGAACACGCTGCGGCTTCCAACAACTCGAACACGCAGCGGCTTCCAACCACTCGACAACGCAGCGGCTTCCAACCACTCTACCACGCAGGGGCTTCCCACCACTCGAACACGCAGCGGCTTCCAACCACTCGACCACGCAGCGGCTTACAATAACTCGACAATGCATTGGCTTCCAACCACTCGACCAACGCAGCGGCTTTCAAACCATTCGACGACGCATTGGCTTCCAACCATTCGCCATCTTCCTCACTTTTTGTAACACTTCCCTCAATATCCGACCCAAGCTACGTTTCTTTAACCGAAGGTACATTTTAATTCTCATTTACAATTCTACAATTTACGTTTTTCCTCACCATGAGAGTAGTTGTCATTTACATTTCTGCATTCCCTCGTTCTCCCTTAATGTTTGAATAGTCTGCATTTATTTTCTTGCAATTGGTATCATTTCTGAAGTTTCCTAACATAATTCTATGTTTCTGCAATTGGTACTTTCAACTCATGTCATTTAAATTCAAATGTCCGAGGTGACTACCTTCCTCAATTTTAGATAAGTGTCCGAGGTGACTACCTTCCTCAAATTAGATAAGTGTCCGAGGTGACTACCTTCCTCAAAATTAGATGAATGTCCGAGGTGACCACCTTCCTCACCCCACTCTCAGGTAAGTCTTCGTTATTTCCCAAAAATATGTTAAAGACTTGGGGCAACCGTCTTTACTGCTAATCAAAAATTTCAGTTACACTGTATTTTTGATCAGACAGTAAAGAGGGGGCAACTGTTGCTACCCGATTTTTGACTTTTCATCGCAACCTTTACGTTTTTGCCACTTTTTAGCTTGTCTAGATCAAATTTCTATCGATTCTTGGTCCTAGGCTAGTTTGTTTAAGTTTTTTGGTTATTTCATGCCTTTTTAATTTTTCGTACTTTTAACTGTCTTTTTGCGAACTTCTATCGGGCTCGAGTAAGTTTTCCGGGACCGAGGTTCGAATGCGTTATTTCTTTAATTGATAATTACGTGTTGATTTTCTCTTTCACGCCACCGCGTTCAGTTTCGTTCAATTTTTGTCGTAAGGACATTTATTTTACGCGTGAACATTTTGTTGTTTCCGAAGGAGAAAATACATGCGTCGAAACAGCTTTCGCATATTTTCACTGTATTTTACTTTTCTCGTCTTATTTTTCTGCACGCTTTGGTTCCCTCGGTTCGGATTTATTTTCGTTCTCGAGCGTCTTCGCTCGTACCAAAATATCTCGTTCGTATGGGAATTAATGCATTTTAATGCATGTTTTGTTTTCCTTCTTTGTGATTGGCTCTCCCACGGCCTGGCAGACACGAATTAGCATGGTTCCCTTGATATTATTTTCAACAGATGGACACAGAACACAGAGGCTTGGAGGACCACGCCCTTGCTTGCTTTCCTTTCCACTCACGGTCGGAGACCAGGACGGGCTGAGCTCATTCAACCATGGCTTTTTGCCTATAAATAGGAGGCTCTTCACCATCGCGCGGGGGACGGGTGGTCGCACCTATTCATCATCAACATCCAACCGAAAGCAGAAAGGGAGCGTTTATGGTAAGTTCCAAGCTCTCTCTCTCTAACCTCTCTCTTGATTAATTTTCGTTTACGCATGCATAAACTGAATTAATGGCCTAAACTTGTTTTAAATGCTTTTTCATCAAATTATATGGTATGTTCTTGCTCCAATTTAAATGTCTACTGCTCGAACTAATTATTTGTGAATTGTTGACATTAATGCATATTAATCTTCAAGGTGGAAATTGATTGTGGTTTGTGATTGAATTGGCTTGAGTTTTGCTTGGTTTTGTTCGGAGATTTACTGTGCTTCGTCTCTGTGCGTTGTGACGAGTTTTTTCATGATGATTCGTTGGCTGTTTGTTTCACAGTTACTTGTCCGTTTCTCGCATGAAATCACATGCTTCTTTCCTTCGTTTGCTAGGTTGCTTGTCTACGGTTTTCGAAGGGTTTTATTGTTGTTTGGGTTTGTAAAGTTTCTGGGCTGTTTTGGGCAGCTAATAGTGTTGGTTGGGAAGCTTGGGTCGCCGGTCATGGCCGCCGGCGACATGAAGGGGGAGAACAGCCATGTGGCTGTTCTCGTTGGAGAAGAAGAAGGTGACGGGCTTCAGCCCGTCCCTTTTTATTTCAAATGCTGATGGGAAGTCAAGCCCATATGTCTATTTTCCTTAGTTTTAATTTTCAGCATGTTGCATGAGCCTATTCGATCCATTTTCATCAATTTGTTTAAATTACTCGTGTGATATTTTGACTTGCTAAATTCGCATAAGAATGTTTATATGCATGTATGATGTATTATTTATTTTTATGCTATGTATGAGGTTTTATTTAGCTTATAACATGTAATCTATCATGAATTTCAAATTGCATGTTTTACATGATGTTTTATTTGGTATGTGTCGTGCCAATTTTGTTGTAAAAATCATGAAGTGCTCACATGAATGTTTATTTGTTTTATGACTGCTTGTATGAAATAAACGGTGCATGTGCTTTTTATTATTTATTATCCTTAAATTCGTACTAATACTCTCACTTTGTAGGTTAAGTTTCGAACCTTCAATCGAAAAGTACGTTTTTACCTTTCTTTCATTCAATTTAAATGATTTCTGTAAAAGATGTTTGCATGCATTGTGTCCCTAAATTAGGAATCCAAGTGTGGGCCTAGCCCGGCCCATTAGAATGGTAAGCATTATTTTCACGCATTCGTATGTGATAATCAACTGTCTACTACTTTTAATTGCACTTGTTGTAATAATTAATTGTTAAACTTGTTGTAATAAGTTAATTACTCGTTATCAACTCGTTTGCTTTTAATTATCCATCTCAATTGTTGTAATAATTAGCGAGGGTTTTAATTAATTATTTCACTTGGTGTAATAGTTTAGTTATTCAGACCTCCAATTTGTAATAATTACGTAAGTAGTTTTATTATGAATTGTGGTTTGTAATAATTACTTAAGTAGTTTTATTATGAATTGTGGCTTGTAATAATTAGTTAAGTAGTTAAAAATCGTGTATGGTCATTATATCTACATATTTATGTCAATTGTCCTTAACGACGGTTTTGAAGGGATGGATCGATCAGGGTTCATCTAAAAGGTAAGCTTACCTTAAAACGTTTCCTTGTATGATCACACAAAGGTCCAAAGCCTTGATCGTATCGAAAGCATGATACCCTAGTAGGCGTTAGAGCCACCCTACGCGTAGGCATGACATATAGAATTGCTATTAAATAAAATCAACCCACATGCTTACATGTTTACAACACTTGTCTTTCATACCGTGAGATAAATTGTTTTTCTTTACTAAATGCTACGCATGGTGGCTCCAAAGGTCATGCCAACCCTATGTGCATTCATTAAAATGTACCTTGCTAGTTTTGCCATGACAGATCACTTAGTAAATAGATAATCATGCATGGCCTTATGATAAGGGGGAGCGTCCGCTCTAGCATCGAGACAAAATGGTAACCCCATCCCTCGAACCCCCAAACGGAAATAACATGACCCTAATGCTAAGATGTAACGTCTCCTTAGAGGGCCAATTACATGTTCAAAACATTTTAAAACACCTCGCATACCGGTAACCTTTTTTAAGGATGTGACTTGGGTGCCTAACACCTTCCCAAGTCCATAAATACGACCTCGAACCATCGTTCTTTGGTTTAGACCATTGTGCCTTAGTTTGTTTATTTTTTGCCATAACATTAGGTTCCCTAGACCTTAGAAAAATAGGGTGGCGACTTCATTGCATTATGCGAAGCATCCATTTATGCTTAGCATCCGCCGCGAACCTTAAACTCGTTTTCAACGAAAAAGGGGGTGCGACAGGTAGCAAAAGGATATACACAAGAATATGGCATAGACTATGAAGAAACATTTGCTCCAGTTGCTCGCATCACCACCGTTCGTACCCTTATTGCCGTTGCCGCTTCTCTTAAATGGTCTCTCTCTCAAATGGATATCAAAAATGCTTTCCTGAATGGAGATCTTGATGAAGAAGTCTATATGCAGCCTCCACCCGGTTCAAATATCCCTTCCAATAAAGTTTGCAAACTTCGAAAGGCCTTATATGGTCTAAAATAAGCTCCCCGAGCTTGGTTTTCAAAATTCAGCGATGTCATTCAATCTCTCGGCTTCACATCAAGTCCTCATGACTCGTCCTTATTCAAGAAAAAGACAGACCAAGGTACCATCATTCTACTTCTATACGTAGATGACATGATAATCACTGGGGATGATGTTTCTGGAATTCAAACACTTAAAACCTCCCTCAGTCAACAGTTTGAGATGAAAGATCTAGGTAAGCTGAGTTATTTTCTTGGGATCGAGGTAACAAAATGCACTGATGGTTATTACTTATCTCAAGCAAAATATGCATCTGATCTTTTATCTCGAGCTAGCATTTCAGACAGCAAAATTGCAGATACTCCCCTTGAGCTTAACATCAAACTTCGACCGAATGATGGAGAACTCCTCTCTGATTCCACCCTTTACCGTCAACTTATTGGCAGCTTGATCTACCTCACGTGACTCGTCCGGATATTTCCTATGCCGTACACCTTGTCAGTCAATTCATGGCTGCTCCTCGTTCCGTTCACTTCGTCGTTGTACTTCGAATCCTACGCTACATCAAAGGCACCATCTTCCATGGTCTTCATTTATCATCACACTCTCCATTACAGTTGTATGCTTACTCTGATGCTGATTGGGCAGGAGATCCAACTGACAGACGATCAACTACTGGATACTGTTTCTTCCTTGGTAATTCCCTCATATCTTAGCGCAGTAAGAAACAAACGGTTGTTGCTCGTTCTAGCACTGAAGCTGAATATCGAGCACTTGCAGATACCACATCACAGTTAATTTGGCTACGATGGCTTCTAACTGACATGGGAGTTCCTCAATCTCAAGCAACTCCTCTCTATTGTGATAACCAAAGTGCAGTCCAGATAGCCCACAATGATGTATTCCATGAGCGCATAAAACACATCAAAATTGACTGTCATTTTGTTCGACATCATCTTCAGCAAGGAATTCTTCAATTACAATCCACCTCCTCCATCGATCAAACAGCTGATATCTTCACCAAAAGTTTATCTACCCGACGTTTTCAAGACCTACTCTTTAAACTCAATTTGTCATAAAAAATGCCACCTTGAGTTTAAGGGGAGGTGTTGAATATATTCTAGCTACAGTAGAATATCCATTCACACCAAAGTCTCCATACGCATACACCACCTCCACCTACCATTCACCAAAGTCCAAGTCTAAGATCTCTGCATCACCTACCTCAGTTGAATAATCATCCAATGTTGCCATCACTGCATACGTATATATCAAACTTAGAAGTGTATAAATAGGAGTAGTTTCTATTGTAATAATTCAAGCAATCCATTACAATCTTTTCTATATTACATTGCTTCAGAGTTTCTAACAATAAATATAAAAATAGCCATGAAGAACATGGCTCATTACAACAGCTACTGCTACTTAACAACAGCACAGAGCAATAAAACCCAGCTGATCCGACAGGCAGCAATAACAATCAAACTACCAGCAGCTCCATAACAAAAGAACAGAAACAAAAACAGAACAAAACCAAAACAGAACAGAAACAGCAGTTAACATACAAGGAAATCAACAGCATCCTGCAACACCAGCTGAAGAGGCCACAACAAATCAAGATAGAAGCCACTCCGAAGATTGCAACATATTCGTCATGCTGTAAACAAACGCATAATCCATGCTTTTCAACCACCAATGCCACCAGGAAAAGATCATGTTTACACATCTCGAACTATTATGTTCCTCATTTCTAAAAACTATCGCATTTCGAACAGGGGCAGAAGTTCCAAAATGAAACTACACACTCTTCTGGAACAGGGGCAGAAGTTTCTCCTTATCAGTCCAGTCTTCTGAGCTTGAAATTTCCCAGGTGCTTGTTCCCCGAAGATGTGGTGCAAGTGAATCATCCATTACGGCTCTTCTTTTTTCGCAAAATTGTTTTGAAGAAATCTGTTTCCCACCTCCGCCTTTCCTCACGCAACTTGCACTCCTCTTCATCAATCTCCCTCAATCTCTTTCTCCCACTCCTAAACCATCCCTGGCTCCCACAACCCACATCTACCATCTCTTCCACCTTGTTTTTGCCGTGAGCATCCACCATGCTGCGACTACTGCCGGTAGCCCTCTTGCCGTGATCACCCACCATGCTGCGACTACTCCCGGCAGCCCTCTTGTCCATCTCTGCCCTCTTTTTATGTGCGGTGGGGTCGCTATTCTCACCCCAAATCAACCTCGAAAAATTAAAAATTTCTTCTTTAATCGGGTCATCGAAGACCTTGTTCTTGTCCACGCGATACCACCGCACGAACTTACTCTTTATCCTCAGGATCTCGCCCTTTAACTGGTGGGAAGACAACTGATAACCCAACTTGTTATTGATGATTGGAGTAAAGCGTTCAATGTCATCCATAGCAGATCGGTCGTTTGCCTTTCGGAAATTGAGCATTTCGAGTAGCAGAGAAGACTCATGATACAGGTTGTATATACACCGGGTGTGTTTTTTCTTGTTTTGGTTTTGGAATTGTAGGGAAGGAGATGGTGACCGTGAGTAGGACGAGTATTCCTCCCCTATGCTATCGCTGCCGCTGCTGCTGTCCCTAACCAGTTGAATTTCATTGGAATAAGCCATGGAGAAGAGATGTGGGAGAGGGGGAAACAAAGGAAGAAGGGTGCAAAAGGACAGGACTTGTGTATGAGGACCGTGGCCTGAGATTGGCATTTATAGGCCAGGATTTGGGCTCAAGACAACCCAGCCCATGGTAGCTTAGCCCTTTCTTTCTTTTCCTTTCCCACAAGGGCTGTTCTTCTCTTCACGCTGGGCCAGGCGCGACCCAGCTTTCTTTCCTTTTGTTTCCGCGTGGGCCAGCAGCAAGCTGCCCAGCTTCTTTCCTGATGCTGCCGACAAACCTCCCAGAAATAAAATATATCACCGACACACTCCTCAGCAAATCCAAGAACTTGAATCGTATGTTATATGCTCGCAATGTTTTTTCTTTTTCTTTTTTGTCTTCATAAACACAAATTTGTGAGATTTGGGTGATTGCTCATGGTTTCCATCATTGTGTTAACTAATTAATGTAATTACTATATTGGAACTAATTAGTTTTAGGGTTTGATTGCTTGTTTTATTTCTCTTGGGTTTTGATTCCCGGCTGTTGTTAGATATTTTGGAGTTGTTGGAGAAGGCATATCTGATTTGTGTTTAAATTGTTCCGTGAGGTGTTTTTGACGATTTACAGAGCTTGATCCTTACGCGACTTTAATGCAATTGTTTAGTTGTATATGCGATCTGGTTGATGCTTTCAATTAACTTTGGATTGGAATTATTGGGAAAAAGTGTGTGATTTGTGTTTTAATTGTTCTGTGAGGTGCTTGATTTTGCAGAATATAATGTTTATTTTTTCTGAATTTTTAAAATCAATTACAATATTTTTCTGGATTTTTAAAATTAATTACATTATATTTCTACTAATTTTACAAATAATTATTTCCACAATGCACTTAGTTCTTATTATATTTTATGATATAATTAATTTTTAATTCTTTAAGTATGACAACCCACGCAGAGCATGGTTTATATAATAAACCATTCTTGCTTATTACGAAGCCCAACTGCCCAAGCTAAAGCCGAACACGTTCTCGAAATTCGCACGAGATGTTTTGGAGATGCAAATGCAATCAATCTACAAGACTACAACAGGACAACGTTCAACTCTATCTTTTTTAATTTATTAATTTATTTAGAACATAAAATTTATTTTAATTCAATTTACATTTGTAGTATGAATTAATATTTTTTTACATGAAAGAACTTACAATCACACAAATACCTAACTTCTTGATGAAAATAATAAGTAATTTTTGTATTCTTTTAATAATATTTAAATAAATATTTTTATTCAAATATTAACAACCTTTAAAAACAATAATATTGTGCATAACTACACAACAAGGCCAAATAGAGCCTAAACTAGTTATACTATAAATTTTATTGACTTTAACAATTAACTGCCATTTAGAGGAAGTGACAATTTACCCAATAAAATAACCGACTACGCAGTTGAATACTCTAGTTATCTAGATTGATAAATTAATTTATTTTTTTATATTCTTTGCAGAGAGTAAAATAATAAATAAATAATTATACAGGTGAATTATTTTATTGTAGAAAGGATATATTACTTATTTTAGAAAAAATCAAATAATGTGTATAGTAATAAAAAATAGCAAAACAACGTTTAAAAAAATACGAAAGGAGTATCAACTTATAAAAAGAAAGTTTATTATGGAAAAAATTAAACTAAACTAACTAGGAGTTCAGGTCAGTTGTTTGGTTTTAATAGCGATGGTATCAACTATCAAGTACTTTCTCGCATCCCAATATTCAGTAGGAAACACATATCGAGGAGGCCGGATGATGCACTATTTGACCCAAAAAAATCCGTATTTTTTTTCGAACGTGCGTTAATCCTTAACGTACTTCCGAGAAAAAAATCGAGGCAAAATTGTCTCAAATAGTGAGTCTGCCCGCCACTTTAAGATACATGTCGAAATAGTAAAAGCAAATGCTAAAACGTCATATAAAACGTATCGGATGGAGTAGTAAATGATAACCATTGTCATGATACAGTTACATAGATCTTACCACCTACTTTTATTTTTCTTATTTTGTTTATAGTCGAAAATAAAGCTCGAACCTCTAGTGCTATTTTATAATTAGTAGATAATTATTTAGCTACCTACCCCTAAGATAAAAGAAATAATGTTTTTTTTATATAAATTTTGAAATTATGGGTTGTGATAAAAAAAAACTATGAGTCGAAGTATTTAATCAATAACACTATATTAATATTATAATGTACAAAGTTTGATTATTTCAACAATTTTAAAATATACTATGTTTTTAGCTCAGGAGTAATCTGTCTTTCAATTACATTAACTCCCACTTTTATTACAAAGAGTAGATCTAGGTATATGCTGCTGGGTGCTCCTTTTTCTCTTACTACTACTGCTTCTTTAATGACTTTCATCTTTAAGCTATGGCTTCCACCAGTGAAAAAGGGCCTTGCTTGTTTTTTTATGGAAAAAATACGCTATCGTCATTCAATTTATTTATTTTATTTAATTTGGAATAAATTTGTCATTCAATTTTTGTTTGGGACCATTTACTCACTTGAAAGTTTTGGTGACTAAATCATCCAAAAAAAACTATTGGGTGATAAAATTGATACAAATTGAGAAATGGTATTTGCCGTATTGTAATAACTCTCATCATGTTACTTTCTAGAACACTTCAAATTTTAAAATTTACACGTAATTTTATTTTGGTTTTGTAAAATTTTAATTTTAAAATGGCAACTAAAATCTAAGGAGTGTATTTTATATTTACTACTTCACAGATCTACTAGACGAATGCTCGTACAATTGCCTCCATTAGAAAACATGAAAGATTATAGTAATAGCTTATGAGGTGTTTATGAAATTTTTATTTTAGTTAATTAAGTATGGGAGAATGAGAGAGTAGAATCACAATTTAATAATTAAAAAAAAATGAATAAGAGAAGGTAGGTAGGGGACATTTTAGTAATTACATTCTTCGAAAAAGATTTATTTTCAGAATCTATAGTTATCTACAACAATTATATTCAATGGAATATAATATTAAATTTCTTATTATAAACACATTTGTGTTCTTACTCGCATTCTTTATTAACTAGTGTTAAAAAGTAATTTGTTTATTAATTAATATTGTTATTTGTAATAAATGTATAAATTAGTTCATATAGAAAGGTATTAAAGTGGTTAAACTCATATCAGTAATGTGGTGTTAGTAAAAAAACCTCTTAATAACATTACTCGTATATAATATTGTGATTATTTACCATGCTTAAATAAATAAAAATTATTTAAAAGAAATTTGAATATGAGTTCAAGACCTTATTAGTATCTTCGTCAACAGCAAAACAATCAATGAGCTACATACTCATTAACAAAAAATGTTTAACGTAAAATTAATTATTGGATTGAAAAAATAAATAGCAACTTTAATCATCTTGTAAATATTATACAAGACATAATATATCAATAAAAAAATAATATACGCATAGCAATATCATTATTATTTATTAAATATTTATCCGCAAATTAACTAATACTCCCTCAATATTTTTTTAAATATTTTTTGAATTAAAATACGCAAATTAAGGAAATAATTTTTTAACATTAAATAATCATTTCTCTCTTCCATATTAAAAAATTTAAACAATCAAAATCCATCTCTCTCTTATACATTCAAATAAATTAATTATAAACTACTTAAAAAACCATAAAAAGTCATCTATTTGAAACTAAAAATTTCTCTCTAAAATATTATCTCATTTATTTGAAACCAAACATCCCTCCTTAAAATATTACTATGTATTTCAATTCAGAGGGAGTAGCCACCCTGGTTTAGAACATTAAGGGTGTTTGTTGTTGTATAAGTATGCGTCCAATAAATTTCTTCCTATTTTAGGTGTCTTTTATCATTTAGTAATCACTGATCCATATTTCTACATGCTATTTACAATTTTAGAGTAAATTTCAATTTTAAATCACCCAACGTGTAAATCACTTAATTACTTCATTTTTTAAGGAGGATCAACATTGTGGACTTTATGATGATTTTCCCTCCAAACGTGTTAGCCATGAAATTTTATTTGCAATAGAAAGTTGCCATTTTCAGATAGTTTGTAGTGATATATCGTCTAATAATTAAAACTCAACTAATAAACTAAATAATCAATCATTTTTTTTATAAGCAAACAATAATGAGTTGGGAATAAAAACGTATATATAATTACTTTTTTACCCCTTACTATACTAGCTTCCATATGAAGCATAAGGGAATTAATTATTTGGTTTAAGTATCTCTTTGTTTTCCTCGTTAACAAACCAAACGAAACGAGGAAGTTGAGGAACCCAACACGCACGCCCAGCTCCATCTGAAAGAATCTAAAATCCTTCTCCTCGCGCGTGTTTCACACCTTCCAACCCTCTATCTCTTCAAATTGTCTGTGTACTAGGCTTGAAAGGTGTCGTTCTGCTTCAAATTCATCACCATTGAAGGTAATTAAAGAGAAGAACACTGTTAATTGATTAATTCAGTCATTTTATTGTGATTTTTCCTTCTAATGGAGGAGCTTGATGAAGATTTCCCTTTCTTGCATTATGAGATCTTTTATAGACTTGTGTTTTCCCGATCTTTGATCTTCTCATGCATTTGGATTTTTGCTGGTCAGGCTTTCAAAACTATAGGAGGGACTCGTCTGGTTTAAACTATTTCTCAACTTAAGTAAAAGGTTATTTTTTTCACTACTGAGAATTTTTGTTGAGATTTAGAATAGGAGCTTTGTTTTCCGAGTTATTTTATTTCTTGCATTATAATGCACGTTTATAATTGATACTGTGGGTATTAGTTTTGGACTCTGGAGAATCGTGAATTAAGGGACGACTTTGAGTAGGTTTTTATTTGCTATGCTATTCTTTAGATTGGAAGGATAGCTTATTCATAATGACATTTGTAAGTGAATGTAGAGTGTTATATTCAGTAATGAAAAACAGGATTCAGGTTAGGAATGGTGATTGAGAGTAGACAATAACTCCTTTAGTGTGTTATCGCTAAGATTGTTACATTGCAAGTTAGGAGTTAGAACTTGGAAGTATCTAAGGACGTGGGAAGAGGTTTGGGAGGCCATCTTCACTATGGATTTTATTGTAGAGTACCAAAGTTTTCAATATCAAGCTCCATACTTTTCATTTTAAAAAAAAAGGCTCCATACTTTTACCATTTACTGTTTTGGCATTTACTTACTTTTGCTAATGTAACATTTAAGATGTAGAAGTATTGGAGGATGCTAGAAGTAAAAGAGAGATGGGACTGGGGGTAGTATTCAGCTTCACCACAGTAGAGTTGTTATAGCCAGTATAGAGCTTAATATGGAAAACTTTGGTATTGTACAACAAATTTTGATGTCACCTCATACTACAAAAAGAAGCAACATCATAGTTATTTTTTGATTGGGTTTGTAGGTTATAGGTACTCCTAATTTTGTCGCGATTCACTCTGTTATGTGCTATAAGTGATTTTTTCATGCATTTTGCTTGTTGTTATTCTGTATTTAACAAAAAAAGATCAATTTATTAACTTGCTTCAGTTTAGTTTCTTTTGGTTGTAGGTCTACAAAAATATGGCTCTTCTAAAGTATACACCCCTTGGAGACGCACATTCTGTTGTCAAGCCTTTAGGGTTTTCCAGCCAGGTGCATGAGAATGCTCAACCTGGAGAGCCAGGGACAAGTCACTCAGCTACTACTGATGTAGATGTTGACCTTAGAGAAGTATACTTTTTGGTTATGCATTTCCTTTCAGCTGGGCCATGTCAGAGAACCTATGGGCAGCTTTGGAATGAACTTCTGGAACACCAACTTTTACCTAGAAGATACCATGCTTGGTATTCAAGGAGTGGGGCTCGTACCGGTGATGAAAACAATGATGGTTTTTCCTTCCCATTAAGTTATGCTAAGTTGGTGGAGAGGTATGCACAAAAAATAAAATAAAAACTTGTCTGATGTGGCGTGTGCTTGTGTGGCTAGTTTCATATTTTTGCATTTGGTTAAGTACAGTTAAAATGATTATAGTCTATCTTTATGATGTTTTGACTGAATTTTACTCATATAGTCATCTATTTGGGTCTTAAGGTATCCTCATGTTGAGAAGAATCACTTGGTAAAACTTCTAAAGCAGTTGCTGGTTAATACAGCCTCTCCATCTCCAGGCTTGTTTGGTGCAAATTCTCCAAATGCAGCCAATGTTCCTACCCTCCTTGGAATTGGTTCATTTTCACTTCTGAGCTGTAGGTGACACTATCCAGGCCTTTGATATGAATTATACACATCTTTCTCAGCATTCATATGTCCTGCCATGTTCTAATAAGATAAATGTCTTTTCATTGTGGATAGAAGTCTATTCTCTGTAGTTCAGCACTCTCTATCGTGGAATGTGTGTCTAATGAAGTTAAAATCTCCACTAATAGCTGCTTCTGTTATTTTCTCTTACGCAGATGATAGGGGTGCAGAGAAACTCCAAGTCAAGCACCCACCCACTCACATGAGGTGGCCACATATGCATGCTGATCAGGTTCGTGGGCTAAGCTTGAGGGAAATTGGGGGTGGTTTTGCTAGACACCATCGCACTCCATCTGTTCGTGCAGCATGCTATACCATTGCAAAACCATCAACCATGGTGCAGAAAATGCAAAACATTAAGACGCTGAGAGGGCACCAGAATGCTGTCCATTGCGGTAGGGTTTGTAGTGAAGAACTGGATTATGCTGTTTGTCTCCTTATCCCTGTGAAAAATCATGGCCACCACATGTTATAACTGGTGTCTTCTCTGAGACGGAAATGAAATAGTGCTTATGATTGCTTCTTGGAATTTTACCACCGTCATTTTTGACAAATAAAATTTGATGAATGCTGATTTATCCCTCAAGTTTTCTTCACGTAAATTCTGCAGCAATAATTGATCGCACAGGCAGATACGTAGTTACTGGTTCAGATGATGCCCTTGTCAAAATCTGGTCCATGGAAACTGCGTTTTGCTTGGCTAGCTGTCGTGGTCATGTAGTGAGCTCAGATACTCTATAATGCAAACATATTTCCATCCCTACCTTTTCTGTTGCTGTTTAATTCAAGTTTGATTTAATTCTGTGCATGAAAGGGGTACATTACTGACTTGGCTGTAAGTTCCAACAATGCCTTGGTGGCATCTGCTTCAAATGACTGTATAATTCGAGTGGTAAATTTCTTTCATCTTAAATTTAACTACTTTCTACCTACTTTTTTTCGTTCTCTTGAAATTTGGCTTTTTCCTAATTTGGCAGTGGCGTTTGCCTGATGGGCTGCCGATATCAGTTCTGAGCGGACACACTAGAGACATTACTGCACTTGCATTTAGTCCCAGATCTGGTTCTGTTTTCCAGCTGCTCTCGTATGATTGTTTTTTTATTTCCTTTCCTGTGGGGAATTTCTCATTTACTGTCTATCCTCTTTGTTGACGTTTTTAGTCTTTGTTAAGTACCTCTGATTGTGCCTTATTAGTCTATCTGCTTCTATTCATGGGAATGTATATGTTGAGTTATTGATAAAGAAGTATGATACAAAAATTGCTACATTTAATCATTATGCCTACTGTCACATTAGTGAGGCGTAGACCTATAGAGGATGCATCTTAGCTTATATTTTTAGGTGGTCTATTTTGTGTACTTTTATTTTACATGTTTAAATAGGATGTTGTGGGGATGCAATAAAGTGCACTATCTTTTGGATTTCGTTGCTCACATTTTATGCCGTTGCTTCCTATGGCACTGTCGGTCTTGAGATTATGACATGGCTTCTTATATTGACTAGGGCATGTGATCACGTGCCCTGATTTTTTGTTATTGACTGCTATAAATTGGCCTTTATTAATGATAATTGAGTCTATTAATCAGATTCAAGTTTGTACTTGTATATATTTTTTTTTTTGATGGGCTTGTACTTGTATATTCTTTAATGTCTTTTTGGCCTTTTATTTATTTATAATAATTCATAACAATAAAACTATTATCTGCTCTGTAACTATTTTTTACTTTCCATTATCCCCTGCAGGTCTTCTGATGATGGAACTTGTAGGATATGGGATGCTAGGTATTCCAACTGCAATCCTCGGATATATATTCCAAGGCCTTCAGATACTGCAGCTGGTTAGTTGCTTTCTCATGAAAGTCATGATGTATGCACATACTGATTTGTCCCCAAAAAACTAAATAAGACAAAAGAAACTTAAAATTTGGCATCGTTGCAGGAAAAACTGGTGGGCCATCCTCAAGTAGTGGCCCACTGAACTATCAGATTTTTTGCTGTGCATTCAATGCTAATGGGACTGTATTTGTCACTGGTAGCTCTGACCATCTTGCCAGGGTATGTAAACTGCTGTTTTCAATGCAAGCAATCACATTGTTTGTGTGTTGTTTTTATTTAACTTTGTCCATAGTTGACTGGTTACTCTGTTTCTACGTATGGATGTGGAGACATGGAATATCTTGTTAGTGACGCTAGTTACTTTCAGGTGTGGAATGCTTGTAGAGCCAGCACCGAAGATACACACCAACCAAATCATGAGATGGATGTGTTATCTGGCCATGAGAATGATGTCAATTATGTCCAATTTAGGTTAGTATGTTCAGTTTTGGCTACAATATTACTATTGACTTGGTATACTGAACACATGATACGGCCTCATTTTGCAGTGGTTGTGCTGCTTCATCCAGATTTTCTTTGTTGGAGAGCTCTAAGGAAAAAAAAATCCAAGAAATTCATGGTGTGTGTAATCTCTGCTACTTGTGTTTTACCACTTTTTGTTTATATTGCACGTACAATAAAAATTGGATCACTGTCTTCATCATGGTGTGTGGACTTCCTCTTTTATTTGTTGATGATTTTGTTTGTCCAGGTTTTCTCACGACAATATCGTGACATGCTGTGTGGATGGCAGTGCAATTATTTGGATTCCACGATCACGTAGATCACATGTAAAGGTCTTATTTTTGTGGCTAGAAGAGTTAGTTCATCGCTTTCTTGTCAATTTGGGCTCTGTTACTTTTTAGGATTCCTTTTATGGTTTAAACAACCTTGTTTTTCAGGGGAAAGCTGGCCTCTGGGTGCGGTCATATCATCTAAAAGTTCCCCCTCCATCTATGCCTCCTCAACCTCCTTGTGGAGGTCCGCGACAGAGAATTCTTCGAACTCCTCCCCGTGTGACTATGATTGTATGGAGCTTAGATAATCGCTTTGTCCTTGCTGCTACTATAGGTAACTGCTTAATCTATTAGACTGTTTGGATGTATCATATATGTTTAGACCTTCATTCGTTAGCAAGGGACATATGGATGTATAAACTTATCTTTTCCCTATTTCTTCATAGATACATGCTTAGACAAAATAATTTCCTGCTATGTTGGAGCCTAAAATTGCTGTTAGATAGTTGGCTCTTTTGCTGGATTGCTGTTATTGAAATTGGCTTGTAAGTCAGAAGCAGAGAATTTCAATCACACATGGGGTGGCTTTCATTCACTCGCAACATAAAGCTGAAAACTACGTATTTTTATTCATAGTTTTGTAGCTTTGTTCGTCACTGTTAACCAAGAGAAAATTAGCATACTGCGTGTTGGTTTACAAAGTTTCATGTTATGTATTTGTCTTCTTTCTCTCTGATTCACTGATCCAGACCATAAAAAATCCCCCCTGTATCGGTGTGTGGAATAATTCAAAGCCACATCCATCCCTAATTGTTGAAGAACCTTAGCTAGAGACTAGGGGTTAGTGTCGTATATTCTATATTCTATGCAAGGAAATGCGTTGACTAAATTCATTTTGTTACGACGCAGATTGCGGAATATGTGTTTGGAATGCAACGGATGGTAGTTTAGTACATTCCTTGACTGGCCATACTCAATCTGTAAGAGCTTCTTACTTTGTTTCCTTGTTGGATATTAATTAAATAAAAAATAAGATTGGCACCTGGATATCTACTGTTTATATTTAATTGATAGTCCGGATGGTAGTTTTAGTTGCTGCTGCAATCTTTTCTTCTGCCTGTCTTTCTGGTGTGAAAGCCTTTCCTTTCTTTTCTCATATCTAATGTCTACATTATTACGTGTACGCCCAAGAATTTCAGCAGCATATTTCTGCTTAAGCCTTGAATTTTTCGCTTTATATATTTTAAGAAGGACCAACTATGCATTGTTATGCATGATTTCTTCCTGCTGCAGCTTCTCATCTCAACCGTGACATGTCTTACTTTTCCATTGCATGGGCTACGTTGTCCACCGACAAGCCCACCTTCTAAATTCCAATCCACTATTTCTGATTTAGCTGAATTTTTCATTCCTGTTAACAGAGGACACTGTTTTTTTGGCCACTGTTCATGCTTTATGTCACCGCCTTTTTCATTTGTGTATATGTTAATGTTGGATTAGTTTGAGAGTGTGCTGTTTGTATTATTGGCAGACATATGTTCTAGATGTTCATCCTTTCAACCCGCGAATTGTGATGAGTGCTGGCTATGATGGACAAACTATAGTGTGGGATGTAAGTTTGTAGTTTGTTGAGGATCATTGTAGTTTCTAATATTTTTCTCTATATATTGACTGCTTTAATATGTCTCCTTTAGATATGGGAGGGCACACCCATCCGGATCTATGAAATTTCACGTTTCAAGTTAGTTGACGGGAAATTTTCAGCGTGAGTGCATGTTAATATATGCTTAATTTAGAAATTCTTTGTTGATAACCTATTATTTTCTCTTTTATTAGTTGATGGGAAATTTGAGTACAAGTGCATGTTAAATGATATCCTATGCATGTTATTCAGAATTGCATGGATGTCTACATAAAATTCTCATAATGATATCCATATTGTCTCTTAAAATAGGGATGGGACATCCATTATACTTTCTAATGATGTTGGTCAATTATATATATTAAGCACTGGCGAGTCCCAAAAGGATGCCAAATATGATCAGGTATTTGCTCAAATGTCATGAATGACTGCTTTATACTTTTGCTGGGGTCTACTAAATATAGGTCTTTTGCAAACTTTTTTATGTTTCTTACTCCATCTGGCCCTTTTTTTATAGTTCTTTCTTGGTGATTATCAGCCATTGATACAGGATACCAATGGGAATGTACTTGACCAGGTTAGCTAGCTTTATGCAGATTCTATATCAGTGCATGAACCACCTACCAAGGAAAAAATGATTTTCTGCCATGCATACATGAACTTATTGGATTTTACTAACATCTTAAATAATTTAGTTGCAATTCTATGAATTATGTTGTCATACCTTGTACTGCTGAAGTTCATATTTGCCAAGTTTAATGAATCAAAATGTCTGATTCAGGAGACTCAGCTTGTACCATACCGACGGAACATGCAGGATCTCCTTTGTGACTTAGGTTTGTCACCAGCTTCACAGCCCTAACTTCTATGGTGTTTTGTGGTTTGTTTCTCAAGTTTGTGTTTGTTTGTGGGATACTAGGGATGAATCCCTATGCAGAACCTTATCAAAGTATGTACCAGAAGCGGCGTCTAGGAGCTTTAGGTATGGAGTGGAAGCCGTTTTCTACTAAGCTTGCTGCTGGTCCTGATTTCAGCCTATACCCAGATTACCAAATGCTACCTTTGGTGGACTTGGATGTACTCTTTGAGTCTCTGCCTGAGTTTATAGACACCATGGAGTGGGAGCCAGAAAACATCATTGTGCAAAGTGGTGAGACCGACTCAGAGTACAATCTCACTGAAGAGTATTCTAGTGGAGGTGATCAAGGAAGCTTGAATTCCACTTCCTCTGGTGATCAAGACTGCAGTGCTGAATATAGTGAAGTTGAGGGCAAGGATGGCTTCTGTAGATCTAAAAGGAAAAAGCAAAAGGCTGAAGTAAGATTTTTCTTATTTTTCTTTCCAAGTCTTACTTTTGGCTAGCACATTCTTAGTTGCTATTTTTCACCTTTTTCAGATTGAGATAATGACTTCTTCTAGGAAGCGTGTATTTTGACTTGTTCATCTAGGAAATCATTGAACTGCAATTTGATTAGCCTTGGTTCTGGTAGTGATGTTCGTCTTGTTGAATCTTCTAGGATAACATAGCTGATATGACTACTGGAGTCATAGACCAGAATTTGGTGATACTTTTGCAGATGCTCGAACAACTGGACCAAATGAAATGCAGGACTTAGTGAGTTTCTATTTGCTGTGTTGCATTTTGCCATTTTCGTTGGTCTGAAAGTCTCGGTCTCAATGCTACCATTGTCTGCAACATTGTAGGTTAAAAAATATGCAGCAGGACGCTGGAGGTACTTCACAGCCTGGTCCAGATGACATAGATTGTCACAGCCACAACAGAAGAGGAAGTTGCTGTCAAGTGGGCAAGTTGCAAGAGTCAGTTAGTGATAGTTCTTGAAGTAGTTTAGGGATGCTTTTTGTGAAGGTGATGCCCAGGTTGTTCTGGATGTTTTTGGTATGTTTCTGTGATGCCCAGGATGCAGGGCATACATATTATGATGTAATGGCCAAGTTGAAACTCTAATTATTAATGTTTAATTATTAGTAATGAAATTATTTAGTTTTCGATGTTCATTGTTCTTGTTTGTTCGATTTATAAGATTACGAGATAAATTAGCAAATATATTATGAAGAGCATATTATGATAACATAAACATATGTTTACAAGGATCCAGGTTTTTAAACATTTACAAACATTACACAAATATATCCTTGAAAACATGTATGTAAAATTGGCTAATATATTATGATGAGTATATTATGGTAACATAAACATTTACAAGGATCCAGGTTTTTAAACATTATACGAACATATCCTTAAAAACATGTATGTAAAATTGGCATCCCTTGTTTTGCATCCAAAAAATGCACCATGAACACAAAAGCTACCCTTGTACAACAAAGGACAACTACACAATTTTCCATCCAAAATATGCACTAAAAACTACACAAAAGGTTTTATAGCTGCCGGTCCCAGTTATAGCAGCTGATGTTATGACTTCCTTCAAGGGAACTGGATGCCAACCACTATCAGGCCCAAGGATCTGCCAACAAAAGAAATTTGTTCAGTTATAATGGTATAGACCATGAGGCGTAGTTCATGAATAGAACATTAAAGGTTTTTACATAACGAGGATATAGTAAAGAAAACAAACAAAGAGCAAATGATCAGAAATGATCCATTATAAACCTGTTATCTTTCCTAGAGCACGGACATGCACATTCAACCAACTAGAATAAGTTTCCAAGAACCCTTTGTGACAGTAAAATATTTGATTTTCTAGAATGCGCTCATGTCATAGCAGCACTGATGGAAACCTAAACACAAAATTCATCCTAAATGATGCAAGGAAATAAAACATACATACTGTAAAGGTGAAAGCAGTGCACACAAGTTTCCTTCTTTGCCACTTGACCACCGCTTGACATCAGCATCCAGGGTCTCAGCCAATCTCTGCAGACAAAAAATATATTCAAGAATTTAAGCTGAAAAATTAACAAGAGGTTTAAAAATCAACAAATTTGCTAGAAGTTAATACATTTCTCTCTGCTTGTTCTCTTTGAGCAAGAAGATCACGCATATTTTTCTCTGCCAGAGATTTTGCCTGCAAGAACTCCAAAAAGTTAAAGCCTAGTCTTTTCATGCAAGCAACTTGTCAACTATACTACTGAAACAAGGTAATCATACCGCACGCTCAGCTGTTCTTCGATGCCTCTCTAATCTAGCTTTGCAACTCCGAGCAGATTCACCTTCAACTCCTTCCGACCTCTCCGCATGGTAGGATCCTTCATACAGCAAGGACGAATCATTTAGAGCAATGAGGACAAGAAGAAATATTTGTAGAAAATCAGGAGTTTGAAAGAAAATCAAGGTCCACTAAAGTATGATGCTAGTTTTAACAATTCCATGCCATTAACAGCAGGATATGGATATCTTGAGCCAGTGAATGAACCTGAAGCCTGTAATTGCTGATGTTTAAATCACATTAGAATGTTACTGGAAGCTGCACCTCAGATGGGGGAGAAAGCTAATGAAAGTACACTCACAGGGGATGAAGCACTTGGTCTCATTCCACTGTTGAAGCACTTGGTCGCCATTGCTTTTTCGAAGGTGCGCTCTCGTGCCTCTGCAAATGCTCTCTCCACTGCAGCACGCTCAGCCCTGAGCCTGGCTCCCATAGATGGCTTATCACGATACGCCCTTTCACGAGCCTCAAGTGCTGCTCGGTCAACAACCATTCTATCCTTCTCTCTTTCCCTTTCCCTCTCCCTCTGTTCTTCCATCTTTCTAAGTCGTTCCATTTCTAGCAGTTTTTCTTTTTTCACCTTTTCAGCTTCCTTTTTTTCTAATGAATGATTATCGTTAAGGTAAGGTGGTGAGCTGTCACCTGACTTTCCCTCCAAAGAAACACCATCACAATTTGGAGTAGATCTACCAGAATCTCTCATTTTGACACCCAATGGAGGTGGCGGCCTGGAAGGTGGTGGAAACTGGGAGGGCTGAGTTCGAAGACTGAGATCAGAAATGGTTATAAATGACTCATTTGGAAAGGAGCCATTTCTGACATAACCCCCTCAAAGAACCAACATCGCTTCTAAATAAAGGTCCACTGGCACTACTGTTAGAAGGGTGTATCCTATGAATGAGCAAACAGAACAACCATACTGTCATCAAATTCTCTCCTAGATTGTGAAAATCAATTAAGAAACTACAAATTATTACTTCACAATTGAGAAAGCGGCAATAAAAAACCCAAAAGCCAATACTGAGATCAAATAGGGTAAACAGTCTATAGTTTTCCACAAGGCTAGTAGCCACAACTTGCAAGCGAAACACCGAAATTGCATACAAAACTAATCATTTTCAAGATGCACAGGCAAGATAAGTCCGTGTGAGCACGTAATCTGCACTCCCATTTTATCAATTTGAGTCCCAGAGCAGAGTCCCCAATTCAAAAAAAAAAAACTGGTTGTGCCCCCAAAAAGGACCAACGTTTACACAGAAGACAAAATCATAAACCTTAAACTTCAGAAACCACACAATTTCACCCATATCTCCCATAAATCGATCAATCAAAATCTCCACTCTAAAGCCACCTTCAAGGTATACCCTCTCTCCATTAATCCTCCCTGGCTTCCTTTGCATCACCCACAAAATCCATAAATTCAAAATTCGAAACACGATAGACATATCTGAGTTTTAAGCATGAGCAGAATGTAATGTTGAAACCCACATCAACAAGAAGCAGAAATATCTACAGGTTCAATTAATGGGCTTGAAGGAGCTCAAAGAAGAGGGAAAAAAAGAAAAGAAAAAGAGGTACTCCCTCCGTCCTTAAATAATGGACGTTTTAGGATAGTAAAAAAACGTAAGACAATGATCTTTGATCTTATTTTATTTCACATTGTTTCATTTTTATTTCTAATTTCCACTCAAATTACCACACCATCATCAAATTGGGTTGATTCAAAAAAAAAAATTTGTCATTTGCACAAAATATATGCTTCAAAAAAGATAAAATGACAAGTACTCCAAATAGTAAAAAAATGTAGGAAAACGACAGTTATTAAAGGACAGAGGGAGTAGTATATAGCTAACAAGCGGAAAACTTAAAACGCAAACAATGACAACTAAAAAACAAAAACACAAACACCTACACTAACACATTTCTTGAAAGCTAACAACTTTATGCATACCAAGCATCGTCAGATGAAGACCCATGACAAGCACCGTTGGATTCCATCATCATCAACTCCTCACGTGACGGAGCAAAATCAGGGTCCCTTCTAAAGGATTTATGAGTTGTGTGATATTTTAGTATGTATGTTGATTGCATCTTTTGTGAAAAATTAAAAATTTTTAGATTTTCGGATTTTACATGCCCAGTTTTTAAACCCCTTCTATGGACACACTTTTGACTTATGAGCACATAAAAATGAACTGCCTTTCATTTTGGTCTTGCCCTAGACTACTAGCTTTTATCATTTATTGCACTTTGTGAGCATTTGAGCTAAACAGTTATATTTTTCATGTGTGATTCAATGCTTAGCTAGGCACTCAACTTGGTTTGCATGAGACCTCTGGTTATGGACACCATCAGTCTTAAGAAAGCAACAAAAAGACGAAAAAAACTTTGCATCTATGTTTTCTTTCTTTTTCTTTCTACCCTCTCTTTTCCTTTATCTCGCCCTCGACACCCTATTTCGTTTAGGCGCTGATGATGCCGCCGTCGAAGCACGCTCAAAAATACAATTTATAACCCTAGGCCTAGATGCACAAATAAACTTGTGTATAGCAGCAAAGGGATCGATCCACAGGGACAAAACGTTGACGTCGAGGTCTCGACGTATGACAAGGAAAAATCTGCAACAAGACCAAACGAAATTAGTAACAAAAAGGGGGGTTTACGCTAGTAGATGTATCTACTAGCAAGATGATCTTGGGAGCTAACAAAGACAATAAAAGTAAATAAAGCGATTAAATCAAACCAATCAAATTAATATCCAACACACAGAGAAAATCATACAAATCACAATAAACAACAATGATAAAAATATTTGAGAAAGAGATAAGATCAAATGGGAGAAAATTCCTAGCAAGGGTACATAGGGTTACGTTGAGGTCTCGACGGTCATCGACACGAAAATATTCTGTTACAAGGTATAGACGTGCTATAGAGACCGGGTACGCTTAGGTCTCCTACTTCTCTTCTTAATAGAAACCAAACCCAAGGTACGCTTATGGATGAGATCTTGACACTCTGTCGTTCACCAAGGTACGCTTATGATGACAATACTCAGAGAGCCCATTGATAGAGCGTTAAAATGTCATCTTTTCATCATCCATTTACTTCTGTTTTGGGATGATGATACTGCTAAAAGATGGCTTTTCTCTCCTTTTTCGCAGATATGCTGCTGAGAAGCAGAATTATTAAAAAGGGGTCAAAAGGCCCTTTATTAGAGCTGTTTTGCTAGTTAAAGAATGATTCTATACCAGACCTGGGATAAGGCAAGGAGCGGAAGAGTGTTGACCAGAGTCAACTGATTTAATGAGATGATTTTTGGGCCGCAAGCTGCTTATTGGGCCGCGAGATATTTCCTGAGATGCAAGCTAAACCCTAGTATTGAGTTGTCGTCTTCTAGAAGGAAAGAAGTTCTTTTGAACGTAGAACTCTTTGGTGATATGCAAGTTGCGGATTCTACTTTTGTATTTTGAAAAAACAATTCCGTAGGATTTTATTTTATCTTCTCTGCATCGTTTGAATTTTGAACAGAGATAGGTTTTGCTTTTAAGCTGCCGTAGACAAAAAGAGGTCTGTCTCTTCTTCCTCGTTTTTCTCTTCCACCATTGTTGCAGCTTCACCTTCTCTTCGTTCTTAATACAATTCAGTTTTCTTTTCTATTCTGTTATTATTTATTTATTGATTTTGTTATGTCTGTTATAGGCTAAACTCTATCTTCTTAGTAAGGATTCGCAGCCATGATTCCTAGATTGTGAGATCAAAGTGCACTTCACACACGCTACACTTGTATTCTTATTCTTCTTGTTCTGCATGACAACTTGTCCTTATTCTTAGTAAAGCCTGATCAACCTCACTCAAGATTTGGTACGATTACAGTCTTTTCTGGCGGCTTTGGAGTCTACATTGCTAAAGGAAATACGAAGGCAACTAGCTGGTGACGGCTAAAAGAATAATCAGATCTGGTTTATAGGATAGACACGATTCTCTATCCCAGGCCTGGGATAGGTCTTTCCCTGCGTCTATCAATTGACCTGATTAAATCCTATAGAGTGTCTCTTAAGATTGTTAGGATAATTAGGGACTTCCAATAGAGTGTCTCTTTGGAAGTCTTGTGTAGGAGGAAATGAGGAGATCTAGGTGACCAATACCTGGTCTCTATAGCCATTCTATGAGTTTAGTGTGGAATACTCTTGCATCTATGATCAATCTACTCGAATCATGAGTTAGAAGAATTCCTTACTGGGAAGCCCTTATCAACTGATTAATCCTTATATTGTGTTTTCTGTTATTTATTTCTATCTATTTAAATTGATTGCATCAAACCAACAACCTATATTGGTATTTACCACCCTTCTTATAACACAAAGAATTGATTTTATCCAATGAGTCCCTGAGGAACGATCCTTTTACCACGTGCTACAGTTAATTTATCTATGTGCATGGTAGATTGTATTTATTTTATTTTGACAGTTTCGGCAACCATCAAATTTTGGCGCCGTTGCCGGGGACTCAACGGTATTAATTGATTTTCTTTGTTTGTTTATGACCAGGTCTTCAGGTGCACCATTGATCCAATACAACCCATAAATTACTCGCAGGAAACGCAATATAGGAAGCGGACCAAGAGATAAAGGTCTCAGTCAGAAGCCAGCTCTGATCAGTCATACTCTCTCAACTCTATCCCAGGGCTGGGAGAAAGATCGTCCTCTGCAAACGACTTTGTCCATGACCAACCAGAAATGGAGAACCACGACCATAACCCTAATGGCCATAACCATGATCCACCACCACCTCCTCCCCCTGAACAGACTCTTAGACAGTACCATAATGTTGGACCAGCCCCTGATACCTATTTTTGCATTCATTACACACTAGCTGAACATGATTGGAATCTAAAACCTAATACTATCCACAACCTTAAGAAATTCTATGGCCTGCCAAATGAGAATCCATTTAAACACCTTCAAAGCCTCCACTGGGAGTGTGAAACACTTAAACCACCAAGGGTAGAGATCAACAGGGCCAAACTTCGAGCTTTTCCTTGGACTCTTGAGGATAAAGCTAGGAGTTGGTTCCTTAGTTTGCCGCACAATTCCATCACAACATGGCCACAGATGCTGACAATTTTCCTTAATAAATTCTGGTCTTCTACCAAGGCTGGGAACGCCAGAAAGAACATCGTATCGATTCATCAGCATCCAAATGAGGATTTTGGAGAATATTACCAGCGGTATAAGGACCTGCAGGAAATCTGCCCGAACCATGGAGTATCAGAACAAAATCTCATTCAGTATTTCTACGACGGTATGCTACATAGAGACATGGTGATGTTGGATGGTGCAGCTGGAGGTTCTCTGCAGGATTGCACGTTGACAAAAGCCAACAATCTAATCCAGACATTGGCAGAAAACTGTTACCAAAACAGACCAGCAGACAGAGACAAAGGTAATGTATCTTTCTTTGAGCAGAAATTTATTGAAATTTCTAACCGTTTAGATAGTCTCCAAACAGGTCAGCAGGTTCAGGTACAACAAGTACAGCCCGTCACATGTGGTGTATGCTGTCAGCAGGGACATCCTACGGACCAGTGCGTACTAATTGCTGGAACACCAGAAGAAATCTATGCGGCAAACCAATACAATCAATAATATGGACGATTCCCTCCTCACAAACCCAGATTCAACCAGTATAACAACAATCCAGGATAGAGGGAAACGACAACTTCCAACAACATAGTCTATCCTAATTATAGCCAGAACCAGTCCTACCCAAATCAGACACCTCCAATGAACTTACAGAATTTTGTACCCAGACTCATTGCTCCTCAAAATCCAGTCCCACAACAGTGATACGATCCCAAGATGTATCACGCGGTTCCATAGCCAAAAGCGTCAAGACGAGACAGAACTAGAAAGACGCGTAGCTGGAACCATATTCGTGAAACGGCACTTGCCCGTTTCACCCCGAAACGGCACTTGGCCGTTTCGCCTCAAAACGGACCTTGGCCGATTCATCTGTCAGCTTCACGTGGCCGATCTCTCCAACGCATGTCCGATTGTTATTAACGACTTCCTGTTACCGTTTCTCCTGTTCTTCACAAGGAAGGTGTTAACCCGTTTCGTACTCTTGCCGTTTCTTGCTAGAACGGCGCTTGTCCGATGTGAAGGAAACGGTGTCTGGCCGATAGAGCTCGTTGGGGACCCTTGTCCGATGAGCAAGCCTTGGCGCCCACCCGATGCAGCAGAAACGGCTCTTGTCCGTTTCAATGGACTGACCGATTGTCTCAAAACGGCACTTGTCCGTTTTGCTTATTGTTACCGATTGCATATGCCAGTCCGCGCCTGTCTGCTCTTGTTGAAAACGGCTCATGCCGTCGGCACCTGTCCGTTCCACCAGATCAGTAGCTGGCGCGCGTGTCTTTGTCTGTTTTATTTATTTAGTCTCTGACTCTTTAATTAATTAGTTAAGTATCTACTTTATGTAATATTCCTCTTTTGGAATTAGGGTTTATTTGTAACCTATATAAGGAGCCTTTTGGCCTCCTTAGAAAGGAGGCTGTTATTTGATAAATTGAGTTAATCTCTTCAATCTCCGCCCCTTGTTCAAGTTGGTTGAACCTTGTTATTCTTGAGTCCGCAATACTTGAGTCTTATACAAGTAAATCTTGGAATTGCATTATTGTCTCGTTTATCTTAGTGTGATTCTCACATTGTTGAGTCTAGTCCTAAGAACCCGATTCAAGACCCTTGACTTGAAATCGATTAGGGCACTTAGCACAGGTTAGCTAGTGGTCTAAGCTCGTACTTGTCGAGTTATCTATCAGTTCTATCTATTCCGCAGGAAATCCGTCTTTGAACAAAGATCATCAGTTGGTGTTACGCATCCTAAGGAACCAGGATCGTATCAGTTGGTAGCGGAGCTTAAGGCGTTCAAAGATTGGTAAGTATCGTTCTTTGTTTCAAGTTTTCATTGTTGAAATCGGTAAATCTTTCTACTCCATTCCAGAACCGATTTCCTTGCTGTGCTTGGTTAGTTACTTGAATGCGTTGGTCGTGTTTCAGTCCAGTTTGTGGTGTTGAAATTCTCTAAAATTACTTGAGTTTTCTACCCACAAAGAGGTCACGAAACACAAAATAAAATTCTGTTCAGTTTCAGTTGTCAAAATTGTATGTTTAAACATAGCTACTGAAGTCCTATTTGAGTGAAACTGGTCTTGTTAGAAAGCTGTGTTTGTTGGGCGTTCAAATCGGAAAGAATCAATAGATTCGTAGTTAAGGATTAAAAGTTGTGATCGAAACAGTACACGGTGTTCATCTTCAATTGTTGATTTGATTTGATTTTCTCCATAAAAGGAAATTCGGATTTTTATCAATTAGTGGAGAACATTGCCGTGGGAATATTTCAACCTTTTGTTGGGGAATATTGCTTTTCTTGTCTTCCACTAGACATTACTTTTTGTCTCCCACTAAAAACAATTAGAATATTCCTTTTGTCCATAACTTTTGGTAAATTAATTCAAAGGAGAAATCTTCCACTTATTCTTGTCTCCACTAGCCCAAAAGTGTGTCTTCCACTCATTTAATTAATTAAATTGAAACAAATTGAAGTGAGTCATTTCCAAGTCAATTTGTCTCTTTTCTTTGATTCTTTAATTTTGATTTCTTTTCCACTTGTTATTTGTTTAATTGGTTGCTCTTGCAATTATTCGAGTAACAAGTATCACCTTTTTGTTCGAAGCTAGTTGTCTTTGAGAGTCTTCTTGGAAGCTTTTCTTGGAAATCTAGAGTCTCACTAACACTTGAACATTGCAGGAGATTTTGTGTGATTTTTTGTGAGTTTATTAGAGATATCTAAACACGAGAGTAAACACGTGAGGGAGTGCTAAGTTTAGTACAATTTTATGTTTGTTTGCTAGTGTTGTGAATTTACAGGAATTACAGCATGTCTTCCTCACAATGGTCCGAAAGGCGTGAAAGGAGTTTGAGGACTAAGGCCGAAACATGTAACGGACTTCCACCGTTTGCTGTAATGTATAGTCCGCAAGTTTATTTGGATTGGGAGCGAGATGTACAATCTATCTTTCGCTGCCATGATTTTTCAGAAAGGCAGAAAGTCAGGTTAGCAGTGGCTGCATTTACTGGGGACGTTTCACATTGGTGGAATCAGCTCAATCACCAGAGAAGGGCTATTTATGCTGAACCGATTGTTGAGTGGGGAGAGATGAAAAGGGTCATGAGGAATCAGTTTGTTCCTACTAACTTCAATAGGGAGCCGCTCCGACAGTTGAAGACCTTGACACAAGGAATTAAGAGTGTTGAGGAATACTTTAATGAGATGGAGATTGCCTTAGAGAGAGCACAAGTCGAGGAGACCGAACGGAAGTCGATGGAACGATTCTTCAAAGGTCTCAATGGGGAGCTAGCCGATCTGCTCCAGTATGTTGAATTCTTCTCCTTAGAGGATATGTTTCAAACGGCGATCAGCGTGGAGAAGCACCGGAGACAACGGCATCCTTATCATCGTTGCAGACCTACTGAGCCGACGGTGAGGAGTGAACCGCTTGGGCAGAAAGCTGATATCGGTTTGAGTCCGATTCCAATCACAGATGTGCAACCGGCAACTGAGGTGAAAGAGGAGGAACTAAAACGGTTTCTGAAAACTGAGTCCGATTCGCAAATCCCCGAGGATATGGAGAGAAACAGAGAGGAGATCGGGCATGAACCGATTCTTGAGATTCAAGTCGCTGAGGTGCCTGCTGTTACTGAAATTGTTCTCACTGACATCGAGCAAGATTCGAGGGCGAATCTTCTTGAAGAAAGGGAGAATGATATGGGTTCCAAAACGGAAATTTCTACGGAAATTTCTATAATCAAAGTTCAAGCATCCGACTTCTATGAAGACAAGTTCCTTATTCAAGAAGAGAAGTCCAATACTTGTCTGGTGTTGGAACGAGAGCAAGATGTTTTGACAAGGACAGAGTTGTCTCCGTTGCAACAACCAGAGTTGGTTGCCATGGGTAATCCCTTTCCTCCATGTGTTTCCGTTCTTGATTCTAACAGAATTGTTGTCTTCAAAGAATCAGATTCGAGGACGAATCTTTCTGAAGGGAGAGGGAATGATGTGAATCCTCCTCCGAACAATCCTAGCACATCGGCCTGGAAGCGCAAGAGATGGCGCGAGCATATCATGAGAGAACTTTCCTGGACAAACTATGCTGAGCAAGATTCGAGGACGAATCTTTCCGAAGAAGAAGGGAATGATACGATCCCAAGATGTATCACGCGGTTCCATAGCCAAAAGCGTCAAGACGAGACAGTACTAGAAAGACGCGTAGCTGGAACCATATTCGTGAAACGGCACTTGCCCGTTTCACCCCGAAACGGCACTTGGCCGTTTCGCCTCAAAACGGACCTTGGCCGATTCATCTGTCAGCTTCACGTGGCCGATCTCTCCAACGCATGTCCGATTGTTATTAACGACTTCCTGTTACCGTTTCTCCTGTTCTTCACAAGGAAGGTGTTAACCCGTTTCGTACTCTTGCCGTTTCTTGCTAGAACGGCGCTTGTCCGATGTGAAGGAAACGGTGTCTGGCCGATAGAGCTCGTTGGGGACCCTTGTCCGATGAGCAAGCCTTGGCGCCCACCCGATGCAGCAGAAACGACTCTTGTCCGTTTCAATGGACTGACCGATTGTCTCAAAACGGCACTTGTCCGTTTTGCTTATTGTTACCGATTGCATATGCCAGTCCGCACCTGTCTGCTCTTGTTGAAAACGGCTCATGCCGTCGGCACCTGTCCGTTCCACCAGATCAGTAGCTGGCGCGCGTGTCTTTGTCTGTTTTATTTATTTAGTCTCTGACTCTTTAATTAATTAGTTAAGTATCTACTTTATGTAATAATCCTCTTTTGGAATTAGGGTTTATTTGTAACCTATATAAGGAGCCTTTTGGCCTCCTTAGAAAGGAGGCTGTTATTTGATAAATTGAGTTAATCTCTTCAATCTCCGCCCCTTGTTCAAGTTGGTTGAACCTTGTTATTCTTGAGTCCGCAATACTTGAGTCTTATACAAGTAAATCTTGGAATTGCATTATTGTCTCGTTTATCTTAGTGTGATTCTCACATTGTTGAGTCTAGTCCTAAGAACCCGATTCAAGACCCTTGACTTGAAATCGATTAGGGCACTTAGCACAGGTTAGCTAGTGGTCTAAGCTCGTACTTGTCGAGTTATCTATCAGTTCTATCTATTCCGCAGGAAATCCGTCTTTGAACAAAGATCATCAGTTGGTGTTACGCATCCTAAGGAACCAGGATCGTATCAAACAGCCACTTGCAACAATCATGGATGGATTAAAGGAAACCCTTAACCAGTTTATGAAATCAACTCAAGCATCCCTAGCAAACGTAGAGAGACAAATTTCACAAATGAACATTAACATCCAGGACCAGGGAAGCAGGTTGCCATCTACTACAATTGACAACCCAAAGCACAACGTCTCAGCTATGTCATTGAGAAGTGGCACTGAAATTCCAGAAAGAACTGCCCAGACATCAGGGCTGGGAAAAAAATAGTCTGTCAAGCCAGTATCAGACCCGATTGAAAGGAAGCAGAGGTGATTTCAAAAACTCCAGTACAAGTAAAATCCACTCCTGAGGCATCTACCATCCAGAAGGAATAGGTAATTCGCCTTCCTTTCCCTCCTAGGTCTGACCAGACTAAGAAGGTAAAAGAAGAAAAGGCAATTTTAGATTTATTTAGTAAAGTAGCTGTGAATGTTCCTTTACTTGATATGATAGCACAAGTACCTAAATATGCTAAATTTTTAAAAGAGCTATGTACTAACAAGAAAAAGCTTGCAGGGGTAGAAAGGATAAACCTGAATGAAAACGTTTCAGCCATTTTCCAAAAGAAGTTGCCAAACAAATGTAAGGATGGAGGGACGTTCGTGATCCCTTGCAAAATCGGAGAACAGATGATCGAGAAGGCATTATGCGATCTTGGTGCTGGAATAAATGTGTTATCCTTGACAATTTTTAACACCTTGAACATTGGAGAGTTGAAAGAAACTAGGCTTGTAATTCAGTTAGCTGATAGATCTATCATATATCCTGTTGGTGTCATAGAAGATGTCCTAGTATAAGTCAATGATTTTGTTTTTCCTGCTGACTTCTATGTAGTTGACATGGGTAATGAACAGACCTCTAAATCAACTGAGATATTATTGGGCAGACCTTTCTTGAGGACTGCTAAGGCTAAGATTGATGTCTTTGGGGGATGTTTAACTTTAGAATTCATGGGGGAAATAATTTCTTTTAATATGTATGATGCCATGCGGTACCCAGAGGATTTACATTGTCTAAATTTTATTAACACTATTGACTTAGATGATGAACATATATTTGAACTTGAAAATACTGATCCCCTTGAGTATGTTCTTACCAGGAGCATCGATTACATAAAGCTAGAGGAGCTGGAAAACAAAGTGGAAGTCAGGGAGGAGATTGAAGAAGCAGTATATGAGCTGGATGCGGCTAAATTACTGGAAAGTAATTTGAAAGTTTTGGACTTGCCTGTGACTAATAATTCTTTAGTTCCTTCTATTTTACAGGCCCCAGATCTGATATTAAAGCCACTGCCCAGTCATTTAAAATACTATTTCTTAGGCCTGGGAGAAAGCCTTCCAGTAATAGTCTCAAATAAATTATCCCAGGTCGAGGAGGACAAACTCTTGAGAGTCTTGTGGGACAACAGAGAAGCTATAGGATGGACTATAGCTGACATAAAAGGGATCTCACCTAACATTTGCACACACAAAATCCACTTGGAGGAAGATTGCAAAACAGTGAGACAACCACAAAGGAGACTTAACCCTCCTATGATGGATGTCGTCAAAAAGGAAGTATTAAAACTCTTAGAGGCTGGAGTGATTTATCCCATATCTGACAGCTCTTGGGTTAGTCCAGTGCAGGTTGTCCCTAAGAAAACTGGAATAACAGTAGTGGAAAATGCTGAAGGACAATTGATGCCAACTCGAGTACAAAATGGATGGCGAGTATGCATCGACTACAGGAGACTCAACTCGGCAACCAGGAAAGATCACTTTCCAATCCCTTTCATAGATCAAATGCTTGAGCGGCTGTCAGGTAAGTCCCACTATTGCTGTCTTGACGGGTATTCTGGTTTTCATCAAATAGCCGTCGCTTTTGAGGATCTGGACAAAACTACTTTTACCTGTCCATTTGGAACTTTTGCGTATAAACGAATTCCCTTTGGATTGTGCAATGCACCTGCAACTTTCCAAAGGTGTATGATGAGTATATTTTCTGAATTCATTTAAAAAGGAATAGAAGTCTTTATGGATGACTTTACTGTTTACGGTGATTCTTTCGATGAATGTCTAGAAAATCTTGAGAAAATTCTTAAACGTTGCATAGAAACAAACCTTGTTTTAAACTATGAGAAGTGTCATTTCATGGTTAATCAATGTCTGATTTTAGGACACATAGTTTCTAAAAGAGGAATTGAAGTAGATAAGGCTAAAATAGATGTGATTGATTCTTTGCCATATCCTACTAACGTTCGTGAAGTACGTTCCTTCTTAGGGCATGCAGGTTTCTATAGAATATTTATTAAAGATTTTTCGAAGGTTGCTGCCCCACTTTGCAGGTTATTACAGAAGGAAACAGAGTTCAAGTTTGACGCTGATTGTGAGGCTGCCTTTGACACGTTGAAAGAAAAATTAACAACAGCTCCTATCCTTAAAGCTCCCAACTGGAATCTGCTGTTCGAGATCATGTGCGACGCATCTAACAACTCAGTTGAAAAAGGCCAAGTAGGAGAGAGACGTGGAAAAGGTTTTTTTTTTGGTTTTTTTTTGTTTTTATTTTTATTTTTTTATTTCCAAAATAAAAAGAAATATTAAAAATAAACATAAAAAAGAAATAAGAAGTTCTTCTGTATTGTGTTTTTTTCCACTTATGAGTGGTTATATATGTAAAATGTGTACTCTCAACACAATAATACCGATAAAGTCTCAAATGTTGTATCAGTAATTCATGTTTCTCTGTAATGTTGTGTATGTTTCTCTGTAATGTTGTGTCTGCAAATCAGATCTCTATTTATGGATTGAATATTCATGGCTGATTTAGATAATTTGTGATGTATCAGAAAAAAGAAAATAACCATCCTTTAAAAAAGTTGAATACTTATGATGAGAAACCATTTATGGATATTCTTATATAAAAAGTCATTACTTGCAACTTGTGTGGGTGATGTAGTTGGTTATTACGCTAGTCTCACACTCTAATTTTTGTTGCTTTACTTTTTGTGCACATTAAAAAACAAGTCGAAAAAATAATGTTGTATCAGTAATTCATGTTTCTCTGTAATGTTGTGTATGTTTCTCTGTAATGTTGTATCTGCAAATCAGATCTCTATTTATGGATTGAATATTCATGGCTGATTTAGATAATTTGTGATGTATCAGAAAAAAGAAAATAACCATCCTTTAAAAAAGTTGAATACTTATGATGAGAAACCATTTATGGATATTCTTATGGGTTAAATACAAAAAAAGTCCCTACAGTCTAATTGATTGACTTTTTTCATCCCTCTGTTTTTTTTGAGACATTTTTAGTACTCCGAGTCAATAAAATGACTTTTTTCATCCCTCACCCTAACGCCGTCCACGTTTTCCGTCAGTTCGCTGACGTGGCATGCCACGTGTCGCTGACATGGCACTGACTTCTGACGTGGCATGCCACGTCACACAAAAAGATGACGAGGCATGACATGTGGCGGTGACACGTCAATGACTGCTGACGTGTCACGCCACGTCAGCAAAGGGCCAACTCTTAAAACATGATACCAAATCTTGCATGAGGTTGGGCTCGAACCCATGACCTCATGCTTGAGGTTGAGCTCTACCAACTGAGCTACACACATTTTGTGTCAACATGTAATACAATCTGACTATTACTTCCCTTGTTTTTCAACAATAACACTCAAACATTTTCCAACTTTTGTGCAGATCATCTCTCGACCCGAGGTTGTTTTAAATTATTAATTATTATGTTGTTAAATATTTAAATTTTATTATAAAATTATTAATATTTCAATTTTCAAATAAGATATATCTGTTTTGTTCATATATTTATTATATATAAATTTAATTATGGGTGGGCTATTAGTACTTCTAATTATTTATTTGCATTTTTTTTATATATTTAAATTTTAATGGACAAAATGATAATAGTTTGATAATAGTTTGTCTATTAAAATTTAAATATATAAAAAAATTTTAATTTTAATTTCTAATTATTTATTTGCATTTTTTTATATATTTAAATTTTAATGGACAAATTGATAATAGTTTGTCCATTAAAATTTAAATATATAAAAAAAATTGATAATAGTTTGTCCATAAAAATTTTAATTTTTTTTATAATAGTTTATCAATTTTTTTTATATATTTAAATTTTAATGGACAAACTATTATCAATTTTTTTTATATATTTAAATTTTAATGGACAAACTATTATCAATTTTTTTTATATATTTAAATTTTAATGGACAAATATTATCAATTAATAATTTAAAACAACCTCGGGTCGAGAGATGATCTGCACAAAAGTTGGAAAATGTTTGAGTGTTATTGTTGAAAAACAAGGGAAGTAATAGTCAGATTGTATTACATGTTGACACAAAATGTGTGTAGCTCAGTTGGTAGAGCTCAACCTCAAGCATGAGGTCATGGGTTCGAGCCCAACCTCATGCAAGATTTGGTATTATGTTTTAAGTGCTGGCCCTTTGCTGACGTGGCGTAACACGTCAGCAGTCATTGACGTGTCACCGCCACGTGTCATGCCTCGTCATCTTTTTGTGTGACGTGGCATGCCACGTCAGAAGTCAGTGCCATGTCAGCGACACGTGGCATGCCACGTCAGCGAACTGACGGAAAACGTGGACGGCGTTAGGGTGAGGGATGAAAAAAGTCATTTTATTGACTCGGAGTACTAAAAATGTCTCAAAAAAAACAGAGGGATGAAAAAAGTCAATCAATTAGACTGCAGGGACTTTTTTTGTATTTAACCCATATTCTTATATAAAAAGTAATGAAAAAGTCATTACTTGCAACTTGTGTGGGAAAAAAGAAAATAACCATCCTTTAAAAAAGTTGAATACTTATGATGAGAAACCATTTATGGATATTCTTATATAAAAAGTAATGAAAAAAGTCATTACTTGCAACTTGTGTGGGTGGTGTAGCTGGTTATTACGCTAGTCTCACACTCTAATTTTTGTTGCTTTACTTTTTGTGCACATTAAAAAACAAGTCGTAAAAATAAAAAGAGGGGTTTGACGTGAATCGAACACGTAACCTTCTGATCTTAAATCAGAAGCGCCACCATTGCGCCAAGGATTCCATTGAATGATAGGCTAAACTTTATTTAAATTATAAATCTAATTTTGTTTTTGATTGGGCTGGCATGGGCTGGATCCGTCCCTGAGATTCTAAACCGTTGATCTGAATCAAATGGCTCTCCTATTTTCCACGTCATTAGCCATCTTCCTCACTTGGGTTCATGCAGGAACCGAGAAATCAGTTTTTCCTCATCCATCCACGATCACTTCAAGTCTTCAAGCCTCGATCGTTAAAATTTTAGTCGTTACCGTTAAAAAATTTATCTTAACTTTTATGATGCATTAAAAAAAATTATATTAAAAAAAGTTCAGAAACATCACATCTCCATCTAAAAGCATATCACTATCTTCAGAAGCATATCACGATCTTCAGTCTTCTTTGATTTCCATCTCATCTCCTCATATCTCTCCGCTGTCTTGTCTTTCCCTTTTGTAACTTTCTCCAATTCTTCAACCAACCAACCAACCAACATGGACCCTCTTCACCAAACTCACCAAAACCAACCAGCAATTGACCAAACAGTGGTGGAGAATAACGGCGGCGGCGGCGGCGGCGGAGGAGCGAAAGGAGGAGGAGGAGGAGGAAGCGGCAGTGGCAGTAACAGCAGCAACTCCATGTGCAGGCCGAGCAGCACAAGGTGGAAACCAACGGCTGACCAGATTAGGACACTGAAAGAGTTTTACTACAGCAATGGGATTCGGTCCCCAAACGAAGATCTGATTCGAGAGATCTCTGGTAAGCTCAGAGAGTATGGCAAAATTGAAGGCAAGAATGTATTCTACTGGTTTCAGAACCAAAAGGCTCGTGAAAAACAAAAAAAAAGATTCACCACCACCACCAACACCAGCATTGCTAGTGCTACCAATGACAATAATTCCATACATCACTACCAAAAACTTCCACTTCCTCCTAAGTCCAATAATACTAACGCTAATAACAATAATCAAGATTTCTCCTTTAAGTACTCCAACAGTCTCACCACAACTACTACTACAGGTGTGCTTCTTATTTTTTCTCTCATTTCTATATCTTTATATATATAAGTACATGAACTTTGCTTGTTTTTTTCTCTCAGTTATGGCTAAAAAGGTTGCATCTTTTTCTCTATTTTTTTCCAAAATGTGGTAATTACTTGCAGGGCTCTCTTCTACAACTCCATGTGCAATTGGGTTTGTTCCTGCTGGTCAGATGGGAAGCTATGGATATGGGTCATCAACAATGGAAAAGAGCTTTAGGGTATAAAGCTTCAAACTTTCTGGAAAAAAAACGTTTCATATAATATGAATTTTTTCCTTTTATTAATATGATGGAAGTTTTGGGGAATTGTATGTGTTCTTCCTCGGAGTATTTTGTTGTAGCTCTAAAAGGGTGAAAAGAAGGCAGAGATGAGAGTCTTATGAGTTATGCCATCTTTCCTCAGAAACTTTTTTGTTCCCTTTTGACGAGAAAAGATAAAATAAGCAGAAAGTTAAATTGCTGTTTTTTCCTACTTCTTACTTTCTCTTCTCTTTTTTGTAGAATTGTTCAATATCATTAGGAGGAAGAGGAGGGTGCAGTGGTGGATCCATAAGCTACAATTATGGATCATCATGGGCACTCTACAGTAACTACAAACGAGATCAAGATTTGGAAGAAACTCTGCCTCTCTTCCCTGTCCATAGAGAGGACATGAATAATGGATTCTGCAATTTGAAGCACCAAACACAAACCCAAACCCAAAACCAGTACCCAAATTTCTACTACAAAAGCTTTTATGGGTCTGCTCATGATCATCACCATCATCATCTTAATCCCAATCCCAATAATATCACCACCACTAATTCTCACACCACATCCCTTGAGCTAACCCTCAACTCCTACACTGCTACTACACCCCATTCATGGTATAAGCTTAATCCTCTCACTCAGTCCTCAATTAATTAGGCCTCCTAGCTAGTACTAATAATCATTAGTGTTAATTAAGTTTTGTCTCTTGTTGTCTATTATGAACTCTGTGAATGAAAATTCTTCAATATAAATTAATTAAATTGAAGTTTTATAAATAATTCAAATTCTTCGGTTTTTAGTTGTAATGTTTGAAGGGTAATATGTTTGAAAAAAGAGTATTGCCGTTTTAGTGTAAGGAAAGAAAAACGCATACAAACCAAAGCGCATACAGTGTAAGAAAAGAAAAAAGAAAAAAAACATTGATATTTGTTCTTGTTAGCATGAAAACGACAAAGACGTATTGCCGTTTAACCCGTTAGTCCACTGAAAACAAAATTGGTCCAAAAGCTGTGACCATGTTGTTTGCTACTAAAATAAAAAAATTATAGAAAAAAATTAATATCGGATTATTCATACATCTCCCATTGTTATTTTTATAAATTTACTTTATTATTTCTATTTAAATATTAAATTTATTCTTTAAAATATACTAATACAAAATAATATAGTAATTTTCTATCTTTCAAAAAAAAATATAGTAATTTTCTAAATTAATGAAGTATAATTTAGGTTGTGAAAAAAACTCTACTCAATTTATATTTTTTCATTAAGATTATGTATTGTGCTAATGGGATACTGAGTTGAAATCGGTATAAACATTACATCATTATTATTAAGTACTACCATATAGAATTCTTTTCAAACCTATAACTAATAGTATTTGAGAATGAGTCAGATAATTTTAATTCGATTGAATACTAGTAAAATTGGTGGAAAGAGATAGCATTACAGTGGGGGGAATATTAGAACAAACCAAAGCCTCGAATTTATTTTCTGCTGTGACAAATGGTAGGCTTGTTTCCTCAGCCACCGCGCCAGCCGCCAGCTATATTGATTCTTGACATCAAATGAAGGATCCGTGGAATAACTAAAATGGAAAGAATTTTGTCAATTTACATTATTAAGGATTACCCGGAATGCAAGTGAACAGGAGCACATGGAATGTTGCCAGAATCTGGATGCTTCGACAGCACCATGTACCTGAATATGCTCATACTATTCTTATCAATATTTAACTCCTTGAGAATGTTTATTACTTTATTTAGTGAATTTATTCAAATAGACATTTCATAATTTTATCTTATGTGTCATTTTTAGTGGACCGATATTACGGGAACACTACTTGTTGCTGAATAAATTAGAAGAAAAAATATGGAGAAAAGTGTTAATTTTATTTGGACGTGTGGATGATCTAATCTCTTCCTATTATTTGCCTAAATACGCTAAATAGGCTCAATTTCTTAATTTATTATTCTATGTTTGTTTCAAATTTATTTGCCTATAGTCAATTAAAACCCCATACTCTTAACTCTTTACCTAACGAAAACATAGAAACTATTAATTAGAAATTGATTTTATTAATAAAGTTTTTTTAGAAAGCAAGCTTATTTTGGGATTCAATAAATTATTTAAGGAATCAATCAATAAATTATTTTGAATCAATTTTAGGATTCAGTAAATTATTTTAGAGAAAAAAATTATTTTAGAATAATATAAAATAAACGTACTTCAGACTAAAAAAATAATTTAGTTCGGATTTATTGGTTTAATTATATACGGAAATAACTTTGTTTAAAAAAATATTATGAAAAATGTAATTAGATTTTGTACGAAACTTTTATTTCATTTTAGGGTGCGAAAGCATAGAGAGCGAACGGGATCAAGTAGGGAAAATGCATTTGGTGGCACTTGTAAAATAATTGTTTGACTCTTTTGGCACCTCTTCTTATTTTTGCTTTTTAAAAGGTACCTCTAAACAAACTAAACGTCACATTTGGTACCTCCGTCCAACTCCATCCACTTTCCACCGTTAAACAGCCTACGTGGCGTGCCACGTCGGATGCCACGTCAGACTCGGGTAAATGGGCGTTTAAAAACGGCGTCGTTTCATCTCTTTCACTCTTTCTTTTATTTCTTTTCTTTATTTCTTTTCTCCACCGCACACTCCTCTCCTCTTCCTTTCTTTCTTTTCTTTTCTTTATTTCTTTTCTTTTCGTCTTCTAGGATAACTGATACTATTGCTGATAATCATCTTGCCTTCACCACTTGAAGCATGAGAGGTCTCGAAACCCATTGCATCTCCTTTATTCTGCTCAAGGACACCAACCTCCATTGCACAATTTATTTCATCTACACAATCCGGTGCATTTTCAGAACTTTTTAGTTGGGATACTACAAAGGACTTCCTAGTTCGACGGGCAACTGGTGTAAAAGGAGCACTTTCCTCCTGCACGCTTTTTCCAGCCCCTTTCCGAGTCACCACCTGTTCTGTATGACACTCCATCTCCACATTATCAGGATGCTTCTTTGGTGAAAACGTACAGATTTGACCATACTTAGAACCAGTACTCTTTGTTCTCTTCGATAGCCTTGTTTGACAGGCAACTGGTGTCAAATTAGCATCTTCCTCAGAAACTCAATTTTTAGCTCCCTTCTAGGGCACTACTAGTTCTGTATCACACTCCTCTATGTTATCAGGATGCTTCTTCGATGCAACTGGAGAGATTTGACCGGATTTAGCGCTCATCCTTTTTGTTCTCTTGGATAGCCTTGTGGCAACCCCAATCCAGCAATTGTTGTTAAAAGGACATTTCTTTGAATGAACACTATTATTAGCTTTCCTGATTGGAGATCCTTTCATAGAGCCCTTACAATTGTCTGACACACCAAGATGGGCCATGTTTGAAACATGTCTAGCATTGCCCTCCCCATTAAATAAGGCTTCCATTGCTTCAGCAGCTATCTGAGTGTCCAAACCTACATCAAGCATTTCTGCCATATCCTTTCCTGAGTGAGAATCCTCATGAAAGAGTTTTCTCACGGTCAAACAACCAATCTTACACTGATTACTCTCCCTAAATCCACTGCTTCAAAATTTCCTCAGCACTCTCAATTTCCTCCTGACCAGTAAGGAAAATTAATATATCTCCAGGTGGCTGTGTCACATGTTTTAGAAACACTGTTACAATTGCCACATCTAAGTAATCAGTCTCTGGGGCTTTTGTGTAGTGTATCTCAACAGGATACCTCCTCCCAGGAATTTTGAAAATTGGAGCAGAATCAAAGTAATCGCTAAATTTCTCAGCATCAAGTGTTGCACTTGAGATGAGCAACTTTAAGTCTGGACGAAAACGGGCTATGTCCTACAGCAAACCAGTTAGAAGGAGAAGAGTGACCCTTAAGAAATAATCATCATACCAAAGATCACAAGCTACATTGTGCCTACTTTGGTTACTGTAAAGTTGATGCGAATCCACGCATCCACGTGCCTTTACCACCAGCTGGTCCAATGACTCGAGCCAGAGCTCAAAAGCTTCAAGACCGATTGTCATCTCTCATTCACAAGGAGCTGGAGTCTGAAATGACAAGTGAGAAAGCTACCCTTAGAGAGAAGACGACAAGAGTGGTGAATCTTCTCACCTGCACCTTAACAGATGTTGAGTCTGCTGGAAACGGCATGGAACCGTTTCACGCAAATGACACTTGACCGTTTCATCCAAACGGCATCTGTCCGTTTTACTCAAAACGGCACTTGCCCGTTTTGGATCAAAACGGCACTTGTCCGTTTCACTTAGCCGTTGCCGATTCAAGCATCTGTCGCGCATGCCGATTGCTGTACCCGTTCTGCGTTCACACCTGTCTGCTCCTTGTTGACAACGGCTCCTGTCCGTTTCGCCTATCCTGGAGTTGACGCGCGTTGACTGTTCTTTTTAGCAAGGCTGCGCCTTTATATTTATTTAGTTTAATTAATTAATTAGATACTTTAATTAATTAGTTAAGTGTTCTACTTTAGTTAAGTGTTCTACTTTATTTATTATTCCTATTTTGGAATTAGGGTTTCCTTGTAACCTTATATAAGGAGCCGCTTGGCCTCCTTAGAAACTTGGCTGTTATTTGATAAATTGAGATATTCTCTTCAATCTCCGCCCCTTGTTCAAGTTGGTTGAACCTTGTTCTTCTTGAGTCCGCAATACTTGAGTCGTATACAAGTAAATTTTGGAATTGTATTATTGTGTCGTTTATCTTAGTGTGATTCTCACATTTTTGAGTCTAGTCCTAAGAATCCGATTCAAGACCCTTGACTTGAAATCGATTAGGGCTCTTAGCACAGGTTAGCTAAGTGGTCTAAGCTCGTACTTGTCGAGTTCTATCTATTCCGCAGGAAATCCGTCTTTGAACAAAGATCAAAATTGGTGCTACGCATCCTAAGAAACCAGGATCGTATCAGTTGGTAGCGGAGCTTAAGGCGTTCAAAGATTGGTAAGTATCTTCAATTGTTTCAAGTTTTCTTTGTTGAAATCGGTATTCTCTTTCTACTCCATTCTGAAACCGATTTCTTTGCTGTGCTTGGTTAGTTACTTGAATACAATTGGTTGTGTTTCAGTCCAGTTTGTTGTGTTAAAATTCTCTAAATTACTTGCATTTTCTACCCACAAGAAGGTCACGAAATACAAGAGAAAATTCTGTTCAATATCAGTTGTCAAATTTGTATTTATATATATAGCAACTGAAGTTCGATTTGGGTGATTGTGGTTTTGTTGGAAAGCTGCATCTGTTGGACGTCCGAATCAAAAAGAATCAGCCGATTCGGAGTTCAGAGTAAAAAGTTCTGATCAAAACACTACATTGTGTTTTGCTGTCAAAAAAAAAAAAAAAAAAAAAAGAAGAGAAAAGAAAAAGAAAAGAATTCGATTCAGCAAATACAAAAATATATAGAAGTTTTTGCACCATAAAAATCAGATATACCAGTTGATAGATAAATTGAACGTAAAGAGCAATAGTGTCTTGAAATCCGAATTGGAATTGAATTTTATTTGAGTCCTTTCGAGTCAAATAGAACTTTTCTTTGATTCCTAGATATTGCTTTCTATTCCACTTGTTATTCGTTTCATTGATTGATTTTGCGATTATTCGAATAACAAGTATCACAGATTGTTTTGAAGCCAGTTTTCTTTGAGAGTCTTCTTGGAAGCTTTTCTTTCGATTCTTGAGTCTCACTAACACTTGAACATTGCAGGGGATTTTGAGAGAATTTTGTGAGATTATTAGAGTGATTAAACACGAGAGTAAACACGTGAGGGGGTGCTAGGTTAGTGCAATTTTACGTTTTCTTTGGTGTTGTGAATTTCAGGAAAAGTAAAAGATGTCTCAAGAGGGAGTACAACAACCCGATATGGTAGCTATGTTAGCTAACATAACGGAACAGCTCAGGACACTGAATGAACGGCAAGTAACTGCCAATGAGCGGCAGCTAACTGCCGATGCAAGAATGGCTAGGGTGGAAGCGTTATCTACCATAAATCCAGTTCCTATAGCCGCGAATGACCAATGTGATGGACGTTTGACTGATCTGTCTGAAGAAGATGACAACGCCCGTCGTCCACATGATGTGAATCAGCGGCGTAATCTTGCTTTGGTCCCTCCTAGGCTACTTGCCAGACGTGGACCACAATTACCACGTTCTGATTTGGAAGAAGAACCTGACGGGGGTGAAGGCTGGATAAATGCAAGGAATGGACAGAGGAGAGAGAAACGAGACCGTCGTGACGGTAGGAGAGAACGGGAGGATGACCGTTTGGATGCTAATCTCAGCAGCATCAAAATGAAAATACCTCCGTTTAAGGGTACGGACGACCCTGATACCTTCTTGACATGGGAACGGAAAGTAGATGCTATTTTCTTATGCCACAAATATTCAGAGGGTAAAAAGGTTTAGTTAGCAGCAGTAGAATTCAGTGGATATGCTAGTCATTGGTGGGAGCAGCTCAACCTGAAGAGAGCCGTTGTTTATGCTGGTCCGATTGATGACTGGGGTGAGATGAAACAGGCGATGCGACAACGGTTTGTCCCGGCCCACTTTCACCGTGAGCTTCATCAACGGCTTCAAACCTTGAAGCAGGGCAGCAAGGGAGTTGGTGCCTACTTTAATGAGATGGAGATTGCTTTAGCTCAAGCAAAAATTACTGAGGAACCTGAGGTAACGATGGCTCGGTTTATTGCTGGTTTGAATGCAGAGATTGCCGACGCCCTGGAGCTGACACAATACAATACTCTTGAGGAGATGCTTCACATGGCTCAAAAGATTGAGAAGCATCGGAAAGCTAAGAGCTCTTCTAAGTCTACTGGATCGACACCGTGGAAGAAGCCGTCTTGGTATAAGGAAGACAGAACGGCTTCTACCGTTCCGAAGACCCCCGCCAGTGCCGTTATCCCTTCCAAAACGGCTACTACTAAACCTTACACTCCACCTGCGGATCGGCCAGCCACTAAGGAAATTGTTTGTTTCAAATGCAACGGTCGAGGACACAAGAAATCGGAGTGTCCGAATAAGAGAGTCTTCATCATCCGGCCGAATGGAGAAGAAGAATCGGATGATGAACAGGAGGAAACGGAACCTGAGGGAAAAGGTCAGACCGATTCGGATATTGACTGTCAGAGAGGTGAGCATGTTCGGTTGCTTGTGATCCGACGGAACCTGAGCGTGCAGTCCACAGAAGAAGTGTGTGATGAGGAGCAACGGACCAATCTGTTCCACACCCGAGGTGTGATTGATCACAAGGGTTGTTCCATTATTATAGACAACGGAAGCTGCACCAACTATGCCAGTGCGCTGATGGTTCATAAGCTGGACTTGCCGACGGTAAAGCATCCAAAACCGTATCGTCTACACTGGATGACGGATGACAAGGGTATTAAGGTGACCAAACAGGTACTTGTTAAGTTTCGTATTGGCAAATACCAAGATGAGGTTCTCTGTGATGTTGTGCCGATGCAAGCAAGCCATATCCTCCTTGGACGCCCATGGCAGTTTGATCGCGAAGCGAATCATGATGGGAAGAGAAACCTCTACAAGTTGGTTAAGGATGGTCAGAAATTCACCTTGGCACCGTTAACACAAGCTGAAGTGTTTGAGGATCAGCAATGGCTTGCTAAGTCACATGCTGAATATGAAATTGCAAAACAGCTTGCGAGAGAAAAAGAAGGTTTGAATGTGAAAAATATAGAGGGAAACACTGAGTGTGTGAGCCTTAAACATTCGCATGAAAACAGCAAGCATGCAGAGGGAGAGTGTAAACATTCACATGAAAACAGCAAGCATGCAGAGGGCGAGTGTAAACATTCGCACGAAAAGAGTAAGCGTGCTGAGAGTGGCATTGAGAGAAAAGGAGAGGTAAATAAAAAGAAATTGAGTATATATGCCAAGGGGAACGAAGTGAGGAGAGCCATGCTTTCTCATAACAACTGTTTTGACGCAAGTCGTCCTCTACTTCTAATCCATTTTCGCTCTTATTGTTTAACCTCAAATGAAACGGAACGGCACCACACCGTTCCGATTGGTATATCTTCTCTCTTGCAGGAATTTGGAGATGTTCTACCCGAAGAGATGCCACCTAGCTTACCTCCGATTCGAGGCATAGAACATCAGATCGACTTTGTTCCTGGATCGGCAATTCCTCATCGGCCGGCTTACCGATCCAATCCAGAGGAGACAAAGGAACTGCAACGGCAAGTGGACGATTTGCTTGCGCGTGGGTACGTTCGGGAGAGTCTGTCTCCATGTGTCGTTCCAGTCATTCTAGTCCCAAAGAAGGACGGATCTTGGCGCATGTGTGTTGATTGTAGAGCAGTCAACAAAATCACTGTAAAGTATCGCCATCCTATTCCTCGATTGGATGATATGTTAGATGAATTAAGTGGTAGTAGATTATTTTCTAAAATTGATTTAATGAGTGGTTACCACCAAATTCGTATGAAAGAAGGGGATGAATGGAAAACTGCTTTTAAAACTAAGTATGGCTTATATGAATGGATGGTTATGCCGTTTGGCTTGACTAATGCTCCTAGCACCTTTATGAGGTTAATGAACCATGTACTTCGGCACTTAATTGGTAAATTTATTGTAGTTTATTTTGATGACATTTTAATCTATAGCAAATCATTGGATGAGCATGTTTTACATCTTAGGGAAGTTTTTCTAACACTTCGTGAGCAGAAATTATATGCTAAACCTAGTAAGTGTTCTTTTGCATTGGAACAAGTTGGTTTTCTTGGTTTCATTGTAAGTACAGGTGGTGTTAAAGTGGATGAAGAGAAGATCCGCGCGATACGGGAATGGCCGACGCCGAAGGCTGTTACCGATGTGAGATCGTTCCATGGATTAGCGAGCTTCTATCGGCGTTTTGTAAAGGATTTTAGCACCATTGTCGTTCCATTGAATGATTTAACAAAAAAGAATGTTGTTTTCAGGTGGGAGCAACAACAGGAGGAGGCGTTTGCTACCCTCAAGGAACGGCTCTGTGCCGCTCCCGTGCTAGCATTGCCCGACTTCAGCAAGGCGTTTGAGATAGAGTGCGACGCCAGCGGATTAGGAATCGGTGCCGTTCTGATGCAGGAGAAACGGCCGATTGCCTTCTTCAGTGAGAAACTCAAGGATGCGCAACTCAGGTATCCAACCTATGACAAGGAGTTCTATGCTCTTGTCCGAGCGTTGGAGACATGGCAACATTACCTGATGCCGAGGGAGTTCATCATCCACACTGACCATTTGAGCTTGAAGTACCTCAAGGGATAAGGGAAGCTCAATCGGCGCCATGCCGTTTGGATAGAATTTATTGAGGCTTTTCCTTATCATATTCAATACAAGCAAGGTAAAGAGAATGTAGTTGCTGATGCTTTATCACGCAGGTACGCGTTAATTACTTCTCTTAATGCCAAATTGCTTGGATTTTCGCATATTATAGAACTCTATGCTGCCGATTCTGATTTTGGTGATATTTATATGCATGGCGTTTCTATTTCTGGTTCTAAATTCTTTAAGCAAGAGGGATATTTATTTAAGGGTAAACACTTGTGTATTCCTCATTGTTCTCTTCGTGAATTACTGGTGCATGAAGCCCATAGTGGTGGTTTAATGGGTCACTTTGGCGTGACTAAAACTTTGGATATGTTACATGATCACTTTTATTGGCCTCACATGAAGCGTGATGTAGTGCGCATTATTGCTAGATGTTTGACTTGTCGTAGAGCCAAATCTAAATCTGCTGGTCATGGAGAATACATGCCGTTACCTGTTCCTTCTCATCCTTGGACCGATATGTTCGACTACTTCTGATGCTACTCAGATTGCTGATTTGTTCTTTCGTGAAGTAGTCCGTTTGCATGGTGTCCCTTTGACTATTGTGAGTGATCGAGATACTAAGTTCCTTAGTCATTTTTGGCGTGTTTTATGGAAAAAGCTTGGTACCCGATTGTTGTATTCCACTTCTTATCACCCACAAACGGATGGTCAAACAGAGGTTGTGAATCGTACGCTTGGTTCACTTTTACGCACGTTAGTTCGTAAGCATGTTTCTACTTAGGTTGATCATTTACCGTTTATTGAATTTGCTTACAACCGTGCTGTTCATTCTACTACTCATTACTCGCCATTTGAACTTATGTACGGATTTAATCCTAGAACTGTTTTGGATTTGACTCCTTTACCGTTGAGTGATGTTGTAAGTTTAGATGGTGCACAGAAAGCTGATTTTGTCAAGCAATTACATGCTAAGGCAAAACAGAATATTAAGCGAATGAATGAGAAGCTGATGCAGAAACGGAACGATGGCCGACGGCTAGTGACGTTCCAGGTGGGCGATTGGGTCTGGTTGCATATGCGCAAGGAGCGTTTTCCTGACCAACGCCGCGGCAAGCTATCTCCTAGAGGAGACGGACCGTTCCAGATCGTTGAGGAGATCAACAAAAATGCCTATAAACTGGCATTACCGAGTGAGTATGGTGCCGTTAGCTCTACCTTCAATGTTTCTGACTTAGTTTTGTTTGATACAGATGATGAGTATGGACTTGCTGATGATGCCGATTCGGATTCGAGGGCGAATCCTTCCGAAGGGGGAGGGAATGATGCGAATCCACGCATCCACGTGCCTTTACCACCAGCTGGTCCAATGACTCGAGCCAGAGCTCAAAAGCTTCAAGACCGATTGTCATCTCTCATTCACAAGAAGCTGGAGTCTGAAATGACAAGTGAGAAAGCTACCCTTAGAGAGAAGACGACAAGAGTGGTGAATCTTCTCACCTGCACCTTGACAGATGTTGAGTCTGCTGGAAACGGCATGGAACCGTTTCATGCAAACGACACTTGACCGTTTCATCCAAACGGCATCTGTCCGTTTTACTCAAAACGGCACTTGCCCGTTTTGGATCAAAACGGCACTTGTCCGTTTCACTTAGCCGTTGCCGATTCAAGCATCTGTCGCGCATGCCGATTGCTGTACCCGTTCTGCGTTCACACCTGTCTGCTCCTTGTTGACAACGGCTCCTGTCCGTTTCGCCTATCCTGGAGTTGACGCGCGTTGACTGTTCTTTTTAGCAAGGCTGCGCCTTTATATTTATTTAGTTTAATTAATTAATTAGATACTTTAATTAATTAGTTAAGTGTTCTACTTTAGTTAAGTGTTCTACTTTATTTATTATTCCTATTTTGGAATTAGGGTTTCCTTGTAACCTTATATAAGGAGCCGCTTGGCCTCCTTAGAAACTTGGCTTTTATTTGATAAATTGAGATATTCTCTTCAATCTCCGCCCCTTGTTCAAGTTGGTTGAACCTTGTTCTTCTTGAGTCCGCAATACTTGAGTCGTATACAAGTAAATCTTGGAATTGTATTATTGTGTCGTTTATCTTAGTGTGATTCTCACATTGTTGAGTCTAGTCCTAAGAATCCGATTCAAGACCCTTGACTTGAAATCGATTAGGGCTCTTAGCACAGGTTAGCTAAGTGGTCTAAGCTCGTACTTGTCGAGTTCTATCTATTCTGCAGGAAATCCGTCTTTGAACAAAGATCAAAATTGGTGCTACGCATCCTAAGGAACCAGGATCGTATCAAAAGTTGTCTGCGCATAACTTGTGTTTGGCTGTAAGTATATAAACATATGAACAAGAACAATAAATATCTACATCAAGTCAAAGTATCTTGCCTTCACTAGTCCAAAAAGTATGTCGGTAGACAAAGTTCTTTCATGTGCTTCATCCAACATCACAACACAGGAAAAAAGTAATTACCAACCATAGTAAACATTCCTGAAAACTATTAAATAGAGTCACATTGATGAGAACTGGAACATAGATCACCTGTAGCTAGCCAGATCAGGCTCACCAAGAAACTCTCGTAAAAGCATTCCGTCAGTCATATACTTCAGAACAGTCTTTTCGGATGTGCAGTCTTCAAAACGAATGGAATAACCAACCTGAATACAACATGAAAATAGTCACAACTGAAATAGATGAAAATGGTTTGTCTGTTGCATTTTTAGCTGCAGGAAAGTCTTAAAGCACAATGTAAATGCAACAAAAAACTAAATTAGTTAATGTCCACACATCCTGTCTTTATTTCTCTTCACTACAAACAACAGTATTTAATGGTTTAATCTGAACAAATGCAATTTAGCAAACCCAACAAGTATGACCTTGTTTTAAATCTCTAAATAATATTAGTTTAAAACATTCAACCGTGAATTGTCAGGCATTACTAAGTCATCAAAAGTGGAAATTGAGTATTTTTCAGTGAACAGCGCATGGGAACAAAAGCATAACAAAATGAATAACTGGTGAAGTACAACAAAGAAGAGGGAAGCACACCTCATGGCCAAGTTTGACACCCATTTCTTGAGAAACTCTTGCAGCAACACTCATAGCAGCTACCCGCCTTGACTGTGTACAACCAATCTATAAGAGAGAAAACACATTTACATCTCTAGCAAAACCTTCAAATATCTTTAAAATAACCACATTTTAAAAGCTAGAGGACTGCACGTGAGGTTGTAGTTCAAGAGGTTAGTGCATGTTGTCTTTATGACGTAGGTTATGAGTGTGATCTCTGGTGTAATGATAATTAATTATATAACCATTTAAAAAAAAAGCTTGAGGATTTTTCTTCCATTTTCATTAGTATATAAAATTAACTTGTAGGCGCTACCAACCTATTGTGGTTATGTATCTTGCAGGCCTTCAGCCTTTTCTTAAATTATTGCCTTAGTTATCACTAGTTCCGTGACTACGCGACGCGCGAGTTTATTATTTCATTAATAAAAATTAAAAATGTAAGACTTCATGCTCAAGATTAATTTTCTTGTCAAAGTTGCTGTTAGCCCCTGAAGCATTGTTAACGTGCCACTGTACATAAAAATCCCCATGGCAAAAGCGACATCAACAAGAAAATTATTTCCACAAAAGAATATGCCATGGTTAACCTGTAGTAGGGAAGAAGCTTATACCGTACCACGCTTCGTGTAACCAGCTTCATGAAGGTATTGCGGTATCTGTGTGGTCTTCCCTGAACCTGTTTCTCCTACAATTATAATTACCTGTCATAGATATCCAAAACCACCAGACAACTTAGGAACTAGTAAATAGAATCCAACAAAATGCAAGATATACGACCTACACTAAAGCTGTGGAAAGTAGGAACAACCAGGAAGCATGGTGCTATTAAGATCAAGGGTAAGCATGGAAAAGGAAAACATGATAACCTGATAATCATTGACAGCTTGGAGCAGTTGTTCTCGATATGGGTACATAGGTAATGTTTTTCTCTCCTCCTGAAACAACAAAAAGGCAATTAATTGGCAGGAGTGTACTAGTGCTGGCAGTCACTCCTATACAGAAACAAAGACCACAACTTTCACGATTTTCAAAAGTGGACCAAAAGATGTCCCTAATAACCAGACGCATCTATGTTGAAACATTAGTTAATGACCACCTCCCTCAATATACCGTATTTCCTTTTCTCAGTTAATTTTTTTTTTGTTGAGAAATTATGATTACCCAAAAAAGAAGACTCCTCTCAACCCAAGCATTGTGCTGGTGCATGATAAAAGTAAATTTTATCGGCAAAAAGGCATTTGAGAACCCTGAACTCTGGCGTTTTATTTTGTGGGAACCCTCAACTATTTTTTTATTTAATCACCCCCCCCCCCCCCCCCCCCCCCCCCCGACTTCTTTACATTTTGTTTAATCACAACCCTACCGTCAAGTTTTGCTGATGTGTCACCGTTATGTGCCTCGTCATATGCTTACTGGATGTCACGTCATCAAGACATGTCAGCAACTTGCCACATCATCTCAGCCACATCAAGAAGCAAGCCACGTCATCAAACCAAGGGGGTAATTAAATAAAAATGTAAAGTTCAGGGTTGTTTTATGTCTTTTTGTCATATTTATTTTATTATACTTTCTATTTTTGTTTCTTTTTTATTTTTTCTTTGGATGGAAATGGAGGAGGAAGACAGAAGTTATAAGGTTATAACTATGTAATAGAAAGAAGAAGAGTGGGCAGCGACGCATGGAAATGGAAGAAGAAGACAGAAGTTATAAGGTTACGAAAAATAAATACAATTAAGGGGTAATAATTATTTTTCTGAATTTTTAAAATCAATTACAATATTTTTTTGGATTTTTTAAATTAATTACATTATATTTTTGAATTTTTTAAATTAATTACATTATTTTTCTGAATTTTTAAAGAAAAGAAAAGAAAAGGAAAAAAAAGGGAACAACAGGTTTTTTTTGGGTAACCTGTTATTCAAGGTCAAAACTAACAGTCTGTTAGTTTGACTAACAGAGGGACGTGCGTTTGCAATTGACCAATAGTTCAGGAAGGAGTCTGTTTTTTTTTAGTACGGGGGGCTTCATGCAAAAAAATCCATTAATAATCATAATTAATCAGATTAATCATAATTACCTCTAATTGTTAAGTTATTTTGTAGGCAACCTTATTTTAGATTAATCATAATTACCTCTAATTCTAGCAATAAAGCATTAATTTCAATTTTATTTTTATTATTATTATTATTATCATTATACTGTTGTATAAAAAAAGAAAGGAAAAGAGGAATTTGGGTTATTGAATGAAATTAGGGAAAATGACAAAAAACAACCTTGAACTTTAATGTTTTGATTAATTGCAACCCTTAACTTATTTATTTATTTAATTACCCCCCTGGTACACTTCCGACATGTCTTGTTGACGTGGCAAATTGCTGACGTGTCTTGATGACGTGGCATCCAGTAAGCGCATGACGAGGCACATAACGGTGACACATCAGCAAAACGTGACGGTAGGGTTGTGATTAAACAAAATATAAAGAAGTCGGGGGGCGATTAAATAAAAAAATAGTTGAGGGTTCTCACAAAATAAAATGCCAGAGTTTAGGGTTCCCAAATGCCTTTTTGCCACCGCTGAGATGACACGTGGACCACTGCTGAGATGACACGTGGACCACTGCTGAGATGACACGTGGACCACTGCTGAGATGACACGTGGGCCACTGATGAGATGACACGTGGGCCACTGATGAGATGACACGTGGGCCACTAATGTGATGGCACGTGGACTGAGAGCTTGCCAGCGCGTGAAGAGGAAAATGGCCGGCGGCGCGTGGGACTGTAGGAGGCGCGTGCGTTGTCGGAATGGGCTGAAACTTTGCAGTCCGATGTAATGGACGGTTGGGAATCTCTTGAGGTGGCGCGTGTAGGTGTTTGAAGTTCGGAAGGCACTGTAAATGGTTGATTACAGTAGGCCAGAGTTGGCTGCTGATGGCGGCGCGTGGAGGCGCGTGCGGCGTGTTCGGGCCGTGAAATTTTTTCCAGATCCGACGAGGACACACTGGAGATGCTAAGTTGCAGAGACCTCGTTAGAGATATGGCTCCGCTACCATATAGAAACTGAGAATTGATGAAGCAGTGAAGGATAGGAAGGATAAGTTTGTATTGCTTGATTTAGATTACATGCATATACTCTATTTATACACAATGATCTTAGCTAATGTTTACAGCTAATGATCTTGCAGATATTCAGGAGCAATTGGTGGAGATATGTTTGGTGCCATATCTTCCACAATTGCTGCGAGCATGCTTGCTTGACTGTTGTATTGCTGCATGCGTGATGGACGTCATTGCATGAGTATGTTTGAAGAAGAAGAGTTGCAGATGGACTTGATGGGCTTGTTGCAGGATGGGCTCAATAAAGGGTAAGCATGGAAAAGGAAAACATGATAACCTGATAATCATTGACAGCTTGGAGCAGTTGTTCTCGATATGGGTACATAGGTAATGTTTTTCTCTCCTCCTGAAACAACAAAAAGGCAATTAATTGGCAGGAGTGTAATTCTGATAGAAACGACAATATCATAAACCACTAATTGGAATCTAACTTACAACTAGTGCTGGCAGTCACTCCTATACAGAAACAAAGACCACAACTTTCACGATTTTCAAAAGTGGACCAAAAGATGTCCCTAATAACCAGACGCATCTATGTTGAAACATTAGTTAATGACCACCTCCCTCAATATACCGTATTTCCTTTTCTCAGTTAAATTTTTTTTTTTTGTTGAGAAATTATGATTACCCAAAAAAGAAGACTCCTCTCAACCCAAGCATTGTGCTGGTGCATGATAAAAGTAAATTTTATGAGAGATGATTTGTCATAGTAGATTAAGCCATCTGCACAAGAAAGAATTGAATCCTTAGGTGCACATAACATCAGAAAAACATTTGTTATGATACCCATAATGTGTGCATAAGAACTTTACAAACCACACCTGTGTTAATGTTCAGTGTGTTTTCATTTTTTAACTCAGAAGCTGAACGGGGTTTCTTCTTCAGGATATCTGCTATTAAACTATTGGTCTTTGCCAATGTTTTCCTTAGCTCATCTTCTGAGGTGTCATATTTATTGCAAAGAGATGCAAGCAAGTCAATCCCTTTGTCGTCTTTCTTAACTGAAAAATAATAAATAATAAATAAAACATTAAGATCTCAAATATGAAACTCCTACCACAAAAGAAGGAAAATTTTAACACACTGTGCCAAGAGTAAGAGCATTACCAAATTGAGAATCACCAAATCTGAAATTTCTAAAGTGAGCTGGAACATGGATTATTAAAATAGCCTGTTTCATAGATCATTGCAGAGAAAGAAAATGCCAAGAAAAAATGAAAACGAAAATGTAAAGCAAAAAGAAGGTAGATTGTGTAAAGCCTCTTCTGCAGAAACTTAGGAAATTCAACTAACCAGTATAGAGACTAAACCATTCGTGCAAGTCACAAGATCTTTAAGTCGGCCAAATGCATGTGCGGAGGGCCAGAAACAACAGCCATCCAAACCGTTGATATTCAGACCTAACAGATCAAAAGTATATTAAGACATCTGCATTAAGAGCAAAGACATAAATCTCCACCACACCAATACCTGAAGTCTGCTTTCCCAATCAGCACCGTACGTATTACTTAAAATCGGACCAGCGTGTACAAGAAACTGAGGCAACTCTTTAAAGAAGTCCACAATACTGCAAAACATAAGCAGAATAAGAGCACTGATTCAAAATTGAAAGCAAAGCTAAGTTTCAAATGAGTTATTAAAAGCATCAACAATACTTCAGCTTGGCAAGTCTCAGTATCTGGAAAAACGTAACCCCATTATGATCAGACTTCTGCTGCAGATTATCTCTTTTTTTCTTACTCACCATTCTGCTTCCTCTGCCTAAAACACCCCGTTTCAATCCAGTTACTTCATGAAGTAATTCCAACAAGCAATTTAAAAAACGAAATGGTAAAAGTAGAAAATGAAGTGAAATTAGAATCTACCGTATTCCCAATAGCTGAAATATTTGTCAAAAGCAGATGTTTTGTGTCTCTGAAAAGCTTTATAGCTTCCATGCTCATGTTCTCATCCCAAGACAACCCACTCTGCATATGAAATCCCACTTTGAAAGTCAAATGCTAAGAAATCCTTTCTCCTTAACTGCCCTCGATATTCAAAATTCTCATAAATGCATTACACGTGTCCGCATTCCTTTCACTTTTAAAAGACACAAAACCCTTTGCCTTTTAACATTAACTTCTTTCGTTGTGTAGCGGTTTTCCCAACTTCTTCTCATCTTCCTCTGCTCTACTGATTCTACCTTTTCATAGAGACCTATCCCCACACTCCCATCTCTACCGATTTTCCTTCATCGCCCCTTACTCTCCCAAGGTATTTCTGTTATCTCCCTTTTCTGTTCTTCCTTCTTTTTCTTCTCTTCTTTCTTCGTTAAAATTTGTTGTTTTCTGCTATGTCGTCTCCTTCCTCTCAGGGTCCTATGGATCCCATAGTAAAGAACAGTCCTAGTGTAATCACTAATGATTACTTGCTACTTCAAGAGACCACCACCTATAATATCTCTACCCCAATTAACTATGCCCTTAAAGTGGCTACCAAAACTCTTCGCCTACACAGCCCTTTACAAAGAAATCGCAGAATTCTTTATTCTCATATGTTTTCCCATGGTTTTTACCTTCCTCCTGACGATTTAATTCTGGCCCTATTAAAAGAGTTTGACTTGAATCCTGTCCAAATTACCCTTCAATCCTGGGCTGGGCTGTGCTCTTTTGTTCGGATCTGTAAATTATATCATATCCCCTCCCCTTCTGTTTCTCTAATCCGCCGTTTTTTCGAAATGGAAAGTTGCAATGGTTGGATTAACATTATCCCTCGCTTTGAGGACTCCTTTGCTCGTCCGTTCGTAGAAAATTTTCAAGAATTTGATACCATGATGGCGGCGGTAGAATCAAATGACTGGAAAAGCAGATTTTTCATCGTTGATCTACCCCGGAACCTATGGCGCACCGGATTTAACCGCAAAATTCTAAGTGCTGACCGGAAGAAACCTACCTGGCTAGGCCGTCAAGATAGTTCCGCCGTTGCTACTTTGCTGGGCGTGCGGATGCCCTTTCATACTCTTAACTTTGCTAACGACATGCCTCTTAACGATTGTACTATAGGTAGGCTTCTGCCTTATCTATCCTTCTTCTGTTTTTTACTCACTAATTTGTTCATTTCTCTGTTCTTTACAGCGATTGCTGCAGAGCCTCTACGGAGTGAACGGAGGCTACAATCTGAAGGGATTGTCATTAACGAGGGATCCAAGAAAAGGAAACCTTCTTCGGACCCTTCCGACAAAGGCAAAAAACTCGCCCCCCCAGTTCCCCCCAATCGCCCAAGAAGTAAATTCGCTAAGCCCGCGGGTTCGAGTTCTCGTGCTTCAGAGGCAACTGACATCCCCGTGTCCTCCGTTCCAGGAACCACAAGAAGTTCTTCCCCCACCCCACCCATAGAAGATAAGGGTGCAGAGACTGAAAGGAATGCAATGATTCTGGAGACAAGCGGAGTGATTCCAGATTCACATGAAGTAATGCCGGAATCACACGAGACTGAGGTGATTCCGGAATCGCATGAGACGACTCCTGCAAGGCTGCAACCAGTGAAGCCATACCAGAATCGACTAAAGCGAGGCCGGAATCACATGAGACCGAGGTGATTCTGGAATCGAGTGAGACGACCCCGGCAACAAGCGAAGCTATTCCGGAATCGGCTGAGGCAATTCCGGATTCGCATGAGGTCGTTACTCCCATTCCTTCTTCTTCACTTGGAAAGGACCACTCCGAGGGTCATCCTTTAATGGCCGAATCCTCTCTTCCCAACATTTCTTCTTCTCCTCCGGCGAAACCCCAGGTCTGTTTTTCCTTATTTTCCTCTTATGAAGTATTTTCCTCTTTCTCTACTTATCCATTTCTCCTCCTTCCTATTTCCCATAGCTTCTTTTTGTACTGTTTTTATAGGCAAGTGCAGGTTTTGTTCGCCCTACTTTTCCCACTGATCCTGCGGACCTTATGAATTTCTTTTCTGCCTACGGAGAAGAGTCCGACCAAGAAGAACCCGATCCCAAGGAATCTATTATCCTCCAAGAAAGCCCGGTTATCCCCAACGCTCATATCGACCTCACCGTTGAGGATGATGAGATGGCGGACATGCTGTCAGTTACTACTGCTACCGACTCTGCCACTTTCCCTCTTTCATCCCCTACCTGCTCTTCTTCCCTTCCAATCCTTACAAAGCAAATTTCCTCCCTTATCCCTACTCCATCCTCATTATCCATTCCCTTTGTCTCTACTGTTCCGTTTGTGCCCTCGTCCTCAGAAATAACCCTTACTGAGGGCGCTTCCCCTGGCACTCGTGCCTTTATAGCAAGGCTGAGCTCCTTAGATTCTCCTAACCTGCCTACCGGTTTCTTGGGCTTGACTTCTGGCACACCAAGTGCTGACCCTATCACTCCAGAAGAAAAGAGGTTTTTACATCTCAGTCAGACGAAGATCATTTTCAAGCTTTCCAGCATTCTCTTTCTTTCGTGGCACATCACTCCCAGAACCTATCAAACCAACATCTTCGTATGAAGGCCTTTCAGGACCAAATCCTCCGGGAATGTGCTAAGAAAGATGAGGAACTTCGAACGCTCCGGGAAGCTTATGAGACCGCCCAGAAAAGAGAGCAAGAGCACACAGCAACCCTGGAAACCACCGAAAGTTCCTTAAGGGATGCAGTCCACGAGCTAGACCTTTCTCAAAAAGAAAAGTCTGAACTCCGGGCAAGCTATGAAAATATCTCAACAAATTTGGCCATTTCTCAACAAAGCGAAGCCCGTCATCAATCACGATGTGAAACTCTTGCGCACAAAGTGCAAGAGCTAACCAACCGGTTGTCCCAAGAAAACTCAGAGAAAGATGAGCTGAAACTGGCGCTATCAGAGGAAAGGAACAAAAATATAGCTTTACAGGAGAGGAATGCCGGGTTGGAAGAGGAGATGAGTAAGATGAAGACTTTAAACAAGAAAAAATGCCACTGGTTCCTAGGGCAAGGTATAACAGTCATGACTGAGGCTTTTGTATCACACTATGGAAAAAAGAATTTCAATGCTGCTGCAATAAAGGGAATAGTGGCCGCCAAGCTTCCAGAAATTACTGAAGATAAGTTTCCTACCGGAGAAGAGGAACCCGACAAAGAAAGCAACGCCCCTGCCACCTGAATTGCTCCTTCCTCTTGACCGTCTTTATTCTTAATTCTACTCTTATGTCTTTGTAATTATTCTTATACTATTTTCTTTTAGAACATATTACTCCCATTTCCTTATTTTCTTGTTACTTCTTAGTATTCCCTTTTGTGTTTTGCATAATTACTAAAGTTGCTGTTCATTAAAGAATTTATTATCCCTATTTACAACTATCCTTCTATTTATGAACCTTTCTGATTTTCCTTTTCGTACATAATAAAGGACTCCTGCCTTTCTTATTGATAAATAGCATTTTATTGGTGCCTTACTGATACGGTATTAATCATAGCACCAATAGACTAATTATCGAAACAAAAATAATCATAACATAAATAATAATTGACACGAAAGTAAAATAAAATAAATACCTGATTTGCTAAGCCTGCCGTCAATCGCATACGTCTTCCTTATAGGTTATTTTCATTCCACGACCGGTCTATATCACACATCAATTCTTAAACTGCACACGCTTTTTAGCTTTAACATTAAATTAATGATTCCGGTTTTGATGGTTCCAGGCTTCTTCCGGGATAGATCCGAGTTTGATGATTCCGGTTTCACGAATGTGGATTCCGGGTTCGTGGGTTTTGATTCCTGGTTGGTTCTGGGTTTGTGCATCGCTGGGCGGAAATTCGAGCGTTATTGAGTTTATGTTACAGCGGATTCCAGGTTTGATTTGAGATTCAGGGCTTGGTTTGTTGTCCCGGATTTAATGAGTCCGGGTTTGGGTTGTGTTTCCGGGTGTGTTTCCAGACAGCTGCATCAAGTTTTGGTAGAAAAATTGTAACTTTCTCATACGCGCCCGGAATTTTCCGTTTGATAGGTCGATTTGAAGGTAATTGGAAGGGCTACAATTCTTATGAAGGCATTTAAGGGAGATATTCACGTTAACTGGGCATGGTGGGGCTTCAAAGTGACGAGAAGTTTTTCACTATATGTTAAGACTTGCTGAGTCTCTCTTTGACTGAGGTAACTACTTCATCAACTTCCAATTTGAGACCTTGCGCTCAAATTATTCAAATTGCTTCCACTAGAGAAAAGCTGAGAGGCTTCAAGCATTCCCTGAGAGTCTGATTCCGAATTTGGGGATATTAATTCCGTAATAACAGAGAAGACAAAGGCAGTCACAAAGGAAGGTTATTCATTTTTTGAAAGGATGGTATGCCAATAGAAGGTTAAAGCTACGGGAAAATATCATACCTGGTCATTCAGAAATTTATGCTTTGCACGGAGCAGCTTGGCAATTCTCTGGATCAAGTTACAAATGTGAAATGGTCACGATAATTTTATTACTCTGTGATAATCCCGGACCGGGGGTGAGGATAATTGTGATATCTTGATCCTCTAGTAGCGGTAGGCATCCACGTTGCTACTGTACCTGCATAGTGCCGGGGAGGACCCGGCGTAGAGCCTTCAACGATCAAGTCAGTGTTCATGATAAAATAGGGTGATTAAAGATGATAGCAAAAATACCAGAGTATGGGCTGGTAATCGCTTACCCTTCACCTTTGCGAAGAAGGGGGTATTTATAGGTACCTGTGGGAAGGGCTGGCTCCTACCGGGTGGAGGATCAATCTGGCTAAAGGTGACGTCATTTCCCCGGAATGGATACGGGGCAAAATCTCTCTGCCGGTACCAGTCATTCCGGGGGTAGTGCGTGGTAGGCAACCGGTTTACATTGTCTTAACCTTCCTCTCAGGGTCCTATGGATCCCATAGTAAAGAACAGTCCTAGTGTAATCACTAATGATTACTTGCTACTTCAAGAGACCACCACCTATAATATCTCTACCCCAATTAACTATGCCCTTAGAGTGGCTAACAAAACTCTTCGCCTACACAGCCCTTTACGAGGAAATCGCAGAATTCTTTATTCTCATATGTTTTCCCATGGTTTTTACCTTCCTCCTGACGATTTAATTCTGGCCCTATTAAACGAGTTTGACTTGAATCCTGTTCAAATTACCCCTCAATCCTGGGCTGGGCTGTGCTCTTTTGTTCGGATCTGTAAATTATATCATATCCCCTCCCCTTCTGTTTCTCTAATCCGCCATTTTTTTGAAATGGAAAGTTGCAATGGTTGGATTAACATTATCCCTCGCTTTGAGGACTCCTTTGCTCGTCCGTTCGTAGAAAATTTTCAAGAATTTGATACCATGACGGCGGCGGTAGAATCAAATGACTGGAAAAGCAGATTTTTCATCGTTGATCTACCCCGGAACCTATGGCGCTCCGGATTTAACCGCAAAATTCTGAGTGCTGACTGGAAGAAACCTACCTGACTAGGCCGTCAAGATAGTTCCGCCGTTGCTACTTTGCTGGGCATGCGGATGCCCTTTCATACTCTTAACTTTGCTAACGACATGCCTCTTAACGATTGTACTATAGGTAGGCTTCTGCCTTATCTATCCTTCTATTTTTTACTCACTAATTTGTTCATTTCTCTGTTCTTTACAGCAATTGCTGCAGAGCCTCTACGAGGAATCCAACCGTTGCCACTTACGGATACCGAGTCCGGGCCATCGGAGACACCCAAAGAAAATCCTCCTTCCGAGGGTCAGCTTCTTCTTCTTCCTCCTTCCCCCTCCGACAGTGGAGCCAGAAGAAAATATCCGCCGGGCCTCCAAGGCCAAAAGATTGTTATTGAAAGAAAAACAGACGGCTTTGGCGGCAGGTCGCAAGGTGGGTGACCCCTTGTACGCTCTAAAAGGTCCCAATTTTCCTGATTTGGCCGCTTTGTCTGGCTCTATTGGAGATTTACCTGAGGGTTCATCCGGTCTTGTCGAATCGTATCCTTCTCTATCCGGGACGTCAACCGCTCCTATCCACTTATCATCACCTCACATTTTCGTCCCAATAACCTCGTCTTCCCATCCGGGAATTTCTGCAGCAGAGGCCGTCAAGGCAACCTTGTCTGCCATTCCGGATATTCCCATATCAGAGCCCACCCTGGCAAACCCCTCTTCTATTCCGGAGAAGGTGCCAATTCTGGGTAACTCTACTATTTCATCTCTCTTCCCCCAACTTTCCCTATTTCCTTTTCTTCACTCGCTACGAGTTCTCCTTCTTCCTCGGCTTCAATTCTTCGCCCCACAAACGTTGTACCGGAGGGTTTCCGTCCCTTTATCAGTTCATCTTCCTCCACCTTTCCCATCCTGTCCCCCGAGAAACATAACCTTCTGCTTCAAAATGTCCTATACTCCATCTCGCGTAGGCTACGCTACGTTTACGAGTCGAACAAAACAAAGGTACAGAATTTGACCAGCGCCTTTGACAATTACAAGCTACAACTTGCTCGGGGTCAGGCCAAAATTCGAAGAATAAGCCAGTCTCTTAACCATGTCCAAAAGAAGTTAGATGATAGCCGGGCAAAAGGAAAACGGGATCAATCCCAGACTGAGATCCTCGAAGGAGAACTACTGTTAAAAGAGAAAAAGATTTCCTTGATGTAAGAAGAGATATCCGCCAAAGATAAGAGAATTTCCTTTCTCCAAGAAGAGGCATCCGCCAAAGACATCGAATTAGCGAAAACCCCTACCAAAATTGCCTGGTGGAAGAAGGAAATGGCTACGGCCATGAGTGCCGGATTCATGGATTATTACGGGCCAATCAACTTCAACGAACAGGCTGTTTCTGAGTGCACCCTTCAAAGAATAAACGCCATTGATGCTGACAAAGAAGGGCTTTCCTCCTCTGAAGATGAAACCATAGACGCAGTGAGAGAAATGGCTAGTACCGAGGAAGGTGAAGACTTATCGACTCCGGGGGTATCAGAGGACGAAGAAGTTGAAGGTATGGACGTCGATCCTCCTCGATTTGAAGAAACTCCAAGTTCAGGCCTACTCGAGTCGACTCCAAGCCTAAGGACAAACCAAGCTGAATCCAATCCGGAAACTATCATTCCTTCTTCTATCCTTCTTTAATTTTGTATTGTATTTCTAATTGTGGTTATTTCCTTTTGCTCTTTATTGCTTCCAACATTTTCTGACAGAACACCTCTGTCGGTTCATATTGTTGTGCAGATTGGAGATCATGTCGATGAAAAACTTGAAGAGACTCTTATTGTTGAGGTCCTTGCTGGTGGGGGAAAGGTTTGTGCTAGTTTTGTATTTATATTAGGACCATTTCCATCTCGGCAATGTGATTTGGAGAAGAGTTAGCAGGGAAAGTTAGAAGGATGCCATATTACAATTTATTACTTTTATTCTGGATGGTGGAATGAAATCATTCTGCTATGCAACTTGGTACTTCTAATGGTGAAACCCATATAACCTCAAGGTTAGATAGGTTAATTTATTAATAAGGTATCAGTTTAGGCGGTCATTAGTCAAACTATTAGTGTGCCCTGTCTGTATATCCATTTTATGGATCATATTCATAACGTTCCACAGTTTGGGCAAGTTTGGTTCAGTCCGTTGATTAGTCCTTTTTTTGTTATATTCTCCACCTCCTTCCTTTAGAATAGTTTTGTGCACATTTTTATACAAATGCACCAATGCATGAGCAGGAACTGCACAACTGTGTACATGCTGGTCCTTGTGGAAAACAGAAAAAACCAGACTGTCCCCCAACCATTGTTGTGGTCATTTGTGACTATCAGTGTTCTAGATTTCGACTGTTGTTCATTACGAGTTACTATAAATTTATGATGGGGATAGTCTGGTTTATCAACAGAAACTGCTGACTTATCAACAGTACCATTAGTTGTCAAGAAGAGTTCCTGACATGCCCGTTTGTAGAACCTTGCACCAGTGAAAAGAAAGATGGATTGTTGTTTATTGTATACCCTAAAAAAGATTCAAAGAAACAAAATTTGGATATAAAATGCAGTTAAAGTAGGAAATTATGCAATTGGCATTTGAAATTATATTATTATGTCTGGTGCATGAGATAGTAATAAAGTACTACTAGTACTAATATAAGAACAGTAAACAAGCAAAACATGTGGTGAGCAGACTGTATAGATGGTCAGGTACATGAAAAAAAATTAAAAAATGAAAATTACAAGAAACCTAGTATAAGTTACGCAAGGTAAAATACAAGGTCTTGCTGGAAACAAAATAAGGTCAGAGTAGGTTAAAGGGGAAAATGAGCAGATTTTGGTGGTGACCTAATAGGGCCACTACTATGAAATTTCCTTCCATTCCACAGTCAACGAGCAATTTATCTTAAATAACACGAAGCAAAAAAAGAAAATATTAAGAATTGGCATGTTTCTTGTGGAAAACAGAAAAAACCAGACTGTCCCCCAACCATAAATACTACTAACATTTATGTTCATATTTATTACTACTACTCAGCTACTACTACCCCTCCCCTCTAGCACACACACTAGCCAAAGCCCAAAACAAAACAAAACAAATCTGCAAAAATAATTTGAGTCCAGCTCTCTTTAATGCTGGAAGAAGCAAAAAAACATTTTAACTAATGAGTAGTACTAGTATATTGTAATGTATTTATTCAAAATTTAATAAAGAAAAAAAAATTAAAAAATAAAGAAATGTCTACCAAAATGTACAGACCACAGAGAAATCATATTTACCACACATTGCCACCAATGAGAGTCGGCCAACTCAGCAACAAGGTCACAAATTCCCAGAAAATCTCCATACCCTGAACTAGAAATGGGCTCCGCTCGTGACCCTTGGGCCCCACCAGCAAGACCCGATCAAATACAGTGTAAAAAATTATAAAATGTAATAATAACTTATAAAATTATAAAAAAATCAAAAATATTTTAATTTTTAATTAGCTATATTTTTTAATATATTTTTTTAATTTTTCAGTTCTTTTTATATCACTCCGCTTTGTCCTTACATGCAAAGATAAGCCCGATTAACTTGATAAACCAGTGTTTACTAAACCCGATTAATAAACATGAACACTTCAATTTTTTAACTCTAACACTATGGACACACTCGAACTTACCATTTTCCATGTTAAATAAGATCACTAAGCATCTCAAACACAAGCACGCGCATCTCTTCCACGGTTCCACCATGCCAACTTCTCCTCCTGCAGACACCACGATATCTCCTCCCCCAAAACCCAAACCCTGTCCCCGAAATCTCCTGCCGCAAAACCCCAATCCCAACCGACTCTCCTAACTTTCGCTCCATATCAAATAAAATTGCTGGAGACTTTTCTACCAGAATGCAAGAACTGAAGTTTATTTAAATTCTTTCTATTTGGTACTCCCTCTGATCTCAATTAATTGTCCAGATTGCTACAGTAACATTTCGTACAAAGTGGACAATTATTTGAGACCGGGAGTATGACTTTGGAATCTTAGCAGGTGTACTTCACAACGGGTATGGTTTTTAATACTTACTGGAGTATTTTTCATGATGAGGCCTTAAAAACATAGATTTCCTCTAAGCAAGGTTATAAATCCTAACCCGATCAAAAACCTAATCAAGGGAAAAAATTAAAAATTAGAGGTTCGATGGGTTGAATCGGATTAACTCGTAATTTTAGTAAATTGGTAAATAAAATTTAATATTTATATAAAGTTAGTAAACTTAAATGAAAATTGTATCTTATATTTATCTTTTATGTTCTAATTAAGTATCACAAATATAGTGTTGGTATATTGGTTAAGGTTTTATTAGTCAATATATTGAACATGGTTCAAATTCTATGTTTATCATTTTTCAAATTTTTTTTTTTTGGTAAATCCGGTTTAACCTAGACCGAGTCGACCAATTTTTGAGTAAATCGGAAAAAGATGGTTGTCAAGTAGCTTTTGGTTAGTGGAATCAAATAGAAAAGTGATTCGAGAATCTAAAATTTCGAGGTTTATTACATTTGGTTGATACAAAATCCAACTTTCTTTATTTCCTCTACTTTCCCTCAAAATAAGGGGAAGTAATTCCCGAATTTAGGGAAAGTTATATTTTTTTAAATTACATATTCGTCCATTTTATTTTACTATATATATATATATATATATATTAATCTATATTTTAAAAAAAATGAGTTTACACTTAACCTTTTCTCATTATTATTTTTTATTTTGTTTGTTAATTTAATTTTTATCAAATATTTTATTTGCATAATATTATTTTAAACTGTATTATATTTTAGAATAAATTAAAAATATTCATTTTGTATTGTATTTAAAATAATTAAATAATTATTATTGTTTAAGGATAAAGTAGTAACTTTTCTTACTTTCCTTTAGAATTCCTCGGTATAAAATAAGCACAAAAATAATATTTTCCTGTAAATCTTAAATGCTAACTAAACGCAAAAATTAACATTCTATTCAATCACTCCTGAAATATCACTCACTCGAGTTTAAAAGAAAATAATATTCCGTTAACTAAACTTTACCTTAGAGTTTTCAAACACGATCTAGTAATTAGTCACCGGGTTTTCCAATCGAATCGACCGGTCGGAGACAACCTTAAGAGATCCTTAATCAATCAATATTGCTCCTAAACTCCTTTAGAAAATTAAAAAAAAATGTTATTTTATTCTCCTCTCATTTTATTAGCAAAAGCTCTCTCCTTTTATTTATGGTCGATACACACTTTTGTTATTGTAACATTAAAACTTGCACTTCAGTGCGTATAATTTTAAAACGTGGTTTACAGACTATAGTTTTTCAAACTCTGCAATATTGATTTTTAAAAGATTAAAAAAAAAGTAGTACAACAACACCTAAAGTATATGTATATATATATATATATACATGAAGCGGTGCCAGCACCAGGCACCGAATGAAGGAGGATGCATTACTGTATGCATCAAGTATAAAGAAAAGCATAAGAAAAAGAAAACGTTTCGGTTTTCATTCCATCTAGCCCGGGTAACGGATTAGCCAGAAGATCTTCTTCCCAATTTCTAGTTCGATCATGGCATCATCAGGTACGCTTCCGTAATTTATTCTAATTCATGCAGTAATCAGATTGATTATCATACGGTTCTAACAAATAGTAGCGGAGCGAATCAATTTTTGATTTTGCATGAATTACTAATAATTCATGATGCTATGGTGATTGATTGCAATTGATTTCGGGAAATTGGGTTTTGATGGAATTAATTGGAATTCCATGTAATTGAATTCACAAATTGCATAAGGATTTGGTAATTTGATGGATTTAATTTAATGGAATTGCTATTAATCAAATCAAGCGGCTGTTGATTGATTAATTGCTTGCTATTAATTTTAATTATTTGGAATTCTGGATTTAGCAACCGCTGTTGATACAATTGCTATTAATTGATTAATTTGATTAATTCTTTTAATTGTGGTTGTTTGCGGTTGGTTCTCAATTATGTGCAATTTCTGGATTCAAATCAATTGTTTTGATTGTGGTTGATTTGGAATTTAGGACTTGGTGATTTCGGAATTGAGTTGTGCTGCCGAAATTGATTAATTACAAAGCCGGAATCCAATTGTTATTATAATTGATTAATTGCACAAAAGTCTATATATAATTAATTGCAATTAATTGATTTTGGCTTTATCTGCAAATTGCTGTGTGCTGAATTGCCGATTAATTTGGCTGCTGACATTGAAATTGATTGATTAATTGATTTATGCAATTAATCAGTACTGGTTCGGGTGGTTCGGGTTGCCGGACTTAAAGTTACTTCGATTATTTGATCTTACGTCGGGTTCAAATAATTGATTTATATAAAGGAAAGTGACCTCTGTTATGGACATTAACGGGTTGGATATTTCAAATGTGGTATTCATAATTTCATGCAGATAGTTGTCGGCCAAAAGGAAGATGACTGTTTGGCAGAAATTATAAATACGATAGTGATGAATTTCAAGTTTTATGGCTATTAAGAGATTTATTGCGAATATTTGATCGGCCAAAAGGAAGGTTAAATATTTGGCAAAATCAAGCTATAAAATTCACACTATAACAGGTTAACTGTGAGTTGTGCTTTAAGTCCAAAGATTAGGCACAATGTCATGTAATTAATTTTTTAATGTGTTATTCATTAGGGCTGTTCATCGGTTTTCCGTTCGGTTAACCGAACTACCTGAAAGTCCTAACCGAAACCGAACCGAACTTTTACTAACCGAAACTGAAAACCGAACTTCCTAACCGATCGGAAGTTCGATTTTTCCGAAATAACCGAAATTTCATACCTGTTTTTTTTAAATTTCATGCAAAAAAGAAACAAAATCCATAATTAAGCCATCCAATCTCCATAATCAAAATCAGTACATCAAAACTATCTAATTATTAGCTGCATGAGACTCTTGGTCGGGAGCAACAACAGCATCTAAGTTGCAGTAGCAGCAGCTGAGGGTGCAGTAGCAGCAGCTGAGGGTGCAGTAGAAGCTGAGGGAGCAGTGACAATGACAAGCTGCTCTTGGGAAGGAGTTACTGTCTCCATTTGGAATCGGATAAAAGCTGAAACAAAAACCAACTAAATAAGTAATTGAAATATCTAACATATAAAGACAGATATGCAAACATCCAGCACTAAAACAATCACTCATATACGAAAAAATGAACATTAGCTGATTAATTACAAAGAAGACAGAATAGTAAGCAGAGATGTTATTGAGCTAGTTTTAATGCTTTTGAAAGTGGATCAAACAAGCATCAAATCTAGACAATCAAGCTTATTCAATATAATTCAAATCAAGCTTATTCAAACACAAAAAGCAGAGCAATTTAAGAACTTTCATGATTCATACTATAAATTTAATTAATCATTCTTATACATTTAATAACATCAGAACAGTGAACGATCACAAAATCAAAAAACATACAAAAACACAAACAACAAGAAGAAGAATATAGCAAGTATCACAACTGATTCACACTCTTCACCAGCCAATGCCAATGCCATTGCCATCCATAAACAACTCTAGAGTACTTTGAAGAACAGACGAGCACACAAAAGAGGGAATCAAAAGGCTGATACCATTATTACATCAAATAATGCAAGCTTATTCAATATCAACAATTATACGAATACCATTAGTACATATTACAGTATGAAATGATGCCAAATTCACGGAAATGAGCAGCAGAACTCATCAATTAACCAAAAAGGCAAAAATACACACCAAAAACCACTAATTTCAGTATTAACTATTATTAGGTTTTCGGTGAAATTAGGTATTAAGTATTAACTATTAATAGATATTAGATTGATTAAAACTTACCGAAATAACCGTCGGGCCGTGTGTGGTGGAGGAGAACCAGTGTAGGAGAGAGTGAGTCGGAGGCGCTGAGTCCGGTGACGGACTGAGCGAGAGAGGAGATGGAAAGAGCGACGGGAGTTAGCGACTAACAGTAACCGATGGAAAGGAAAGGAGATGCCGAGATGGAAAGAGAGGAGAGCAAGTGGGTAGCTGCTGGTGGAGGAGGAGGCAGTGGGTGATCGGACTTGGAGAGTGAAATCGAGTGAGAGAGGTGACTAGGGGTAACTGGGTTTCGTTTGGGAGAGGGAGACGGACTGAGCGAGGGGGTTTCGTTTGGGAGAGGGAGAGGGTTTGAGTTTGAGGAGGTAGGGTTTCATTTGGGAGAGGGACACCGTGTGTGTGTACGTGTTTGTTGCCTATGAAAGATAAAACGACGTCGTGGTGTGTATAAGAAGTTCGGTTAGTTCGGTTAACCGAACTTCAGCCCAAGCCTATCCGAAACCGAACCGAATAACATTTCGGTTTTTCGAAAACCGAAACCGAAATAACCGAAACCGAAATAACCGAACCGAACAAGCGAAATTTCAGTTTCGGAATTTCGGAAATTCGGTTACCAAAAACCGATGAACAACCCTATTATTCATTAAGTTTATTGCTTTCATAAAGTTTTATCAAAGTGAGCTGATTAAATGTTGTGTTCTTTCAGATATGAACTCAGCAAGCTCGGTATCTGCCAATCTGACCACTGTTATCTTCCAGTAACTTCAAGTTATGGAAGAGAAAGATAGAGACAGCATTGTGTTGTATGAATAAGGATCAGGCGCTCTGTAAAGATTGCCCTACGGTACCAGATCCCAAAAGTCCTGATAAGGGACTCCAGGCTTTTGAGGACTGGCAACAATCAAACAGAGCTTGCCGTTTGGTCATACTCAGTGCTGTCCCTATGTCCATGCAGAGTTCACTGGAAAAGGAACAAAGTGCCAGTAAGATCTTAGAGATCTTAGCTAGTCGCTATACCCATACAGAGAAGGCTGAGATTAGCGATACCATTCGCAAATTCTCGACCATAAAGTTCAGGGGTGATAGTGACATACGGGAGCATGTCCAAGAGATTGTCAATCTGTCTGAGAAGTTGAAAGCACTTAAAGTTGGTTTGCCAGATTGTCGCGCCCCCACGAAAATTAAAAACTCGCGAGTGTGCAACGAAATTTGGGACCTTACAATGCTCAGCGTAAACAGACGCCTCGCAACATGCAATGAAGTCGCCACCCTAATTTGGTTGCTAGGCTTTAGGGAACCTTAATCGTCATGGCATAGGAAATATAATAAGTAAAAAAAACTAAAGGCACAAAAAAAGGGGTCTGGACCCCAGACAAAAGGTTCGGGGTCGTATTATGGTCTCGGGAAGGTGTTAGGCACCCGAGTCACATCCGAAAACGGTTACCGGTTGATGAGAGAGGTGTTTAAAAGGTGTTTGATGAAAATGCGTTTTATTTTGAAAAAGGGGGCCCTCAGAGGAATCGTCACTTTAGCCTTTTCCACAATCGGGACCGTTCAAAAATAATAAAAAAGATCTTTCGGACGGGGTTACCGTTTATCAAGATCAGTCTATTATTCTTGACCGTAACGTGATGGGACTGAATTTTCTGTAAGACTGAATGAGCGCCCTCTTATTTCATCATCGGGCCATGCATGATTAGATTGATTGCTATGTGAACCTATCATGGATTGCTAACAGAGTACCAATTTTAAATGATTGGTTTTTGAAGTGGAAAACTGATGTGGGATCGAAAGTCCCCATGTACATGCAGTCAATATATGCGAGAATTTAAAATCACATGAATATGGCATTCGAAGCGACTCTTTAAACACGTTGTTCATGTGGGTTGATTTTAATTCTAACAGTTCTATATATCATGCGTACGACTGCTATTTTACGAAAAAGCGCTGAATAAATAAAAGGGAATCGAAAGGCGTACTTTCGAGCGAAGCTTGAATTTAAAACCTACAAAGTGAGAGTATTAGTGATAGCTTGAGAAAGAAGTAAACAATTTTATGAGTGCGAAAATTTAAATGACAGTTGATTGCATACGAGAAATGATGAATTTTGCGTATACGAAAGTGAGATGCTGGGTTTGACAAAAATGATGACAGTTGTTTGTATGCGAAAAATGATGGATTTTACGCATACGAGAATTTAAATGCTGAGCTGATTTGCATGCGATAAATGATTGATTTTACGCATACGAAATTTAAATGTTGGGTTGATCGTATGTGAAAAATGATTGATTTTACACATACGAGAATTTAAATGCTATGGTGATTGCATGCGAAAAATGATTGATGTTACGCATGTGAGAATTTTAACAGTGCTACGTGATTGCATGCGAAAAATGATTGATTTTAGGGGTTATAGCATAAAGGTCCCCTGTACTATCGCGAAAAATAGAAACCTCCCCTGTACTAAAAAAAGTGATAAACGAGTCCCTGTACTATCGGTTAGTGGCATAAGGGCCAAAACTAACAGTCAAACTAATTGACTGTTAATTTTGACCCAGGCCAGTCGGTTCCCAATTTTTTCATTCCCGGTTACATCTGCAAATTAAAATAAAGTGGAAACTAATAAAATGAAATAAATTTAAAAAAATTCAGAAAAAATATTGTAATTAATTTTAAAAATTCAGAAAAATAATTTAATTAATTTTAAAAATTCAAAAAATACTGTAATTAATTTTAAAAAATTTTAAAAATAATATAATTAATTTAATAAATCAGAAAAAAGTTAAAAAATTCAAAAAATTAAAAGATCAGTGCAAAAATTTAAAAGTAAAAAAAAATATAAAAATGTAAAAATTAAAGAAACATTTCCAGCATTTTCATTTCTTATTTTGTTATTCCTTAATTTCTTTGTTTCTTTCTTTTTCTTTTACATTTTTGTCCATTTTATTTTCCATTTTCATTTCCACATCTCCACCATCTCTGCCAAACCCACCTTCATCATGGAAGGAAAGAAAGCGATCTATTCCTTCGCTTCGCTTCCCTACACTGCTCAATTCTAAATAGTTTTTTGGTCGAAAGGAACTGGATCCCAATCCAACCCCACACAAAGCCAACGCCACCGCCCGTCCGCCGCAGCAACCCACACAATCACGACATGAACCTTAACCCCTTTCAAATTGGTGACCCTCTTAATGGTCGGACTCATCTCCTTTCGAACATGGTTCCAATTAATCCACCACCATTCACAAATCAATTAATTCCAATTCCATCACAGCAAAATCAAACCATCCAGTAAACCAATTAATTAATCTCGCCCATCCTCCTCCAAATCCTCCAGCAGCCCAGCTGCTCTGCTAGCCTCTCCTTCACACCAGCAGCCCAGCTGCTCTGCTAGCCTCTCCGCCGCACCATCCACCACCACCACCCGACCGCTTTAGCCACCGCCGCGACCAATAATCCACACGGACCCAACCACCGAACCACCCCCAAATCAACATCAAACCATCATCACCAAATATCCCCGATCCAAACCAAATCAAAGGAGGAAGAAAAAAAAAGGAAAGGAAAAAGAAAGTAAAGGAAAAGAAAGGAGAGTTGTCGGGAGAGAGTGAAGTGTGGAAGAATGAAAGAAAAGAGAGGAGAGGAAAGAAAAAGAGAGTAAAGGAAAGAAAAGAGGGATGTTGCACAGACTCATCTCGTTGCTCAGATCTGAAATTGTTATAGATCTGGGTAGGTAGGCTTTCGAAAGTGAATTTTTGAGAGGATGAGAATTAATTAGGTAGTGCCAGATTGGATTTAATTTGATACAGAGATGGTATTTAATTTGGTGCAGGGATTGGATTTTTGTGGTATTTTGACAGTGGTGTGGCTGATTGGATTTGAAGGGACGAAGAAATGAATTTAATTTATGGGTTTTTTGTCCCAGATCCAGCTTGTAGCAAACTTAGGGTTTTTTTTGGATTTGAGGAAGATGATGAGTAGAGAGAGAGAGAGGAAGGAAGAAATGATTTTGAAAAAAGAAAAGAAAACCAATTCACAAAAAAGAAAAGAAAAATTTGTTACCTGGAAGAACAGTATTTTTTTTTGCAACCGGTTGTAGCAAGTAACATTTAACAGTCTGTTAGTCAAACTAACAGAAAAGGTCCTTTTGCTACTGACCGATAGTACAGGGACCTGTTCATCATTTTTTTTAGTACAGGGGAGGATTTTATTTTTCGCGATAGTACAGGGGATTTTTATGCTATTACCCCTTGATTTTAAGCATGTGAGAATTAAAATGCTACGTTGATTGCATGCGAAAAATGATTGATTTTAAGCATGTGAGAATCTAACATCTACGTGATTGCATGCGAAAAATGATTGATTTTAAGCATGTGAGAATTAAAATGTTGCGTGATTGCATGCGAAAAATGATTGATTTTAAGCATGTGAGAATTAAAATGCTACGTGATTGCATGCGACAAATGATTGATTTTACGCATGTGAGAATTAAAATGCTACGTTGATTGCATGCGAAAAATGATTGATTTTAAGCATGTGAGAATCTAACATCTACGTGATCGCATGCGAAGAATGATTGATTTTACGCATGTGAGAATTAAAATGCTGCGTTGATTGCATGCGAAAAATGATTGATTTTAAGCATGTGAGAATTAAAATGCTACGTTGATTGCATGCGAAAAATGATTGATTTTAAGCATGTGAGAATCTAACATCTACGTGATTGCATGCGAAAAATGATTGATTTTAAGCATGTGAGAATTAAAATGCTGCGTGATTGCATGCGAAAAATGATTGATTTTAAGCATGTGAGAATTAAAATGCTACGTTGATTGCATGCGAAAAATGATTGATTTTAAGCATGTGAGAATCTAACATCTACGTGATTGCATGCGAAGAATGATCGATTTTACGCATGTGAGAATTAAAATGCTACGTTGATTGCATGCGAAGAATGATTGATTTTATGCATGTGAGAATTAAAATGCTACGTTGATTGCATGCGAAAAATGATTGATTTTAAGCATGTGAGAATCTAACATCTACGTGATTGCATGCGAAGAATGATTGATTTTACGCATGGGAGAATTTAATATCTACGTTGATTGCATGCGAAAAATGATTGATTTTAAGCATACGAGAATTTAACAGTTGGATAATTTGCAGAAAGTAGAGAGTTGATATTTGCGAAAAATAAAACAATTGATATTTGCAGAAAATAAAGCAGTTGATATTTGCGGAAGGATTTCCAGCAGTTGTGCGAAAAATTAAAGCAGTTGATATTGCGGAAAATAAAACAATTGATATTTGCAGAAAATAAAACAGTTGATATTGCGGAAGGATTTCCAGCAGTTTTGCGAAAAATTAAAGCAGTTGATATTGCGGAAATTAAAGTGCGACCGTCCATGTAGGCGGTAAAAATAAATAACTGAATTTTTAAATTGCAGAAAATAAAGTGCGGAAATTTAAAGTGCTAAGAATTAAAACAGTTGATAAGTGCAGAAAATTAAACAGTTGATACGTGCAGAAAATTAAACAGTTGATAAGTGCAGAAAATTAAACAGTTGATAAGTGCAGAAAATTAAACAGTTGATAATACGAGAAATTAACGTACGATGCGTACGAATTATTTTTACGAAAAACTTGCGATTTGAAATTTCGGAAAGAATTAAAAATCGGAGGGACCTAATTGAAAACTTTGAAAACTTGGGAGGGGGGCCAAAACGGCGCCGTGTGATGAATAGGCATGGCACTATTCATCACCCCTCCCTTGGTCGTCGGAGCTACTGCCGGCGACCCAACTCCGGCCACACTTGGCCGTTTTGAAAAATGGACGTACCGAAATGTTCGTCTCTTCGACGACTTTCCGACCGTATAAACCTCGATTTTTAGTTTGACTCGTACAAAATTTAATTTCGAAAAAACGACCGAACCGTTAATCATCGAAAACTAATTAATTCGAACAAATCTAGCCAACGATTTTCAAAATTGAAAGCATGTATTTAATCTACATTACGTAGGTGAATTAATAGCACAAAAACAATCAATTTATTTGCTCAAAATCAAGCCCAACGAAATTAAAGAAAACTTGCGCAGAAAAACCGAAGATGAGCTAGAGAGAGAAAGCTCACCTTTCAAACTTTGAACTGGACGATTGTCGCTCAATATGAGCAAGCTGATCAAGAGGGAGAAGGAGCAAGGGTTTCTTGCGATTTTGGTGCCGTTTTTACGTTGAATGGGAGCTCCTATTTATAGGAGAAAATCGCGTGGAGGAGAGGGAGAAGGAGCTGCGCGTGGTGGTGTTGTTCACGCTGGCGGGGCTACGGCCGTGAGGTGGCTGGGCTAGGGGCGTTGTGATGATGGCCGAGGGGACAGGTAACGGCCGAGGGGACGGGAGCGAGCAGCTCGGTGGCTCGCTCCCCTGTTCACGCACGTCCATGGCCGTTCGCGTGTGCCATGCACCATGCCCCTTTAATTTGTCAACCGTTGATCTGGTTGACTTTTCTTGAGTTGACCAGATCAACGGTTGTGATTAAAATGCCCTTTAATTTATTTAAATGGGCTCGAGCTGAGTCTTGCGAGCAAACGCTCGGACTTTTCGATCCGAGGGTACCAGCGCGTAGAGAAAAATATGACGGTTTTAACCGTATACAGCGAAGCATGAAAATTTCGCGTTTGACGCGTTTATTTTCGCGTTCAAAAGCGCGAAACCCGGGAACGGAAAAATAAAAACGTTACGCCGAAAATTACACGAAACGTTGTATACCGTTGCGAGCAGAAAAAAAGCTAGCAACTAGTTGATGGAAAAAATTTAAAAGTCAAGCTGTGGTTCGAGCAGACTTACTCGGGTCCAATAAAAGCTCGAATAAAAATATTAATAAAATAATAAAAATACTAAAAAATGCGCTAAAACCCTAAAAATCCTAAAATTCGTGAGATGACCAAAAATGCAGAAAAACTAGCATACGACTGCCGGATAGTCTAAAACGTGATTTTTTAGGCTAAAAATAATATTAATAATAATAATGAAAATGCATGCCGAAAAATTGAAAATGCGATTTCGAAAGCTGACGATGCTAACGACGATGCAAAAATGCAACGAAACACCTAAAAATGCTAGCGATAGTAAACTAACTACAGATGACTGTAAATCAAGTAAAAATGACAGTAAATTAAATAAATGACAGAAATGCTAAAATTGATTAAAAATGGCGTCAAAATTTGGGTATCAACAGTTGCCCCCTCTTTACTGTCTTATCGAATGATTTGATAAGCAGTAAAGACAGTCGCCCCTATATATATCCAAATTTTGGCGACACAACAGGTCTTACCTCAAACCTATAGTGATGATGTCGCTCTGGGAGGAGGTAGTTTGATTGATGTCGCCCTGGGAGGAGGAGATTGATTGATGCTACCACTGGGGGTAAAAGGTGATTACTTGCCGTCACTCTGGGAGGAGGAGATTGATTGCTGTCACTCTGGGAGGAGGAAATTGCTGTTGTCATCACTAGGGATTAACAGGTGATTGCTTGATGTCGCTCTGGGAGGAGGAGGTAGGTTGTTGATCCTGCAAAGATATAAGCTTAGATCTACTCGGGTATTGAGAGAAACATAAGTTGCAGGAAGTGTAAATGATGACTACTCTGCTAGGGATGAAAAGTGATTTTACGACAACGTAAATGACGGCTCCACTGGGGGGTCTGACACGCAACAGACGTTGCCTAGGGAGGATGACGCGCTATTCGTAGATGTACGAACGTTTCGCCCTAATGATGTCAACTCTAAGAGGAAGAAAATAATTATGCAAAAATGTAGAATTATGTGAAGGATATCACTCTGAGAGGGGAAGAAATGCTAAAGCTGAAAAAGGTAGATCTACGCTATGTTGTCACTCTGGGAGGAGAAGAAACGCTACGCTGGAAGCTACACTATGTTGTCACTCTGGGAGGAGGAGAATGCTATGCTAAAATCAAAAGAACGTCGATTCCCGTAGGAGACGACGCGAAATGCGGAAACTTAAACTAAGGTCACTCTGGGAGGAGGAGATGCTGTGCTGGAAGCTAAACTATGCTGTCACTCTGGGAGGAGAAGATGCTATGCTGAAATCTAAAGAACGTCGATTCCCGTAGGAGACGACGCGAAATGCGGAAACTTAAACTAAGGTCACTCTGGGAGGAGAAGATGCTATGCTGGAAATTAAACTATGCTGTCACTCTGGGAGGAGAAGATGCTATGCTGGAAATTAAACTATGCTGTCACTCTGGGAGGAGAAGATGCTATGCTGGAAATTAAACTATGCTGTCACTCTGGGAGGAGAAGATGCTATGCTGGAAATCTTAAAGAACGTCGATTCCCGTAGGAGACGACGCGAAATGCGGAAACTTGAACTAAGGTCACTCTGGGAGGAGAAGATGCTATGCTGGAAATTATACTATGCTGTCACTCTGGGAGGAGAAGAATGCTAATGCTAGCGGCCTTGATACGAATCTAGAATGCGTCTGCGTCCTGCTCAGGAGGTAACGACCCCAAGGACAAGACTTTCCCACGATTTGCAGCCGTAAGTAGTCCTCACCTGATATTAGTGTTTGCACTCACGCTCTGAAACAAGGCTAAGTATTTTTACACTCATAAAGATGCTGCTAACATGATACATAATTTACAGTTCGCAATGTCAATCCGAGTGAATAGACTTCGAATGAAGATGCACATGCATGGGCGTTCTAATAATCGATGGGACTTTTACGGAAAAGAATGAAGGGACATGAAAAGTCCGGAAAGGAGTTTGTTTTGGGAACAGATTGCTTTTGCCGAGGAGTTGGAAGGCTTTTGATGAGTGATGCTTTGTTGATTGGCCCTGATGTGGGCGATGTTTTGCTGATTGGCCCTGATGTGGGCGATGTTTTGCTGATCGGCCCTGATGTGGGCGATGTTTTGCTGATTGGCCCTGAGGTGGGTGATGTTTTGCTTGATTGACCCTGATGTGGGCGATGTTTTGCTGATTGGCCCTGATGTGGGCGATGTTTTGCTGATTGGCCCTGATGTGGGCGATGTTTTGCTGGGGATGTCATTTTCCCGTCGGCCAGGGGCCCTTTTCTCGAGTCTTAATTGGGGGAGCGTCGTCGCTGCTTTGCGGTTCGCTGCTTGCGGTGTGTCGAGTGGGGCCTTGGGCCTTTCCTGGGGAAGGTTGCTTTGAGATTTCTCGAGTTGGCCTTGGGCCTTTTTACTCGAGTTCACTGGGGAAAGTTTTCTTCGAGATTTCTCGAACTGAGTCGTCCCCGGGCTGTGCTTGCTTTGTCTCTTCGATTGTTTGTTATTCTTCGAAGGTCTCTGAGCATTTCTTTTTTCTTTTCTTTTCCCTTTTTCCTCTCCCTTTTTTTTTTCTCTTGTCTCTCCCTTTTTTTTTCTTTTCTTTTTTTTTCTTCTTCGCTTTTTTTGATTTGATCTTGAAATGCAACAGAGCAGAGCAAGCACGGCCTTCGTCTTGATCTCTTCCCCTTCTGTCTCGAGGCCTCGGCCTTCGTAGTTGCTGCTTCTTCGGTGATAGTCCTTAGCGATCTCCTGGCGCCCTTTTCAGTCTCCTTCGTCGTGAACTTGAACTTGGCATGCTTTTACTTCCGGCTGGCAATTTTAGCTGAAACTGCTCTTTGGCTCCCGGGGTATGAGTGATATTGTTGGTTTGGGGAGTGATGACATACATGGTGGAAAGAGTAAAGAAACGAAAAAAGTGGAGAAAATCGTAAAAGTCCCACGTCATTTCATAGCTATCCCATGTCTAATTGCGCATGTACCCTGGATATTATGCGAACTCAACTAGTATCTAGTCAGGCCCTTACACTCATGAAGGATACGCCGCGATGGCTCGAAAATGCTTACCGGGATTTGTTTGTGACTGCTTACGTCGGAACAAACCGTGGATATAAGATCAAACAGGTAATATCATGCATGGCACGTAATTTGGATAGATGCTTGATTTAACAGAGGGATTGAATATTTCTGACCTATGCGATGCATGAAAATGCCTATAAGAGCAGTATGCTTTTGTTTTAGCCGGGCTAAAGAGGGATTTTGATCGATTTTTTTGATTTTTGATTGATTGAGGGTTTGATTGCTCAATGGTTTGATTGCTAGAAGACTTGATTGCTAGATGTGGGGGATGACCTACTTGCAACGTTCTAATGAGAACCTAAGGTTGCCCCCAGTGGGCCAGACGACCGTACTCGGCTTAAAGCTATCAAATCGAGTAAGAATGAAAACAATTTTAAATAAAAGGGGAAAGAAAGATGGACTCCCCTAAGGTGTGCAGCGGGGCTGCAAGGGCGTCTTCCACGAGCTCCATGCGGATGACAACGAGATGCTTCCAGTCCCTGTGAGATGCAGAGGGAACAACAGAAAGAGAAATTAATTTGAAAATGAAAAGGAGATAAGTTCAGGGATTCTCCCTTCTTTTAACTCGGCTTTTCGAGGGTGCCTATGACGTGGTCCCCGGTTCCGGGATGCTTCGCTTCGGTGTGCTGATTGGTTTTCTTTTTCAGCTGCTTTACGGGAACCGCCGCTCCCGGTCGAAGGGAAAATGGGATCCGCACTGGGTATACTTGCTTACCGGCCCTTGCTAGACCTTTGTTGATGGGCTTCGTGATTGCTTGGGGATAAAGGGGAAAACCCTCTGTTCCCGTAATGTGCAGCGGGGCTGCAAGGGCACATGCTTACCGTCCTTATGCGGGCATCGAATGGGGGCGACCCAGTTCCTGAAAAAAACGCTGCGGCAAGAACTAATGAGGAGTAAATGCGAGATGATTTTTGGCAAAAGGACTGTGATTGATAAGTTTTTAAGCTCTCCCTTTTAGACGGGCCACTCGTGGGTCATTGAGCGTGACTTAGGTCGGATGTCGATTGATGATAGCTTTGTTTTTAGATGTGTTGCTGCAGCTCTCGCCTTGGCGTGGGTGATACTTATAGCCTGGCTGTCTCTCGATTAAAGGATACACCGTATTGATAATGGTGCGGATGCCGGAACCTTCTTGAACAAGACCGCATTAAGTATGTTGATGGTGACCCCAGGAGGACGACTTTTTGTCGTGCTTTTCCCAGGAGTTGTTGCCTGTAATGTTGCACTGTGCGACCACGGTGTTTTGGCGATGAGCTCCTCCGAATAGGTGAACGGAGATGGGAGCCGACTTTGCTAGTGTTTCGACGACTTGGTCGGCTGAGGATGAGCTTTGTGACTTTGGTTCAGCATTTAGTCCTTCGAGAACGGTTGTTCGCGATGCCGGTTGTGCTGGTCGCACTGCAGGAACAAGAATTTCGCTTTAGATGGCGACAGTTTGCCTTAAAATCTTTCCTGATTTGCTCTTGAAGGTGGCCCGTTGCGGCCCTCCAAGAGTCGCTACGAGCGGAAGCTCCGTGGTCTTCTCGTGATGCCAAGATGAGACTATACGCCGCTGCAAAACTTAAAATTGATTAGTGGCGTTAGTCTAAGGGACGCGTCTTACGTCTCGAGCTACTCCTGGGGAGCCATCTATGCCATGCCTCCTTTTGTCATCTCACACGTTTAACGAAAGAGGATAACAAAGTTTTAAAATCATACGCATCTCCTGAAAAAAACTTGTTTTATTAATTTCAGAACAAACGTTTGTATTAGATTGTCATGATAAAACCCTATGTCGCTGATCTGGCCGAACGTGTAACCCGTGACACTTCAGGCGTAGTATATCTTGACTGCATCGGCATTCACCGGTCTTAGGAGATCGTCTCCGTCCATGTTGGTTAGCATTAGGGCACCCCCTGAGAATGCACTTTTAACTAGATATGGGCCCTCATATTTGGGGGCCCACTTTCCTTGACTGGCCTCCTGATGAGGGAGAATCTTCTTCAGTACTAAATCCCCAGCCTCGAACTTGCGAGGTCGCACTTTCCTGTCATAAGCGTTGGCCATTCTTTGCTGATATAATTGTGCATGGCAGATAGCGGCCAAGCGCTTTTCGGGAAGGAGGTTCAGCTGCTCGTACCTCACTCTTGCCCAATCTGATTCTTCTACTTCAGACTCTACCAGGATTCTGAGAGAAGGGATTTCTACTTCAAGGGGAATTACGGCTTCCATGCCGTAAACTAATGAGTAGGGAGTTGCCCCTGTAGATGTACGGGTTGCTATCCGGTAGGCATGCAATGCGAAGGGAAGCATGTCATGCCAGTCCTTGTGAGTGATTACCATCTTTTGGATGATCTTCTTTAGGTTTTTGTTTGCTGCTTCAACTGCGCCATTCATTTTTGGTCGATATGGAGATGAGTTTCGGTGCTTCACCTTCCAATGTTGGCAAAAACCGTCGATCATTTTCCCATTGAGATTGGAGCCGTTGTCCGTGATGATGGTTTCTGGGACTCCGTGACGGCAGATGATGTTTCTTTCGATGAAACGCATGGTCGTCTTCTGTGTGACGTTGGAGTAAGAGGCGGCCTCTACCCACTTGGTGAAGTAGTCGATCGCTACGAGGATGAAGCGATGGCCATTAGAGGCTGTTGGGTGAATTTGGCCGATGATGTCGATTCCCCACATCGCGAAAGGCCAAGGCGATGTCATGTTGAAGAGAGGGGCTGGAGGGACGTGGATATGGTCCGCGTAAACTTGACACTTGTGGCACTTCCGGAAATAGTTGATGCAATCCCGTTCGATGGTGAGCCAAAAGTAGCCTTGCCTCATTATCTGTCTGGCCATCATGTGCCCACTAGCATGTGTGGAACACACCCCTTCGTGGATTTCCGTTATGATTCTTTTCGCCTCGGTCATGGTGACGCAACGAAGCAAAGCTCCATCAGCTCTTCTTTTGTATAAAACTTCACCATCGAGGTAGAAGTCTAGGGCTAAACGCTGGAGGGTCCTTTTGCTAACCCGACTTGCCCTCGGTGGATGTTCCCGGTTTCTGATGAATTGTACTAAGTCATGGAACCAAGGCTTCCCATCGGCTTCCTCTTCCAAGGTGACACAGCATGCCGGCGTTTCCTTTACCTCTACCCTCAAAGGCTGAAGCATTACTCCACACTCTAGTTTGAACATGGAGGCCAAGGTGGCTAATGCGTTTGCAAAGCGGTTCTTTTCTCGGTCAACTCGGTCGAACTTGGTTTCCTCGAATTCCCGCGCGAGCTGAGTGAGTAACCTTTGATAAGGGATGAGCTTGGAATCCCGTGTCTGCCAGAGGTCCTGGGCTTGGTAGATGACGAGTGCTGAATCGCCGAAGATCCGGAGCTTCTTTACTTTTAGGTCGATGGCTGCCGCGAGACCACTGATACATGCCTCATACTCAGCGATGTTATTAGTGCAGGGGAAGTTCAACTTGCATGCTACAGGGAATTGACGGCCGTCTGGGGCTATGACTACGGCTCCCACTCCCTTGCCTGAGAGGTTCACCGCGCCGTCGAAGAACATGGTCCACCAGTCGTCTTCTTGAAGATCCTCTGCGATTTCATCCTCAACTGCTATGATGTCCTCATCGGGGAAGTCAAAGCTCAACGACTCATACTCATCCGAGGCATGATCAGCCAAGTGATCGGCGAGGGCGCTTGCCTTAATCGCTTTCTGAGTTACATAGATGATCTCGTGCTCAGCTAATAAGACTTGCCATCTGCAAATGCGACTTGATAGGTACGGTTTTTCGAAGATGTACTTCAGCGGATCCATGCGAGAGATTAGCCATGTCGTGTAATACAACATGTACTGTCGAAGTCTTCGGGCGCACCATGCTAGGGCGCAACATGTTCGTTCTAACATGGAGTAGCGCATCTCGCACTCGTTGAATTTCTTGCTGAGGTAGTAGATGGCTTGTTCACGTCTTCCCGACTCATCGTGATGTCCCAAAACGCAGCCCATGGTGCTAGCCGTGACTGTTAGGTACATGAGCAAGGGTCGTCCTGGCGTCGGGGGAACCAGTACCGGCGGGTTTTGCAGGTACGTCTTGATTTTCTTGAAGGCTTTCTGACAGTCTCCGTCCCATTCCGCTTCTCCGTGTTTCCTTAGCATTTTGAACATCGGCTCACAAGTAAGTGTTAACTGGCTGATAAAGCGCGCGATGTAGTTGATGTGTCCTAAGAAGCTTCGTACTTCCGTTTCAGTGCTGGGAGCGGGTAGCTCTTGAATTGCTTTTATCTTATCAGGATCCACTTCTATGCCTTTGTTACTGACGATGAATCCCAATAACTTTCCGGAGGTTACTCCAAATGATGCGATCCTGCCTAGGGTAAGTAGGCCGAATTACAATGGAGCTTATAGAGGATCTAGCCGAATCGAATTACCTAGTGACAACAAGATCACAAGGAAAGAAAGGACACGAACAAGTAATATTTAGCGGAGAATTAAGGAAATATGTACCCGGAAATGATTAGGATTGATAAAGGATTGAAATTGATCACATGAGCATCCAAGAATTAATCCAAGCAAGTAGACATCCACGATCCTTGGAATAAGTATTTAATAGACCTTCATTCATTCAAGAAACTTGCCAAAATTACACATACAAATTCGAGGAATCCCCGAGCAATAATCGGAAGGAGTAATCTCAACTTAAACGATTCTTGCTCAAGGAAAATGTGAAGAGTTTCAAGGCTTAGGTGATAAAAAGAAGGAGTATTCTCACTTGACAAAATATCACTCAAAGTCAAAAACTAACTAAAAGAAATGAGACAAGAGCTATTTATACAAGTAAGCAAAAAGGTAACAAATCCGATGCTAACGTGATTCACGGTTAGGCCTAACCGTGATCACGTTAGACAAACTCACTATCGTGATTCACGTTAAGGACTAAACGTGATCACGCTCGGCACAACTCCTACCGTGATTCACGGTTAAAACTAACCGTGATCACGGTAAGGCACCCAAGGATCAGCTCCCACATCAGAAGATAACGTGATTCACGGTTAGACTTAACCGTGATCACGTTACCCAAAACTCTCCAGGCGTGATTCACGGTTAGAGCGAACCGTGATCACGGTTATGCATCTTCCTTGGTTCGATGGAAAATCACATAGGCCGGCTTTTCCTTGACTTGGGTGGATCCGTTCTCTCTCATTTTGCCTTCCAACCATAAGGACAATGCTCTTGCTTTGCTTCGGGTGATCGGGCCTTGTCGAATGTCAACACTGGCTTCGGGAGGGTCCGTGATCGCATCAACTCCTTCCCCTTCGAAAGGATTCGTCCTCGAATCCAAGTCTTGAGGGTTCTCTTCATCTCCAGGCCAAAGGGACAGATCATTGACATTGAAGGTTCGGCTGATCCCTCCATATTCACTGGGAAGATCCAGAACATAAGCATTGGCGTCGATACGACGGAGGATTTGAAAAGGTCCGTCCCCTCGTGGACTCAGCTTGCTTTGTCTTTCGCGTGGGAATCGATCTTTGCTCCAATGAAGCCACACCCACTGACCCGGTTCAAAGGAAGTAGGAATCTTGCCCTTATTACGTTTGGCTATTTCCTTTTCGTTCATGCTCTCAATACTTTTGCGGACTTGCTCATGGAGTTTCTTAACCATTGTAGCTTTGGCATTCCCATCTGCACACTTAAGAGAACTCAAGGGCAAAGGTGAGAGATCAAGAGGGGTCAAGGGTTTAAACCCGTAAACCACCTCAAAAGGGGAATAACCAATAGAGGAATGATAAGCATTATTATAAGCAAATTCAACAAAGGCCATACATTCTTCCCATTTTACTCCATATTTAGCAATCATGACACGAAGTAGTGATCCTAAAGTCCTATTCACCACCTCCGTTTGGCCATCCGTTTGAGGATGACACGTGGTGGAGAAGAGGAGTTTAGTACCTAACTTCCCCCAAAGAGTTCGCCAAAAATGACTTAGGAACTTAGTGTCCCGATCACTTACAATACTCTTAGGCATACCATGTATTCTCACCACGTTTTGGAAAAATAATGAAGCAATGTGTGCAGCATCATGTGTTTTCGAACATGGTATAAAATGTGCCATTTTGGAGAAACGGTCCACCACAACAAATATAGAATCATGCCTATTCTTAGACCTAGGCAAGCCTAACACAAAGTCCATTGATAAATCGAGCCAAGGATGTTGGGCAACAGGTAAAGGCATATGCACTGCATGATGTTTAGATGTGGACTTAGCAGTCTTGCACACAATGCATCGATTCACAATGTTAGTCACATCTACTTTCATTCGTGGCCAATAGAAATGAGACTTCAAGGCATGCAACATTTTAGTAATGCCAAAATGGCCACTCAAAGCCCCTCCATGAGCTTCCAACACAAGCAATTCTCTAACATTAGAACGAGGCACACATAATCTATCATATTTGAACAAAAAGTTATCGTGCCTGAAGAAATGCATGTGAGATCCACGAGCACAAGCCAAATATATATCACGAAAGTCCTCATCATTCTCATATAATTCAGTCAAATGAGAAAATCCAAAGACTTGGGCATCGAGAGAGTTCAAGAGAGCATACCTTCGAGAAAGGGCGTCGGCTACCACATTATCTTTGCCGCGTTTGTATTTGATAGTATAGGGAAACGCCTCAATGAACTCCACCCACTTGGCATGTCTCTTATTCAACTTGGCTTGCCCCTTTAGGAATTTGAGACTTAGATGGTCGGTATGGATGACGAATTGGTTGGCTAGGAGATAGTGTTCCCACACCATAAGTGCCCTTACCAAAGCATAGAGTTCCTTGTCGTACGTGGAGTAGTTGAGTTGGGCTCCGTTGAGTTTCTCGCTAAAATAGGCGATGGGTCGACCCTCTTGGGTTAGGACCGCTCCAATACCAACTCCACTCACATCGCATTCCAACTCGAACACTTTGGTGAAATCCGGCAAGGCCAAAATAGGGGACTTTGTGAGTCTCTCCTTAAGCTCGTGGAAAGCCTTGGCTTGACGCTCTCCCCACTCAAATGTGACATTCTTCTTGGTCAACTCGTTAAGTGGCGCGGCGATGGTTGAGAAATTAGGCACAAATCGTCGATAAAAGCTCGCAAGGCCATGGAATGACCTTACTTCACCTACATTGTCGGGAATAGGCCAATCTTGTATGGCTTTCACCTTGTATTCATCAACTTGAACGCCCCCTACACTCACAACAAAACCCAGAAAGTGTACTTGTTCCAAGCAAAACTCGCACTTAATTAGCATATAATCGGTGTGTGCGCAAAGTGTCAAATATGGAACGTAAATGGAACACATGTTCCTCAAGAGACGAACTATACACAAGAATATCATCAAAGTATACAACACATACTTTCCAATTAAATCACGCAAAACATAATTCATTAACCTCATGAAAGTACTAGGAGCATTGGATAGACTGAATGGCATTACCAACCATTCATACAAACCATGCTTGGTTTTGAAGGCGGTTTTCCATTCATCTCCTTCATGCATCCGGATTTGGTGGTATCCGCTCATGAGATCAATTTTGGAGTAGATTTGGCTCCCGCTTAGCTCGTCAAGCATATCATCGAGGCGTGGAATGGGATGTCGATAGCGTATGGTGATCTTGTTGATAGCTCTACAATCAACACACATCCTCCACGTCCCGTCCTTCTTAGGCATGAGTAACACGGGCACGGCACAAGGTGACATACTCTCTCGGATGTAGCCTTTGCGCAACAAATCTTCCACTTGCCGTTGAAGTTCCTTCGTCTCCTCGGGGTTGCATCGGTAAGCCGGCCTATTGGGCAAGGCCACTCCGGGTATCAAATCAATCTTGTGCTCTATCCCTCGGATCGGAGGAAGGCCACTTGGCATTTCGGTTGGAAAGACATCGTCATATTCCTGCAAAAGAGAAACAATGGGACTAGGTAGAGAAGCAAGAGGGTTAGTGTCGATTTCCAAGCAATGTGTCTTGTACCGAAGCACAAGACACACTTTATTAGAAAATAAAGCTCGCCTCACATCCTTACCCCTCGCTATCACACTCATGTGTTTAGGTTCACTCCCTCTACCATGCTTGCTTTTTTCATGGCGTGTATTCGACTCTCCCTTTGTTTTCTTTCCTCTCCTCTCTCGTGTTTTCATCTCATGACTCACATTTTTCTCTTCTCTTTGTGCATGCTCACTTTTTTCATGCAAGCTATTTTCCTCATTCACACACCTTACTTTCTTCTCTCCACTCTTTTCCCTCATTTTCTTCATAACTTGGAACTCGGCACTTGCCTTTTCCATATGCAATCTATCCTCAAGAACTTGAGTGGGTGAAAGTGGAGGAATACTAAACTTCTTCCCATTGTGAGTGAGGTGAATTTTGTTGGTTCGGCCGTCATGCACTACCCATCGATCAAATTGCCATGGCCGACCAAGGATGAGATGGCTAGCATCCATGGGAACTACATCACACAATCTCTCATCCTCATAACTACCTATTCTGAAGGCAACAAGGACTTGTTCCTTCACCTTTACTTCTCCATCATCACTAAACCAATGTAAGGAATAAGGATTGGGGTGGGGTGTCGTGGGCAACCCAAGCTTGAAAACTAACAAATAGCTTGCCACATCCACCACACTTCCATTATCAACAATAAGAGATGCGACCTTACCATTGATTTCACACCGAGAATGGAAGAGATTCTCCCGTTGATCTTTGTTGGCAACCTCCTCCTTCGCATGAGCATTCATGCTCCTTCTCACAACTAGGGTCATTGTGGTTGCCGGGACCACCTCTTCTTCACTACTCTCTGGCTCTTCCTCCCTATCTTCTTTCTCATCCTCACTTGCTTCAACTTCACTCCCCGTTTCATAGTGGCCCTCTCGGATCACCACTACCCTCCGATTTGGGCATTCGGATGCAATGTGACCCCTTCCTTGGCACCGAAAACATTGGACATTAGATGAGAATTTTCTTGGTTGGCTAGGGTTGGTAGGGGGGTTAGGATTTGCTTTTGGTGGGGGTTTTGAGAGATTGCTTTTGGTGTAGGGCGTGTAGGGTTTCGGAAGAGGTGTATCGGCTTTGGAGTCTTTTGGTTTGAAGGGTTCTTTGGGATAAGACTTCCAAGGAGTCTTTGGGGTTGATGAAAAGGTTTGGGTCTTGCTTGGGTAGGACTTCTTCTTGGCGGCTTCATATGCTTCCACTTTTATGGCATAGTGGAGCATAGCTTGGAGGTGATCGAGCTCTTTCAACTCAAGCTTGTACTTAAGTCGATCATTAAGGCCATTGAGAAATCTAGACATAGTCACTTCTTCTTCCTCCTCCGTGTTGGTCTTGATTAGTAGCCCTTCTAGTTCATTGAAGTACTCTCCCACGGATCTAGACCCTTGCTTGAGACCTTGTAACTTGTTTTGCAAGTCTCTCTTATGGTGTGCGGGCACAAACCTTGCTCTCATCACCCTTTTCATCTCCTCCCAATCTTGAATAGCATCAACTTCTCCTCTCTTCTTACACTCTTTCTCCCACCAACTCTCGGCATAATCTTCAAACTCCATTGCCGCTAACTTGATCTTCTTCTCCTCCGAATACCGATGACAATTGAAGATTCGTTGAATTTTCCCTTCCCACTTAAGGTACTCCGAAGGATCGGTGGAGCCCCTAAAGGTAGGGATTTGCACCTTGATTCCACTCAATTTGTCATCAACCCTAGGCTCTTGTGGCCTCTCTTCATGTTCTACAAACCGTGACCCATGACCTCTTTGGCGTCTCCCCCTCGTTCGGGTTGTCACCTCATCAAACTCGGCATTCACTTCCTCATAAGGATCCTCATAGTACTCTCGAGTGTGACGGGGTGTGGTAAGGGCATGGAAATGAGGGGCTTTGGGTCGGCTACTAGAAGCATGAAAATCTTCGGGTCCTCAGCTGCCTTGCTCGTATTTCTTCCTTATCCCTTTCATTTGTTCTTCCGAAATGGCCAACCCCGGAGGGGAGACAAATGGCTTTCGGGTATCCTCCTTCCTTGGGGTATTTTTCAGCAACCCAACTCTTTCTCCTACACTTTGATGACCCTCCGATTCAGTTTCAATGTGTACATGTTCAGTGAGAGGTGTTTGGTGAGCCTTAGACGGAAGGCTCTTTGGAGGTGTTGCATGAGGAGGAACATTGGAAGGCTTCTCATCCTCTCTACCCCGAGACTTAACAGTCTCCTCTAACAAAGTGAGACGGTCCTCCGTTCGAACCATAGTAGCCTTCAATTCACCCAAGGCTGCCAAAACTCGGTCAAGTGCTTCGGCACTTCGGCTACCACTAGAACTAGGTCTACTCCTTCCGGACATTTGGTATGTACAATTACTATATATACCTGCAAAATGGGAACAAACGAGATATATATAGGCGTTAGTAATAAAACTCTCCCTCACGTGTTTAAACTCTCGTGTTTAGGTGTTTTCCTCTCGAAAAATTTGTGCTCACAAACACTCAACTTCAAGTTATCCGTGTACCTGCACACTTAAACAAGAGTTAGAAAATATTTCACTCCCTCACGTGTTTAAACACTCGTGTTTGATCACTCGAAAAACTTGGCCTCACAATCACTCAAGAAATCTTCACACTCAAAGCTTGCTCTCCACACAATTCCCTTGCTACAAACAAACTTGTGCTTCAATTCAAGAGTTCAATTGCCAATGCTCAAGTGATGGAAACAAAAAGGAAGAAGAACACAACAAGACTCAAAAGATTTACAAGGACTCAAGGAAAAAGGAAAGGAGTATTTTCGGAAATTTACAAGGAAATTCAAAATTTCCAATTTTGGGAGGGAATTTTGGAATTTCCGTAGGAAAGGCAAAGAAATAAGGGAAGGGCTGGAGATTTGGGGATTTAGAGAAATAAAAGACAAGGAAGTATTTAGAAGTACATGGACAAGGACTTATAAGTTTAGGACTTAAATAGTTTGAGTTTAAGACTCAAGAAGGGTTAAAACTCAAGTTTAGTATTTTATAGTTTAGGACTTGAGTGTTAGGATGAGTTTAGGACTTAGGCAATTAGAAAAAGGCTGCTGGACACAATGGTAGAAAGGAAAGGACGGGCTCAGCTTTTCTTTTTAGGAGGAGTGGGTGTATTTGGTTAGATTGGAACTTTGGTTAGGACTAGTTGGTTGCTTTTTGGTCAAATTGTCAAAGAAAGGGTGAGGTGTCTTAGGGCATTTAATGCAAGGGATGGGTGATGTTACCCTTGATGATGGTATTGGCCAGCCAAGTGGAGGGATTTTAATTAATTAATTGGCACAAACTTGGCTATCAAGTATTACAACAATTATTTTGGATCAAAAAGAGCTCTAGGCCAAGGACACCAAGAACATATGATGAACACCAAGAACACACCCAAATGATTTTCTCAAGATTTCAAAATTTTAATTTTGCCAAAGTGATCACAACCAACAATCAAAAGCCCGCTTGAAATATTTTTCGAAAGTATCGGTTGAAACTCAAGATATTAAGAAAGAAAGGTTCTAACCCTTTTGAACAAAACTAGAAAAATTCGATAGGCGGCCAAAAGCTCCGCTACCACTTGATGCGATCCTGCCTAGGGTAAGTAGGCCGAATTACAATGGAGCTTATAGAGGATCTAGCCGAATTGAATTACCTAGTGACAACAAGATCACAAGGAAAGAAAGGACACGAACAAGTAATATTTAGCGGAGAATTAAGGAAATATGTACCCGGAAATGATTAGGATTGATAAAGGATTGAAATTGATCACATGAGCATCCAAGAATTAATCCAAGCAAGTAGACATCCACGATCCTTGGAATAAGTATTTAATAGACCTTCATTCATTCAAGAAACTTGCCAAAATTACACATACAAATTCGAGGAATCCCCGAGCAATAATCGGAAGGAGTAATCTCAACTTAAATGATTCTTGCTCAAGGAAAATGTGAAGAGTTTCAAGGCTTAGGTGATAAAAAGAAGGAGTATTCTCACTTGACAAAATATCACTCAAAGTCAAAAACTAACTAAAAGAAATGAGACAAGAGCTATTTATACAAGTAAGCAAAAAGGTAACAAATCCGACGCTAACGTGATTCACGGTTAGGCCTAACCGTGATCACGTTAGACAAACTCACTATCGTGATTCACGTTAAGGACTAAACGTGATCACGCTCGGCACAACTCCTACCGTGATTCACGGTTAGAACTAACCGTGATCACGGTAAGGCACCCAAGGATCAGCTCCCACATCAGAAGATAGCGTGATTCACGATTAGACTTAACCGTGATCACGTTACCCAAAACTCTCCAGGCGTGATTCACGGTTAGAGCGAACCGTGATCACGGTTATGCATCTTCCTTGGTTCGATGGAAAATCACATAGGCCGGCTTTTCCTTGACTTGGGTGGATCCGTTCTCTCTCATTTTGCCTTCCAACCATAAGGACAATGCTCTTGCTTTGCTTCGGGTGATCGGGCCTTGTCGAATGTCAACACTGGCTTCGGGAGGGTCCGTGATCGCATCACCAAAGGTGCATTTAGCTGGGTTTAGCCTTAGCCGAAATTGCCTCAACCTTTCGAATACCTTCTTCAGGATGTCTACATGGTCTTGTGCGCCGCGAGATTTGGCTATCATTTCGTCGACATAGATTTCCAACTCTTTATGCATCATGTCATGGAAAAGGGTGACGGCAGCACGTTGGTACGTGGCTCCTGCGTTCTTTAATCCGAAGGGCATCACTTTGTAGCAGAAGGTTCCCCAAGGGGTGATAAAGGTCATCTTTTCACTGTCCTCGGGTGCCATCTTGATCTGATTGTACCCAGAAAATCCGTCCATGAAGGAGAACATGTCATTTCCGGCGGCACTATCCACCAAGATGTCGATATGGGGAAGTGGGAAGTCATCCTTAGGGCTGGCTCGATTGAGATCCCGAAAGTCCACGCACATGCGAACCTTCCCATCTTTCTTAGGCACTGGCACTATGTTGGCGATCCATTCTGGGTACTCGGCAACTCTCAGAAAACCCGCGTCCAGTTGCTTGGTAACTTCTTCTTTGATTCTCAGAAGGATGTCTGGATGCATTCTCCGAAGTTTTTGCTTGACAGGTCTAAACTCGGGCTTTAATGGGATACGATGCTCAACTATCCCGGGATCAAGACCTGGCATGTCGGCGTATGACCATGCAAATACGTCGGAGTAGTCTTTGAGGAGAGAAATCAACCTTTCTCTCTGAGTCGTATCCAAGGTAGTCCCGATCTTGACCAACTTTTGATTCTCATTGCTTGCCCCCAAGCTTACTTCGTCCAATTCCTCCTGATGAGGGGTTACTTCCTTTTCTGAACTTTCCAGTAAACGGGCCAGTTCGTCGGAGATTTCTGCTTTGTCTTCAGTCGTAGCGATGATTTCTTCGCCAATAAAGACATAAGTTTTATCATGACAATCTGAACTAACATTCATCCTGAAATAAAAAAATGCGAAAAAAGAGATGCGTAAAATGAAAATTGCATATATATTTGATTTTTAACAAAAGGGGAACGTGAGTTCCTACAAAAAGGTTTTCGTAAGAAAACGTGCAAACATGTGTTTTTTCTAAAAGAAGTAATTACGGAGAGACATCCGGAAGCATGGTGATGGTCCAGTTGCACACAGACTCCCCTGACTTTTTAACGAAAATGACTGAACCAGACGACGATCCCTTTTCTCCCAGAGCGCAGATACGGAGGTCCGATACCTTGACAAGATTTCCATTGATGGTTTCGGCGGCGAAGGGGAACGTAGTTCTGATATGGGGGATTGACATCTTGCCCCCTGGCGCAGAACGTCCGAATAGCTTAGCCAGCTGCTTTTCTTTCTTTTCTTGGGCAATTCTAACGAAATCGGCTTTGCCCGGTTGGTACCCTAACCCAAAACGGTCTCCGAAGCTCTTCGAAGGCGACCATCCTTTGGATCCTTGTAGCTTGGCGCCGAGCCATTTTCCCAATTGGAAACTTCCTTCCAGCATTGGTTTAGGGGTGGTTCCGGCTGTCTCAGATTTTGAGGCTTTGCCCATAAGGGACCCCTCCTTGATCCAGTCTGTGTTGACGATTTCGAAGGCTTGGAACGAGCTCTCCAAGGTTTCGGCAGTTTCGATGTAAGGCACGGAGGCGTGCTTAGCCAAGATCAGGGCCTCTTCTGCCTTTATCGTGACTAAGGCATTATCCTTGACGTACTTGAGGCACTAATGCAGAGAAGAGGGGACTGCCCCTGCTGAGTGGATCCAAGGTCGTCCCAGTAGCATGCTGTAAGCAGGTTGGATTTCCATGATCTGGAATGTCAGGGCGAAGGTGTGGGGCCCAATGACCATGTCCAATTCAAAGTTTCCGATGATCTCTCGAGTGGTGCCATCGAAAGCCCTAGCCATCATTCCGCTAGGTTTCATGTGAGAGAAATCGACCGGTAGTTGCTCGAGGACGTGCCTGGGCATGACATTCAGCGCGGACCCATTATCGATGAGGGCCTTGGCTATGATGTGTCCCTTACATTCTACCGTGATGTATAGGGCCTTGTTGTGATCTTTTCCTGAGGGGTCGATCTCTTCTTCAGAGAAGGAAATGCTGCTGAGGGCCTGAATCCTTCCGACAAGGTTTTCCACCCCTTCTGTAGTGATATCCTTAGTTACGAAGGCTTGCTTCAAGACTTTCAGGAGAGCTTGGCGATGAGCCTCCGAAGTAAGTATCAGTTCCATGATGGAAATACGAGCTGGGGTTTTCTTCAGTTGTTCGATGATGCTGAACTCGCTCTGTTTCATGATTTTGAGGAACTCAGCCGTCTCGTCCGCGGTTACAGGTTGGCTCAAACCTTGTGTTTCCTCTATCATTTCCTCGCGAATCATAGGGTTTTTCCCTTTAGCTTGTCGTTGCTTCTCTACTTCCTCCGAGATGTAACATCTCCCGGTGCGGGTCATGCCCCCGATATGAGAGGTTTCACCAATAGTGGGTCCTATTGGGGTGACTGTAGGAGGGGTGGTGACTACCGTGTACCCGTAGTCGAATGGGACCGCGTGCAGGTCTCGGCTAGGAGTATTCACAGCTAATGTGAACACTACCTTGCATGGGGTTGTGGAGGTGTCCCCTGTCTGAGCCACATATTCGAAGGAATATGGTGCTGGAGAGTGGTCCCCGATGGCATTGATGGTTCCTCGGGCTTCTCTTTTAGTTTGGATGACTCCGAATGTGGTGAGTTACTTGACTTTTTGCCGAAAGAGTCCACAATCCTGGATGTCATGCTTGCTTTCCCCTTGGCAGAAGAGGCATTGGGCCTGATTATTCCCCGGGAATGGTAGATAAGCGTTGTTAGCTAGAGCGAAGAACAACTCTTCGTTGGGTGTTTCTTCCATCGAAGGGCGAGGAAAGTTGATTCCTACGGAAGCAATGTCGTCCATCCCCGAATTATGGTGCGGTAGGGGACCCATTGTCACAGCAGGATCCTTTGCTAATCCATGGGGCGAGATTCGCCCTTGTTTAGTTAGGTGCTCGACCTTTTCTCTAAAGGCATAACAATCCTCCAAGGAGTGTCCTCTGGTTCCGGCGTGATATTCGCAGCTAACCTTTGTATCATACCAGCTAGGGTAAGGAGTGGATTGAGACGGAAGTGGGGATGGCATAATCTGTCCCTCTGCCAAGAGGCTTGTGTAGATTTCCTTCAAAGGAAACAGAGGGAGCGACCACATCGGTAAAGGGTATGATTCGGAGTCTGAGGGTTCCCAAGAAGGTAGTGATGGTGCTGGGCCACCATAGGAGGGTGGCGCCGAATACCTGACGAGGTAATCGAATCTCCCAGAAGGTTGGCCCAAAGTATCAATCTCGCGATCGCCCTCGTCGCGGCGTTTGGAGAATCGTTTGCCCGACGAAGTCGATCCGTTCTTTCGGAGGATTGGGAGTGGAGTTCCCTTGGCGTTATGCGAGATAGGAAATCCGTCTCCGATGGCGTTAATGGATCTTCCCTCGTGGGTTGCTTTCTGGGTTTGGATCACCCCGAGATGCGAGAGTTGTACCACCCTTTCTGCGAACACCTTGCAGTTTTGGATTTTGTGATCGTCGCTTTCCTCGCAGTACATGCAACCACTTGGATTGCTCTCCGAGTATGGCAAGTGTCCTCCTCGAGTTAGGGCCAGGAAAAGTTGTTCCTGTGGCCAGCTTGATGCGGAAAAGAGAAGGCCGTTTCTTTCTCCTGCCGAGATGGCGTTCACTCCTCCCTTTCCCTGGGCATAATTGGGAAGAGGGTTGGTGGATGTGTTGGGTCCTTTTGCTAACCCTTCGAAAGATACCCACCCACTCTTGATCAAGTGCTGGACTTTGGCTTTAAATGCGAAGCAGTTTTCCAGAGTGTGACCTGGGGCTCCAGCATGGTATTCACATCTTGCGTTGAGATCATACCACTTCGGGTAAGGAGGCAATTGAGGCTGAGATGGCACCGGTACGATCTGCCCAGCCGCCAAGAGGTGTTCGTAGATTTCTAGTGCAGGAAGAGGAAGAGGAGGTGGAGGCTCTCGACTCCACCGATTGTTTGTCGTGTTTTGGTTATTTGGGTTTTTTGGTGGGTTATATGGCTTGGGTTGCATGGGTTGTGATGCTTGTACTGATGGGAAATGCGTAGGGCTTTGAGGCGCGGTATTGGCAACAGGCGGCGAGGTGAAAGGAAAGTAGGTAGGTTGATATAGTGACGGCAGAAGGTAGGGCGATGGCGATAAATAAGGTGGAGGTGGTGGAAATGGCTGCCCCTGATGAGCTTGGGGAGCCACAAATCCAACGTCTCTTTTTATGATAGGTGCTTTCCTGGGCGCAGATTCCGATGCTGAAGGCAAGATTCGTCCTGACTTAATTCCTTGCTCGACTCTTTCGGTAATTAGGACCATATCGGAGAAGCTATTTGAGGGGTTTGAGATCAGGTAGGTGTAGTAGGGAGCCTTGAAGGTGTGCAAGAAGATCGACAGGAGTTCCTTGTCGCTTAAGGGTGGAGAGATCCGTGAGGCCACCTCCCTCCATCTCTGAGCATAGGTTTTTACGGACTCGCCGACTTTCTTTTCCATGTTTTGCAGATCAGCGCGGTCGGGTGCTACCTCCATATTGAACTTATATTGCCGGTAGAATGCGTCGGATAAGTCTCTCCATGTCCTGATCCTGGCTCGATCTAGCCCCATATACCATGTCAGGGCGTGCTTGGTCAAGCTTTCCCGGAAGAGATGAATCAACAACGGCTCATTGTGGATTACCTCTGCCATCTTGTTGCAGTATGCTCTGAGATGGGTCTTTGGGCACTCTACCCCAGTATATTTTTCGAAGTCAGGGATTTTGTACTTCGGGGGTACGACAATCCCGGGGACCATACACATATCGGCAGGGCCGGTAGGGTCAAATGGATCAGCCCCTTCAATTGCTCGGAGCCTTTCCTCAAGTAGGTTTAGCCGATCATTTTTCGGTTGCTCGGCCCCGATGGGGTTGGAACCGAAGGGTAGTGCCAGTCCTGATGAGAACTGCGGTTGTGCTGAGTTGAAAGTGAGGAGCTGAGTTCCCATAGGTCCGGGAACTGTGCTCGGAGGAATAGGAGGGAGATACAGATTCTCTGGGTGGGCCTGGCTCTTGCTGGGGTCCACAGCAGGGTTGATTGAAAGGTGGTGAAGCGACGGGGAGATCTCTTCACCCGCCTTAACTGGAGGACTTGCAGCGTTGGGTACAGTGAAGGGACTAACCCATCTCCAACGGCCCGGGGGGCCGGACAGGGGTGGGAGTACCGAAGGTCCTGCGACGGTGAGTGAAGGGGAAGGTCTGTTTGTTTGAGGGGGATCGAAACCCGGTGGCAACTCGGTGACAGCTTCATCTCTTTCCTTTTCGGCCCTGGCGGCCCTTTTCGTAGTGATCCTAACTTGCTCCTCTAACTCAGCGATTCTAGCGGTCAGTGCTTCATCGGTCTTGGCCGGTTCAGTCATTTTTCGCTTTTGAAGTCTAGTCAAAGGGAGCCTGTGCGGAGTAGCTTGCTTCCGAGGAGCTATGGTGAACCTGAAAAAAGGGGAAAAACACAAAAACAGTGAGTATAAATGAAGATACACAGGTGATGTGCAATCCCGAGGTCTCCACATTTGCTCATTCGCTTTTCTGGCTTGTACTTTCATTTGATATTTTCAGGGTGGTCGCGGAGGCGAGATATCCTGGTCGTTGGCGAGATACGAAGGAAGCCTCTATACATTCCAACGATATGACGCAAATCTGAGATGCTAACGGCGAAACCCAAATCAGCAGGGGCAACCAACGCCGTCATGCTAGGGGGATCTCTTTTCACATTATGCTTTCAACGATGTAGGGCCTGATGCCTAGTGAACCCAACCAAGGGGAGGGACGTCGATCTATGCTATGAACTCGGAAGTTCTTGTGATAAACTAAAAGGATAGGGCCATGAGCGAGGGCTACTTGGCTATATATTGCTTGGTCTGATTTTTCTGCTTTTTTAGTGAAAAGATTGTGTTTATCTCGGAGGGATTTTCTTTTTCTTTTTGCGATGGTCTTTTGAGTTGTATTTGGGATGGATAATTGATATGAAAAAGATAGGCAATTTTAATAAATATCCGAAAGAGTACGACTTTATTAAAGTGTTTACAAAAGTATGGTAAACTTGCCAACTACCTAAGTTCATCAAAAATGGCTAAGATAGATGAAATTAGGGGTCCTAGCTAAAAGAAAAGGTTTGCCGATATCCGAGCCTTTCCCTAAAGGCGTCAATCCTGGGCGTCAGAGTTCTCCTGCCAAAGGTACTCCATCGAAGCCATCTCCCCTTTCTGCATCTCTATCTCAGCTTCTAACGCGGTAATTCGGCTTTGCAGTGTTTGGCTCTTCCTATCTCCCAGATCTGCTCGAGTAGTCAAGACCCTTATCGCCGAATCCCTGTCTTGGACTATGGCACTCGATGCTTCTTTCTTGCGGGTTTCACTGCTCAAGCGTTCGTTGAAGGCCCTGAGGGCCACCTTCTGTTTTACTGCTTGTATCCGGACAAAATCCCTATGACGCCGGTGTACCTCATTCTTCTGGACTTCTGCGTAGCATTGACGTGCTTCGGCAGTATCTCTTTCCTCTGTCATTAGATCTCGCTCTTCCTGCGCTGCTCGCATTTGTTCTACCACTTGCGCGTAAGCCATGGCATCCATTCCTCCACTTACTTGCGATTCTCCTTCCTCTTCTATCGGTTTCTGATTTTCTGGGTGAGGCAAGACATTGCCGTTGACTCGCTGCAACCTCCACTGTGGATATTGCGGTATTGTTGCGGCAGGGGCGACACGTCCTTTGAGACAAAAGGGGTTGGCCCAGTCTAGGGCGCACAACTGGATGTTCTGATTCTCTCCGGTGTGTGGTAGATCAGTTTTCGTCATGCCGAATGTTACTGGAATGATCTGGGTGATGCAAAACTGCCTGAGTACGAGGGCAGGGCAGTAGTGAGCACATCCCCAAGCTCCGATTAGAGGAACCCAAGGTAGGGGTCCACAGCAGACGATAGGATCGGAGGTTCGTAGCCACTTGGTATGCCAACTGAAGTCTTCCTCTGAGAGGTTGATGAATCGGTTGATCCAGACGTCTTTATTTTCCATCTCCCATTTATCTGTGGTCATTGCATTGATAACTCTGAGCAGAGGGCACGACCTGATGTAGCTCTCGAAGAAGATGGATTGATCAGGAATTTGCTTGAAGTGGCTGATCAACCATACTGTCAGTAGCTGGGCGCAGCAGGTGAGCCTCCCTTTCCCCTTCCTTCGGCAGGAGTCTAAGGAACGAAAGGTCTCGGCCAAGATGGCTGTTGTAGGATTGATGGCATTTACCTCCATCTCGTAAAAGATGTTGGCTGCTGAAGAGTCGATGGCGTTTCTCATCCTCGGAAAAAAGACGAATCCTACAATGGCGAAGGCCAGAATCCTTAAGCGCCTAGCTCCATTTGATAGCTGAAATCGTGCCTCGATATCCGACCAACACCAAACGTAGTCACCCTCCTTGACACGAGTTGGGATTCCTAATAGCTTGTCGAGTCTTATTTTTACACTTGCAGAGTCAAGTCGGACATTCTGGTAGATGATTGATATGGGTGATGTGAAGCACATCAAAGTTGAGTACTCCTCGAGTGTAGGAGTTAAGTCCACTCCCTTGTCAAAAGAGAAGCAATGATAGTAGGAATCCCAGAACTTCAGAGCTGCCCTGATACAACCCCAATCGGCCTTGACATCCACTAGGGTCAGTAGCTTTCCATAACTACCCTCAAACTGAGTCTCTTCGTCTTCAGTCAGCTCATTCCTTAACATCCGAATCCTAGTCAAATCAAAGTCTACAACCTCTACTTTGATTTTAGTGGTGATGTCAGGGGCGAATCCCCGTTCTAACAGATCTCCTCGGGCAGCTTGATCGTCGAAGCTTCGTCCCCCGAAAATATCAAATGAAAGTAACGTAGGTGCTGTCATGGTGAATGAGCAAAATGGGCCCTGTAGGACAAACATCAAAAATTTTAAGTGCTAAGTAAATGGTGTGTGTGAGAAATCCACAGTTTGTATAACAGGAAAAATCACGTCATCATACCAACAAGATAAATAGCCACGATAAACAGGTATAATCATGATGCACGTGCTGGGGCTCTGATTCCGACACCTCTAACTGGCTTGAATGGTTCCCGGATGATACCATGAAAAGGTCCCTAAAGTGTCGTCTGGCGTCCCCGATTCCTTACGAAATCGAGTAATCCTTTCAACTGGCTTTAGGGGTTCATCCGAGTTGGGATTGGTGAACACTACCTAGGACATGTGTCCTAGGGCGTCACTACTACCCTCCTATTTTGGTATTGGTCCCCTGGGTGTAGGGCGCTATGATATGCATATGACAATTGATAAAGCAAATAAATGAACAGATCAGCAATTGATCAAAGCAAATAAATAAACACATAAACACCTCTCTAAAAAAGACAAAACCGGCTCCGACCCTATAGTCCCCAGTGAAGTCGCCAAACTGTCGCGCCCCCACGAAAATTAAAAACTCGCGAGTGTGCAACGAAATTTGGGACCTTACAATGCTCAGCGTAAACAGACGCCTCGCAACATGCAATGAAGTCGCCACCCTAATTTGGTTGCTAGGCTTTAGGGAACCTTAATCGTCATGGCATAGGAAATATAATAAGTAAAAAAAACTAAAGGCACAAAAAAAAGGGTCTGGACCCCAGACAAAAGGTTCGGGGTCGTATTATGGTCTCGGGAAGGTGTTAGGCACCCGAGTCACATCCGAAAACGGTTACCGGTTGATGAGAGAGGTGTTTAAAAGGTGTTTGATGAAAATGCGTTTTATTTTGAAAAAGGGGGCCCTCAGAGGAATCGTCACTTTAGCCTTTTCCACAATCGGGACCGTTCAAAAATAATAAAAAAGATCTTTCGGACGGGGTTACCGTTTATCAAGATCAGTCTATTATTCTTGACCGTAACGTGATGGGACTGAATTTTCTGTAAGACTGAATGAGCGCCCTCTTATTTCATCATCGGGCCATGCATGATTAGATTGATTGCTATGTGAACCTATCATGGATTGCTAACAGAGTACCAATTTTAAATGATTGGTTTTTGAAGTGGAAAACTGATGTGGGATCGAAAGTCCCCATGTACATGCAGTCAATATATGCGAGAATTTAAAATCACATGAATATGGCATTCGAAGCGACTCTTTAAACACGTTGTTCATGTGGGTTGATTTTAATTCTAACAGTTCTATATATCATGCGTACGACTGCTATTTTACGAAAAAGCGCTGAATAAATAAAAGGGAATCGAAAGGCGTACTTTCGAGCGAAGCTTGAATTTAAAACCTACTAAGTGAGAGTATTAGTGATAGCTTGAGAAAGAAGTAAACAATTTTATGAGTGCGAAAATTTAAATGACAGTTGATTGCATACGAGAAATGATGAATTTTGCGTATACGAAAGTGAGATGCTGGGTTTGACAAAAATGATGACAGTTGTTTGTATGCGAAAAATGATGGATTTTACGCATACGAGAATTTAAATGCTGAGCTGATTTGCATGCGATAAATGATTGATTTTACGCATACGAAATTTAAATGTTGGGTTGATCGTATGTGAAAAATGATTGATTTTACACATACGAGAATTTAAATGCTATGGTGATTGCATGCGAAAAATGATTGATGTTACGCATGTGAGAATTTTAACAGTGCTACGTGATTGCATGCGAAAAATGATTGATTTTAAGCATGTGAGAATTAAAATGCTACGTTGATTGCATGCGAAAAATGATTGATTTTAAGCATGTGAGAATTAAAATGTTGCGTGATTGCATGCGAAAAATGATTGATTTTAAGCATGTGAGAATTAAAATGCTACGTGATTGCATGCGACAAATGATTGATTTTACGCATGTGAGAATTAAAATGCTACGTTGATTGCATGCGAAAAATGATTGATTTTAAGCATGTGAGAATCTAACATCTACGTGATCGCATGCGAAGAATGATTGATTTTACGCATGTGAGAATTAAAATGCTACGTTGATTGCATGCGAAAAATGATTGATTTTAAGCATGTGAGAATTAAAATGCTACGTTGATTGCATGCGAAAAATGATTGATTTTAAGCATGTGAGAATCTAACATCTACGTGATTGCATGCGAAAAATGATTGATTTTAAGCATGTGAGAATTAAAATGCTGCGTGATTGCATGCGAAAAATGATTGATTTTAAGCATGTGAGAATTAAAATGCTATGTTGATTGCATGCGAAAAATGATTGATTTTAAGCATGTGAGAATCTAACATCTACGTGATTGCATGCGAAGAATGATTGATTTTACGCATGTGAGAATTAAAATGCTATGTTGATTGCATGCGAAGAATGATTGATTTTACGCATGTGAGAATTAAAATGCTACGTTGATTGCATGCGAAAAATGATTGATTTTAAGCATGTGAGAATCTAACATCTACGTGATTGCATGCGAAGAATGATTGGATTTACGCATGGGAGAATTTAATATCTACGTTGATTGCATGCGAAAAATGATTGATTTTAAGCATACGAGAATTTAACAGTTGGATAATTTGCAGAAAGTAGAGAGTTGATATTTGCGAAAAATAAAACAATTGATATTTGCAGAAAATAAAGCAGTTGATATTTGCGGAAGGATTTCCAGCAGTTGTGCAAAAAATTAAAGCAGTTGATATTGCGGAAAATAAAACAATTGATATTTGCAGAAAATAAAACAGTTGATATTGCGGAAGGATTTCCAGCAGTTTTGCGAAAAATTAAAGCAGTTGATATTGCGGAAATTAAAGTGCGACCGTCCATGTAGGCGGTAAAAATAAATAACTGAATTTTTAAATTGCAGAAAATAAAGTGCGGAAATTTAAAGTGCTAAGAATTAAAACAGTTGATAAGTGCAGAAAATTAAACAGTTGATACGTGCAGAAAATTAAACAGTTGATAAGTGCAGAAAATTAAATAGTTGATAAGTGCAGAAAATTAAACAGTTGATAATACGAGAAATTAACGTACGATGCGTACGAATTATTTTTACGAAAAACTTGCGATTTGAAATTTCGGAAAGAATTAAAAATCGGAGGGACCTAATTGAAAACTTTGAAAACTTGGGAGGGGGGCCAAAACGGCGCCGTGTGATGAATAGGCATGGCACTATTCATCACCCCCTCCCTTGGTCGCCGGAGCTACTGCCGGCGACCCAACTCCGGCCACACTTGGCCGTTTTGAAAAATGGACGTACCGAAATGTTCGTCTCTTCGACGACTTTCCGACCGTATAAACCTCGATTTTTAGTTTGACTCGTACAAAATTTAATTTCGAAAAAACGACCGAACCGTTAATTATCGAAAACTAATTAATTCGAACAAATCTAGCCAACGATTTTCAAAATTGAAAGCATGTATTTAATCTACATTACGTAGGTGAATTAATAGCACAAAAACAATCAATTTATTTGCTCAAAATCAAGCCCAACGAAATTAAAGAAAACTTGCGCAGAAAAACCGAAGATGAGCTAGAGAGAGAAAGCTCACCTTTCAAACTTTGAACTGGACGATTGTCGCTCAATATGAGCAAGCTAATCAAGAGGGAGAAGGAGCAAGGGTTTCTTGCGATTTTGGTGCCGTTTTTACGTTGAATGGGAGCTCCTATTTATAGGAGAAAATCGCGTGGAGGAGAGGGAGAAGGAGCTGCGCGTGGTGGTGTTGTTCACGCTGGCGGGGCTACGGCCGTGAGGTGGCTGGGCTAGGGGCGTTGTGGTAACGGCCGAGGGGACGGGAGCGAGCAGCTCGGTGGCTCGCTCCCCTATTCACGCACGTCCATGGTCGTTCGCGTGTGCCATGCACCATGCCCCTTTAATTTGTCAACCGTTGATCTGGTTGACTTTTCTTGAGTTGACCAGATCAACGGTTGTGATTAAAATGCCCTTTAATTTATTTAAATGGGCTCGAGCTGAGTCCTGCGAGCAAACGCTCGGACTTTTCGATCCGAGGGTACCAGCGCGTAGAGAAAAATATGACGGTTTTAACCGTATACAGCGAAGCATGAAAATTTCGCGTTTGACGCGTTTATTTTCGCGTTCAAAAGCGCGAAACGCGGGAACGGAAAAATAAAAACGTTACGCCGAAAATTACACGAAACGTTGTATACCGTTGCGAGCAGAAAAAAAGCTAGCAACTAGTTGATGGAAAACATTTAAAAGTCAAGCTGTGGTTCGAGCAGACTTACTCGGGTCCAATAAAAGCTCGAATAAAAATATTAATAAAATAATAAAAATACTAAAAAATGCGCTAAAACCCTAAAAATCCTAAAATTCGTGAGATGACCAAAAATGCAGAAAAACTAGCATACGACTGCCGGATAGTCTAAAACGTGATTTTTTAGGCTAAAAATAATATTAATAATAATAATGAAAATGCATGCCGAAAAATTGAAAATGCGATTTCGAAAGCTGACGATGCTAACGACGATGCAAAAATGCAACGAAACACCTAAAAATGCTAGCGATAGTAAACTAACTACAGATGACTGTAAATCAAGTAAAAATGACAGTAAATTAAATAAATGACAGAAATGCTAAAATTGATTAAAAATGGCGTCAAAATTTGGGTATCAACACAGATGACTATCTGGTACATCATGTGCTGGCTTCACTTCCACCTCAGTACAGTCAATTTGAGGTGAGTTACAATTGTCAAGATAAGAAAGAATTTACTATTCGGTATTTCGGTACGGTATGATATTGATTTTGGTAAGTTCGGTATTACCGAACCTACAGTACCGAAATTTTACATATCACTGTGGAACGATTTTTATACATATATATACGTTTGGTTTATAAATTCAAGTTGGGTAAAGAGTTAATTATTTCCCCTTTATTTGCATCTAGAGTCTGGAGAAAGACTTGTTAGAACTCAGGAACGAATCAATCTGATTACTGCATGAAATTAGATCCAGATGCGGAAGCGTACCTGATATTGATGATGCCATGATCGATGTGGAAATTCCGAAGTCTTGATCTTCTGGTAGATGATTGCTATGGGTTGGATGGAGAACCAAAGCTCTCTCAAGTTTTTCCTCAAGGAAAAACTGAATCATTACTTCGTTTTCCTTCGGTTTTTCCTTATAAAGGAAAAGCAACTTTTCTTTTAGCAATTCTACCAGGGATCAATTCCGTCCTTAATGTTTTTCATTAATTCCGAATTGGTCCATCAATAATTTGAAATTAATCTGGAATCTGCACAATAACCGTATTAACCCCCACACTGTTTCAATTAGACGATTGGACCCCTTAAATTTATTAGATCATCAAATTGGTCCAATTAACCTTATGTTAACAATATATTATATGACGGTACACAAATAACATATGCGTCCAAATGTCTCTAACGTGTACGAACGGTACTAACGCACTAGTCCCGTTGTCCAAAATCCAACAATCTGCCACTTGGACAACTCGACAATGTGCGATCCTTATAGTACCACCTTTTGTCATACAAACATATGTTAACCCCCGAATGCTAGCATATATCCGTCTAATTCAATCCTGTCCATTAACTTCATCAATACAAGAACCAAAAGAGTAGTCGTCGCAATTCAAGCGTCTAAACTCATGATGATTACGAGTACTGACTAATTAATGACATGGATCCAGTGTGCATGTGCAACATGGAAATTACAACTGATCTATACTTGTCAAATTTCCAACTGATCCTCTTTACTTTATGAGATCAAATATTCAGAGCATATATTGAATACAATCAATATCCACAAACTGTGAAATAACATAATACACAGTCAAAACATATACAAGTTACAATAGTACAAACGGAACTCCCACTGATCTCAGGCATCTAACTTTATAACACCCATACTCGATACGATACATAGCCATGAAATGCTACAGGTGTCAATGTCTTAGTGAGCGGATCCGCAATCATATCGTTTGTACCCAGTAACTCTATACTAACTTGATTGCTCTGAACCCTTTCTTTAACGGCAAAGAACTTTATATCAATGTGCTTCGACCTGGATGTACTCCGATTACTGTTGGAGTACAGCACTAATGCCCCTGTTGTCACAAAAGATCCTCAAAGGTCTCTCAATACCAGTGACAACTCGCAGTCCCTTAACCATATTTCGCAACCATATAGCATGACTGGATGCCATGTAGCAAGCTACGAATTCAGCCTCCATAGTGGAAGATGCAACAAGTGACTGTTTCGCACTCTTCCATGAAATGGCTTCTTCAACCAGAAGAAAGACATAACCTAAAGTCGATCTCCGACTATCCTGGCATCCAGCGTAATCAGAATCAGAATACCCAATGATCTCAAGCTGATCTGATTTCCTGTATGTGAGCATATAGTCTTTCGTTTTCTGTAGGTATCGCAAGACTCTTTTGGGTGCAACCCAATGATCCTTTCCAAGATTGCTCTGGTATCTCCCCAACATACCAACAATAAATGCAAGGTCCGGACGGGTACAAACTTATGCATACATGATGCTACCCACAACCGAAGCATATGTAATACCCTCCATGAACTTGCGGTCCAAATCTGTCTTAGGAGACTGGTCAAGGCTGAATTTCTCACCTTTGGAGACAGGAGTATCATGTGGTTTACAATTTTGCATGTCAAATCTCTTGAGAACTTTATCGATGTATCCCTTTTGTGATAACCTTAGGATACCCTGTGAACGATCACGATGGATCTGTATCCCCAACACAAAAGATGCTTCCCCAAGGTCTTTCATCTCAAAGTTATCTGAGAGAAAAGCCTTAGTATCCTGAAGAAGCTTTACATCGTTCGTAGCAAGCAAAATGTCATCCACATACAACAATAAAAATACAAACCTACTCCCACTGAACTTATGGTACAGACAATCCTCCACAGCGTTTACTTCGAAACCGTATAAAGTAATAATGCGATGGAACTTTAAGTACCATTGACGAGAAGCTTGCTTGAGCCCATAGATGGATTTCTTTAATCTACAAACCAGTTGACTTTCCTCATTAGAGGATAAACCTTGTGGTTGCTTTATGTAGATTTCTTCCTCAAGATCCCATTGAGAAAGGCAGTCTTTACATCCATCTGATGTAACTCAAGATCAAAATACGCCACCAGGGTCATAATAGTCCTAAAAGAGTCCTTCAATAAAACTGGAGAGAAGGTCTCTTTATAGTCTATTCCTTCCTTTTGGGTGAACCCTTTTGTAACAAGACGTGCTTTGTACCTCTCTATATTGCCTTGTGAATCCGGTTTGGTTTTGAGAACCCATTTACAACCAATCGGTCTCAGATTCTTAGGCAATGGTACAAGCTCCCAAACGTCATTGTCCTTCATGGATTGGAATTCATCCGGCATTGCCTGTATCCACTTTTGAGCATCAGAACAACCAATGGCTTCTTTGAAGGTGAGCGGGTCATCCTCCAAAGAGTCAACAGTTTCCTCATGTTCTTGTAGAAATACGATATAATCATAAATCGCATTTCTTCTCACTCTAGTGGACCTCCTTAGTGGTATATCTCCTTGGTTCTCAACCATCTGAGGGTGTTGAGTTTGATCTTCATGGACTTCTTGATGATCCTCAAGTATAACCTGTGGATCTTGTCCTGTAGAAAGATTAATGATGTCGTTTCTTGCCTGCTGAGGGGCAAAAATAGGAATATGAACTATGAGTTCATCCTGAACCTCAGGAACCGCATGAGGAAGTATAACTGAATCTTCCTCAAAATAGACATCTGAACGTCTATCTTCCCCTCCAAACTCAATATCCTCAAGGAACTGAGCATTTCCCGTCTCCAAAAATGTTCTGGTAGTAGGATTGTAAGACTTATACCCCCGTGACCTCTCCGAATATCCAACAAAATAACAACTAACAGTCCTTAGGTCCAGTTTTCTTTCATCAGGCCTATAAGGCCTTGCCTTAGCTGGACATCCCCAAACCTTTAAATGATTTAGGATAGGCTTTCTGCCAGTCCATAACTCATATGGGGTTCTGCTAGTAACTTTAGTTGGTATCCTATTGAGAATATAGACTGCAGTTTTCAAGGCATCTCCCCAGAGTGATATAGGTGGTACGGTTCCTCCTTTCAGCTACATCATTCATGGTCGGAGACCCTCGCATGGTGTACTGTGGAAGTATCCCACACTCATCGAGAAACTGAGCAAATGGCCCAGGACGTTGTTCACCTAATCCGTCATATCAACCGTAGTATTCACCACCACGATCTGATCTGACATCTTTAATAGTCTTTCCGAATTGATTTTCAACTTTGCCCTTAAAAGACTTGAAAGCGTCTAATACCTCAGACTTTTCCTTTAAAAGGTACAGATATCCGTATCGAGAGAAATCATCTATAAAACTGATAAAGTATCGTTGACCATTCCAGGATGCCATAGGGAATGGACCACAAATGTCTGTATGTATCAGTTTTAGAGTTTCTGTACATCTCTCAGCCTCAAACCTCCTCTTGTCTGTGGTTTTGCCCTTTATGCACTCAATACAAACCTGTTGGTCTGTGTGATCTAGTGCTTCGAGGATTCCATCTGACACAAGTCGGTCTATTCTCCTTACAGAGATATGACCTAACCGTCTGTGCCATAACCTGAATGAATCCTCAGTTGGCAATTTACGCTTAATCCCTCTGGACTCGCTAACATAACATTCATTATTGCTGTCAACCGTATGCAATAAATACGAGTTATGCTCTGCAACATTGCAAAGAAACACTTATGTGTTTAGTGGTTATTGTATCTAACCACCAAGTGTTCTTAGCCACAGAAACTAGAAGGGATTGTATTAACAAGAGACAAGGACTTACCTTTCTTTATACGCCAAGCTTTATACTTAGCGCAGTCCTTCTTTAAGTGGCCTGCCTTATTACAGAAAAAAACATTCTATTCCCTTATGCTCAGTATTTGAGCCTTTATGTTTCTTCTGAAAATCAAGCCCTGCAGTCTCTTTGCCTTTCCTCTTCTATAACTTGAAGTTACAGGAAGATAACAGTGGTACACTGTTTAGATTGGCAGATATCGAGCTTGTTGTGTCAATGTCTGAAAGAACACAACACTTAGTCAACTCACCTTAATGAATAACACATTAAAAGATTAATTATATGACATTGTGCCTAATCTTTGGACTAAAAGCACAACTCACAGTTAATTAACCTGTCATAGTGTGAATTTTATAGCTTGATTTTGCCAAATATTTAACCTTCCTTTGGGTCGATCAAATATTCGCAATAAATCTCTTAATAGCTATAAAACTTGAAATTCATCACTAACGTATTCATAATTTCTGCCAAACAGTCATCTTCCTTTGGGCCAACAACTATCCGCATGAAATTATGAATAATACACTTGAAATATCCAACCCGGTAATATCCGTGGCAGAGGTCACTTTGGTGACTATACTACCATTAATCGAGTAAAACAAACAAGCTAAACTCTAAAAGCTTCCTTCCTTAGTGTTATTCTATTTTACTTTGTATATCAATTATTTGAACCCGACAAACATCTTAAACTTTATGATGTTTATGTTCAAAAAATTCAATTAATTGACTTTATGAAAGCAATAAACTTAATGAATAACACATTAAAAAGATTAATTATATGACATTGTGCCTAATCTTTGGACTAAAAGCACAACTCCCAATAAATCTCTTGATAGCTATAAAACTTGAAATTCATCACTACCGTATTCATAATTTCTGCCAAACAGTCATCTTCCTTTGGGTCGACAACTATCCGCATGAAATTATAAATACCACACGTAGAAAAGTGACTTTACTACTTTTATTAATCGAGTTAGACAAATAAGCTAAGCTTAAAAAGCTTCTTTAGTGTTATTCTAGTTTCATTCATGAATAAATTATTTTTAAACTCTCGCAAACATTTTAAATTTTATGATGTTTATGTTAAAAAATAATTAAGTCAAACCTTACGTCTGGTAAAACGGATCAGTACTGTTAATTGGAAAAATAATTAAATGCAGATACCAATTATCCAAATAATTGCCAAACCCACGTGCAATTAATCAAATACCCAGATTGAACAACACTTTATTCATCCCTTCAAAAAAAAACAACAACACTTTATTCATACAGTGCTTGCCGTTACACAATTAATAGTAATTAATAGACAATTAATTATAATTAATTCTGCACTTTCTAAACAAACGCGCACAAGAAAGTGGGTAGAGACAGCATTAATGGGACCCAATCAAAATTACCTTTGATATATTCAATCCCATTAATGGAAACCATTAATAGAACCACTAAACTTGTCAAACGTGATCAATGATTCATTGTCATGATCAAATAATCAATTCAATTTCCATGATTAATAAATAAATAATTAAACAAATTGATCAATCCCATAAACGGCACCAGCAACATAAATTATTCCCATAAATGGCAAACTTTTCAAGAGTATTAGCATGATTAATTAATAAATTGAACAATTCGGTACCAGCAACAATTAATCAAGCCAAGCCAAATCAATTAATCTAAAATCCCAGGAAACCAAACGGGGTTTACTAAATTAATTCATGCAAAGGTACTAAATCCGGAATTGCTGCAATTAAATTAATTGCAATCCAAAACCCGGAATGGAAAACCCGGAATCACTCTCAATCCGGTTATAAATATTAACCATAATCAAACAATTGATTTGAATCCGGAAATTGTATATAATTGAGAACCAACCGCAAGCAACCCATAATCAAATCAAGCGGCTGATGATGATGCAAATCCGGATTCAATAAAAGTTGTAATTCCGGAATTCAATTAAGCAATTAATCAACAATTACCAAGCTGTTCAATTTCAATTCCAATGGAATTAATTCCAGAAACTCAATTCCATTAAAACCCAATTGCAATTGCAATCGTTTAATTGCAATTCCCATGAAATTGATTTCACAATTCCCAGATAATTAATCAGCCAAATAAATCAATTCCATCATGTATGCGCAGAAGCAACATCAAGAAAACCCAATTAATTGAATTTCGAGGAACTCAATTAAGCAGCAGCAAGGAATTGCAATCAGATCATCATAGCATCAATGATTATATGTAATTCATACAAATATCAAAATTGATTGGCCCGTTACCAATTGTTAGAACTCAGGAACGAATCAATCTGATTACTGCATGAAATTAGATCCGGTGACAAAAGAGTAAATTATAGATTACAAATACAAGATATACATGAGTCGCCAAATTGATCCACAGAACCCAATGATTGTCACTCTAAATATGGTCCTTAAATTTTCCTTAAATACACTCTAAAGGACTGTATTCTTATACATGTCAATCTATTAATCTATACAACAAATAGATTTTTTGTATCCAAAATTCAAAATTACTCCTATGGAATGGGTCCCCTCCTACCCTTGTGTAGGGAAACCAAAACAGCAAAGGCAAAGGAAGTGTGTCCTATTCGTAAAAGGCTTAAAACCAAACAAACCAACAAAACCAAACTCCTTTTACATTAATAGCCTCATGAATCCAAAACCTATATAAGCTGTAGGCTGTGCTCGGTAGATTAGGTAGTTCCAATTTCCAACAATATGCAAATGAAAATTGTAGTACTTCCCCCACTAATCAGTTTCAGTCCTCAGTCCATCATGCAGTGACACCAAAGAAAAAAAAGTGAAATCAGAAAAGATGAAAACACACTGGTTTGGTTGTAGTCAAGGATGATATAGTAGAATTTTAATAGGGAATCGTAATCCATTGACCTTTTATACAACCACTCATCAGAGAATATTATTTATTTTTTATTTAATATTATTTATTAATAAAATAATAATAATTATCATTTGAAAAAATAATTTATATATAGGCCATGCACACATTTCTCCTTTTCTTGTTGAGTGTGTTTGAGTTATCTTTCCCAAACAAAGTCACAATTTTGATGTAAATCGAATAAAATAAATGATCAGAATAATTTTAAAAAAATTGAATAAAAGTCCAATTTCACCTGTAATATTGAATACTACAATTTTTATTGCAAAGTTAATTAATTAGGTCATGTAATTACTGGGAGTTACCAAAGTCCACACTATCAGTTTCTTCCACTGGTTTCACAAAGATTTGGTCAAGAAAATCAACTCAACATAAACTGACTCAAATCAAATCCAATTTTGCTGTACTTATTTTGCAGATGTATACTCAAGAAAAGGGACCCTTTTCCCATCTGAAATAAAAAATATGTTTTTCATAAAATAAATATGTCTTTCTGCAGAGAGACTGACTCACTTGACCCAAATCTATTTTGCGAATCTGAACGTGAGGGTGTTTTGAAGATCAATAATTTAAATGTCAAGCGTAGAGATTGAACAATTATTAAATAGAGTACGAAAAATATACCAAAAAAAAATAAAGAATGTGTCTTTTGTGTTGGTAACAAAAAAAATTATTTACTATTTCTGCTTACAGGTTTTTCTAATCCTAAAAATGAAGCACCACGCTCCCTTGTCATAATGTGAGTAAAAATTTAGAAAAAAAAATGAAACAACGTGGAAGAAAATAAGATTAAAAATTATTATCTTACGTTTTTTACTATCTTAAAATATTTATTATTAAAAAATAGAGAGAATAATTAATTTATTTTAAATTGACAAGTAAAAAAATAACCAGTTTTAAATTGATTATACAAGTAGTAGTAAAAGTTATACCGAAAGTAAATCTGAAAGCAACCTCTGTTTCGAAGCGAAGAAGAGAGTAGTATAGTTTAGTGATCCGTTAATTAATTAGTCTTAGACTGACATTGACAATTTGACAAGACTAGACAGCCTGCAAAAATCTCAATTTTTTCTCAATTTTCCCTCCATGACCTCGCCGCTCCCTTTCCCTCTTTCGTGTCGAGTGTCAGTGACTTAAAAGTTAAGACTTGCTCTTCCAGAAGTGGGACTTGACTGGAGTTTATTGTAGGCTCTGCATGCTTGTTCTCGAGAAAGGCCTATAAAAAGAGCAAACATAACATTTTGTCAGTTCCTGATCAGCGTTATGAGTTGAAAAGCAAAACCAAATACAACAACATAACAAAACGAAGTTAGAGAAAAAGCAGCAGCAGAGCAATAAGAGAAAAAGCAAAAATCCCTAGTGAGAGACTAAGAGAGGGGGGGCATTTTGTGCTATGTTCCTTAGCATTTCTCACTTATCCATGGAAAACCTCTCGCATTCTCGTACAAGGCCTTGGTGGCGGTGGCGCAGTTGCTGTACAAGGTTTTTTTGGAGACCATGTTTTGGTGGTGGTGGTGGTGGCTCACCTCATTTTGGAGCTACGACACTGTCTCCTCAGGTCGAGGACTACAACGAGATATTCGGCGGGTTTCACTCGTCATCACGCGCCTCCTCAATTCCCGTGCTGGATCTCCCCGTTGTGCATGATGACGAGGAGGAGGTTTTTGGAGGGAACACTAACGACCCTGATTTTGCTCCGTCACTTGAGGAGTTGATGATGATGGAATCCAACGGTGCTTGTCATGGGTCTTCATCTGACGATGCTTGGTATGCATAAAGTTGTTAGCTTTCAAGAAATGTGTTAGTGTAGGTGTTTGTGTTTTTGTTTTTTAGTTGTCATTGTTTGCTTTTTAAGTTTTCCGCTTGTTAGCTGTATACTACCTCTTTTTCTTTTCTTTTTTTCCCTCTTCTTTGAGCTCCTTCAAGCCCATTAATTGAACCTGTAGATATTTCTGCTTCTTGTTGATGTGGGTTTCAATATTACATTCTGCACTGCTCATGCTTAAAACTCAGATATGGCTATGGTGTTTCGAATTTTGAATTTATGGATTTTGTGGGTGATGCAAAGGAAGCCAGGGAGGATTAATGGAGAGAGGGTATACCTTGAAAGGGGCTTTAGAGTGGAGATTTTGATTGATCGATTTATAGGAGATATGGGTGAAATTGTGTGGTTTCTGAAGTTTAAGGTTTATGATTTTGTCTTCTGTGTAAACGTTGGTCCTTTTTGGGGGCATAGCCAGTTTTTTTTTTTTTGAATTGGGGACTCTGCTCTGGGACTCAAATTGATAAAATGGGAGTGTAGATTACATGCTCACACGGACTTATCTTGCCTGTGCATCTTGAAAATGATTAGTTTTGTATGCAATTTCGGTGTTTCGCTTGCAAGTTATGGCTACTAGCCTTGTGGAAAACTATAGACTGTTTACCCTATTTGATCTCAGTATTGGCTTTTGCATTTTTTATTGCCGCTTTCTCAATTGTGAAGTAATAATTTGTAGTTTCTTAATTGATTTTCACAATCTAGGAGAGAATTTGATGACAGTATGGTTGTTCTGTTTGCTCATTCATAGGATACACCCTTCTAACAGTAGTGCTAGTGGTCCTTTATTTAGAAGCGATGTTGGTTCTTCGAGGGGTATGTCAGAAATGGCTCCTTTCCAAATGAGTCATTTATAACCATTTCTGATCTCAGTCTTCGAACTCAGCCCTCCCAGTTGCCACCACCTTCCAGACCGCCACCTCCATTGGATGTCAAAATGAGAGATTCTTGTAGATCTACTCCAAATTGTGATGGTGTTTCTTTGGAGGGAAAGTCAGGTGACAGCTCACCACCTTACCTTAACGATAATCATTCATTAGAAAAAAAGGAAGCTGAAAAGGTGAAAAAAGAAAAACTGCTAGAAATGGAACGACTTAGAAAGATGGAAGAACAGAGGGAGAGGGAAAGGGAAAGAGAGAAGAATAGAATGGTTGTTGACCGAGCAGCACTTGAGGCTCGTGAAAGGGCGTATCGTGATAAGCCATCTATGGGAGCTAGGCTCAGGGCTGAGCGTGCTGCAGTGGAGAGAGCATTTGCAGAGGCACGAGAGCGCACCTTCGAAAAAGCAATGGCGACCAAGTGCTTCAACAGTGGAATGAGACCAAGTGCTTCATCCCCTGTGAGTGTACTTTCATTAGCTTTCTCCCCCATCTGAGGTGCAGCTTCCAGTAACATTCTAATGTGATTTAAACATCAGCAATTACAGGCTTCAGGTTCATTCACTGGCTCAAGGTATCCATATCCTGCTGTTAATGGTATGGAATTGTTAAAACTAGCATCATACTTTAGTGGACCTTGATTTTCTTTCAAACTCCTGATTTTCTATTCGTCCTTGTTGTATGAAGGATCCTACCATGCGGAGAGGTCAGAAGGAGTTGAAGGTGAATCTGCTCGGAGGTGCAAAGCTAGATTAGAGAGGCATCGAAGAACAGATGAGTGTGCGGTATGATTACCTTGTTTCAGTAGTATAGTTGACAAGTTGCTTGCATGAAAAGACTAGGCTTTAACCTTTTGGAGTTCTTGCAGGCAAAAGCTCTGGCAGAGAAAAATATGCGTGATCTTCTTGCTCAAAGAGAACAAGCAGAGAGAAATGTATTAACTTCTAGCAAATTTGTTGATTTTTAAACCTCTTGTTAATTTTTCAGCTTAAATTCTTGAATATATATTTTGCCTGCAGAGATTGGCTGAGACCCTGGATGCTGATGTCAAGCGGTGGTCAAGTGGCAAAGAAGGAAACTTGTGTGCACTGCTTTCAACTTTACAGTATGTATGTTTTATTTCCTTGCATCATTTAGGATGAATTTTGTGTTCAGGTTTCCATCAATGCTGCTATGACATGAGCGCATTCTAGAAAATCAAATATTTTACTGTCACAAACGGTTCTTGGAAACTTATTCTAGTTGGTGGTTGAATGTTCATGTCCGTGCTCTAGGAAAGATAACAGGTTTATAATGGATCATTTCTGATCATTTGCTCTTTGCTTGTTTTCTTTACTATATCCTCGTTATGTAAAAACCTTTAATGTTCTATTCATGAACTACGCCTCATGGTCTATACCATTATAACTGAACAAATTTCTTTTGTTGGCCGATCCTTGGGCCTGATAGTGGTTGGCATCCAGTTCCCTTGAAGGAAGTCATAACATCAGCTGCTATTAAGGGAGCTTACAGGAAAGCAACTCTCTGTGTCCATCCTGATAAATTACAACAACGAGGCGCGACCATTCAGCAGAAGTACGTGTGTGAGAAGGTTTTCGATCTGCTGAAGGTGTGTGTTGTTGCTGCCATTTCATGTTTCTTTTAACACTCTCAACTAAACCTCTGTTTGCTTGATATTTTTCCAGCAGAAGGAACCAGTTTATTAATACATTCAGATAATTATGGTGACCATTCTCATCCATTTACCGGTGTTTGTTTTGTAGGAAGCATGAAACAAATTCAACTCCGAGGAGCCGTAAGTACATGGTGGTAGGTCATTCATTTTGTAAATCCTTAGTAGTAAGTAAATACCTTCCATGGTAATAAGTAAATACTCATTTTGCAAATACATGGTGGTAGGTCACTCATTTTCTAAATCCACGGTGGTACTAACCCGGCATAGTAGTATTGTAGTGATTTTTATTTGCAGTTGTTAGTTCACTCATTTTGTAAATCCATAGTGGTAGTAAGTAAATAGTCCAGGCATTTTTTGTGAATGTAATTTAATGCTTGAAGCAAAATAGGGATGGAAGCAATATGGTTGTCTCAATTGCAATTGCACATTAAGCTAAAGATGTGTGTTTCCACAGTTTCAGCACTGAAAACTACCAGGTTCATAATTAATTATTGTTTTTAATATTTTTTCTGAAAAGATAATTCTTGTCCTTAATTCATCACAATACTATTCGTTCTTTGAAAAATAAATCAAGTAGATGTGGATAAATCATGTATATTATGCACCGAATAACAGATATGGTAATTTTATTTTATATTTTAATAATAAACCCAAATGTGAACTATTTTTTCTTTGCTCAACCAAAAAAAAAAAACTTTTGAACTATGGGGAATATAACAATAGTGAAGTGTGAACCGTGTTATTTTTTAAACTTTTGCTGAATTATTTGATTGTTTGCAGCCGGATTTTTGTTTGATTTTGTGGCCGGTCTTTGGCCGGTCTTTGGTCGGATTATTGCTTGATGTTTGTGGCTTGGATTGGTTTGATTTTTGTGACAGGATTTTAGTTTAATTATTTTTGGGACAAGTAAGGGAGCGACAAGTAATCAAACTATGGCTTTCTGGGGTTGGTTCGCTTCCTTTTGCTGATTTTTTTCAAAATTAGTTCATTCTAATGCCTTTTCCTTTTCTTGTTCTTGCCGGAATTAAATTGATGTGTTTTTGTGGGTATATCGCATCGCAGGAGTGGAAGTGAAACCAGAGAAACCCTTCCGTCATCCGCCTTTTGATGACCATGGGAAACGGCTCCACATTTCACACATGGACATCATTTCTTTCTTCTCATTTGTAAACTGAAAGAAAAGCAAAAGAAGCTTAATGTACTCTGCTGTCATTGCTATTATAATTTGAATTTCCAGGATTTGTTGGGAGGAAACAGCAAGACAGTGATGATTGGTATGCCATTTATCATCATGTGTTGTGAAATCAAAGTTTCTTTGCGATACTAGATGTTGCTTTTTAACTGTTCTCATTTCTATCTTATTATAGCTTGTGGTAGCCCTGCTGACACAAATGCGGGGAGACTCTGAACACATTAAAGTATGCGAATCGTGCTCGCAACATTCAGAACAAAGCAGTTGTGAGTTTGCTTGCTCGACACTTCAATCATATTCTGCAATTCGTAGTCCTCCTTCTCAAGACCTTGATGTTTAAAATGTTACTCAACAGATTTTTTTCACCTTTTGTGTCTTTCTGTCTTAACTCCACACTTGTTTTCATCTTTATCCTATTTAGCTAAGATTTTTCTGCTGATATGCAGATGGTGTAGAAGACCAGGAAAAGGAGCTTGAATATTCATCTCTTCAAGAAAAATTGGACATGGAGCTGAAAGAGTTGGACAAGAAACTTGCGTAGAAGGAGGTAAATGCACTTTAACCCTTATGATGTGCAATACATTTGCTTTCTGCTATGCATGGTTTGTTTTTATTTTTTCATTTGAAAAGGAGGAAATAGTGTTACTTTTGGAATATTTTATAATGGAGCTGAAAGAGTTGGACAAGAAACTTGCGTAGAAGGAGGTAAATGCACTTTAACCCTTATGATGTGCAATACATTTGATTTCTGCTATGCATGGTTTGTTTTTATTTTTTCATTTGAAAAGGAGGAAATAGTGTTACTTTTGGAATATTTTATAATTTTGGAAGAATTGCTTTTCGTTTATTTTCCAAATGTTGGACAAATGCTTACCATGCTTTCTTCATGATTTAATTGTCAAAGGCTGAAATGAAGCATTTTACGGCTTCTGATACTTCAGTTCTTAAAAATCATTTCGAGAAGAAAGTTCAGGAGTTGGAGCAAGAAAAGACCAAAAGAGGGCTTTGCAGGTTAGTACAATTCGTAGGGCTCAAACTTTTCTTTAAAGGCCATTCTCATTTATCAATTTCTTGACTATTTTCAATTGGCAGAAAGAGATTATGGAACTGAGAAACAATCTTGCCAGTATCTCATGAGGCGCAGGTGCGTGTTGAATTGGCATATAGCCATATACTTCCCAATTGAAATGTTTCTTAGATCCATTTTTGCTTTTGTAGGTGGCGGAAGAAGAAACAAGATGCTCAAGCTCAATTATTAAGACAAACAAAAAAGTGATGAAAAGGCAACATGAGGAGATTCAGAGAATCAAGACACAAAAGGTGCTAGTCAGTTGGTGATGAGAATTATTTAGGTAGGATACAAAATCCATACTGAACAGTCTCAACCTTTGCTGGAGGTCGGAGCAAGACGCTTACTAGTTTCCTTGACTGAAGAAGATGCTCTTAAGATCTTTGACAAAATCTACAAGTCCTTTGATGGCTTCATCTTCTGCTTGGCCAAACAAAGCTAACCTAACAAATGCCTCTGCGTCTCCCCTAATTCCAGGCATCCATCTCCACATCAGAATCGGAGCCCCGCACCACCACCCACATCTGCATCACGCGCCTCCGCCCACTCGTTTCTGGAAGTGATCACTGAGTCTGTTTTAGTTTCATTTTTTTTTTCCTATTTCAAGTGTTTAGTTACAAAAATGTCATTGATGTTTACATTGTTATATTTGGATGGAAGATGGAGGATCACCTTCTAGGAACAGGACGGTTATCAGTGCCCAGATGAAGGTGTTGGCTGAGTTGGAGTTTAGGAAGGCGTTTCTCATTCTCAGTTACTTGAGAGGGTAAGTGGTTAAGCTTTTTTATTGTTTGGGCTGTGATTTGATGTATACGAGTTTAATGGTGATTTTTTATTTTTGGGGGTTGGCAGGGGAGAGGCTGGAGAGTGTTTTGGAACCTGATCAAATTCAAAACATGAAAGATTTGACCATGATTGAATTTGAGTATGTAGTTTAGAGCAATATAGAGCGTAAATGTCATTATATCACAGAATAAGACCGCATTAAGATAGGTTCTTTAAATTTATAGTTTCTATGTTGAGTACAAGTTGTAGCTGTAATCTCTCTCTTTTTTTCTCCTTTTTATGTGTATATGTGTTTCGCAGCATGTTGATTGGGACCCAGAAGAACACACATCTATCATTGTTATGTTTCTTCAGATGAGAGCTATAAGTTCAAGGTTTGTATGTCTTCTCTGACTTCCATATATGTGTTATGGAATGTATTCCTTCCATATATGTGTTATGGAAGTCAATGACCGAGAAGAAATACAAACCTTGAACTTATAGCTCTCGTCTGAAGAAATATCATTAATGATAGATGTGTGTTCTCCTGGGTCCCAATCAACATGCTGCGAAACACACATATACATAAAAAGGAGAAAAAAAGAGTGAAAAATTACAGCTACAGCTTGTACTCAACATAGAGATTATAAATTTAAAGAACCTATCTTTTCTATGATATAATGACATTTACATTCTACATTGCTCTAAACTACATACTCAAATTCAATCATGGTCAAATCTTTCATGTTTTGAATTTGATCGGGTTCCAAAACACTCTCCAGCCTCTCCCCTGCCAACCCCCAAAAATAAAAAATCACCATTAAACTTGTATACATCAAATCACAGCCCAAACAATAAAAAAGCTTAACCACTTACCCTCCCAAGTAACTGAGAATGAGAAACGCCTTCCTAAACTCCAACTCAGCCAACGCCTTCATCTGCGCACTGATAACCGGCCTGTTCTTAGAAGGTGATCCTCCATCTTCCATCCAAATATAATAATGTAAACATCAATGATATTTTTGCACAACTAAACACTTGAAATAGAACAAAAAAAAATGAAACTAAAACAGACTCAGTGATCACTTCCAGAAATGAGTGGGCGGAGGCGCGTGATACAGGTGTGGGTGGCGGTGCGGGGATCTGATTCTGATGTGGAGATGGATGCCCGGGATTTGAATCTAACTCAGAAAGCATCAAAGGGATTGAAAGGTCACTGCAATCGTACTCATTTAATGATGCTCTTTCTAAGGGCTGGAACTCCACGAATAAAATTCTTGACCCACAAGGGCCTTTCCTACAGTGGTTGAATAAGATATTTGTATTGTCTTGGGTGAATGCCGTGTCACTGGATCCTTTGTTCTTCTATGTCCCTGTTATTGATGGTGAAAAGAAGTGCCTTTATTTGGAGATAATAGCTAGTGTTTTGCGCTTTTCAATAGACATCTTTTACATTCTTCACATTATTTTTCAGTTTCGTACTCTGGTTTTATAACCTTTTTCTTGAGTGTTTGGAAGAGGGGTTTTAGTTGACTCCAGGTTTGGTTGTGATTCCGGAATTAGCTGTTATACTGGAGTTTATGGGAAAAATCATATCTTTTCCATGAGAATTCAGAATTTTGTGTATAATATTCGAAGATGATTTCAAGTGCTACAATTATGAAGAGATTTAAGGGAGATATTGAAGTTAACTGGACGATACTGAGCTTCAAAGTGATATTACGGGTTAGAGAAAGGCTGGAAAATATGTTCTACTTTATCTTGATATACACATCACCATTCTGTCATCCTTCGCATAGAAAATTTTTATGCTCATCGAAAACGTAATTTATTTTGATAAACATATTCTAACCACATTATGTGCAAGTGTTTATTTTATACAGATATTATTACGAGTACCACCGATAAAATTCTATCTTGGTATATCCGGATGTGAGAATATTATTCTTACGACACCGGTTTGTATGACAACATCAAGACGGAAGAAATGTTTCTGCTCAATAAAAATTTAAAAATCTCCTTATTGATACTGCATTCTACTCCTCAAGGTACTTGTAATATTTTGAAAGTAAGCCTCTTGTTTCTGTTTAATTCATTTTAATTATGGTATATCTCTTAAGATTGTCTATTCTTGTTTAATCTCTTTATATCTCTCGAAATTATCTGTCTCTGTTTCTATTTAATTCGTTTTAATTATGGTGCATATATAATAATTGGAAGGCTTCAAAGTGACGTGACAATTGAATCCGGGTTCTGCATACTATTTCAACATATAATCTGTTAGCTTTATTTAATAGCATAAAATTTATATATGCAGGCCAATGGTAATAATTAATTTAAACACAAATGGCTCATTTTATCTGAAGCTTTCCTTGTCTGTTAAGACATAATTGGTATCTCACCCAGATATCTTCATAGCAATTATAGCCCTTCCAATTACCTTGAAATGAAGCTATTACCCGGAGAATTCCGGGCACGTATGAAAAAGATACGATTTTTTTACCAAAACTTGATGTAGCTGTCTGGACACACCCGGAAACACAACCCAAACCCGGAAATTCAATCCAGAAATCCAAAATCAAATCCGCAAACCCGGAATAAACTTGGAACGATTAAACCTGGAATCGGAGACCCGGAATCATCTTAAACCGGAATCAACACATAATCCGGAATCACCACTAAGAAATCCGGAATTTCAAATCAAATCTGGAACTCAAATCAACCCCGGAATCACAAATCCGGAACTTCCAGGCTCAATATAGCTTAGTTAACGTCTATATCTCCCTTAAATGTCTTCCTAAGAATTGTAGGTATTGCAATTACCTTCAAATAGAGCTATTGTACAGAAAATTCCGAGCTTATACGAGAAAGATATGATTTTTTCCATAAACTCAAATATAACTGCCCAGCTTTTCTTCTGGGTACTGTTCACCAGGAATCATTCCGGATTTCGTTTTTCCTTTTCCCAACCGGATTTTTTCCTTTTTTTTACAACCGGATTTTCCTTTATCAACCGGATTGATTTTTCTCGTGAAATAACTACCCGAAGACCGGATTGATTTTTCTCGTGAAATAACTACCCAACTTCGGTACCGTTCACACGGATTGATTTTTGTGTTCCCTCGACAATCCACATCCTTCCATTACTTTTATGTTATACCAATTAAAATTTCCGAAATCATCAAGCCAGATCACGAACCCATAGCAATCCCGGATGAAACTTCAAATTTCTTTACTGGTCCGTTTCCCTGCTTCTTTATAATTGTGAATTTGTGATGCTTAATTCCTGAACAACATAATAAGCTTATTTTGGGCCCGGATTTATGGGCCTAAAATTTCTCCTCCAACCTATTTTGCCTTTGACGCCTATCCGTTGTCTTACGTCCAAATCCCCAAAATTTTAGAGAAGAGAATGCCAATTCTTAGCCCAAGATCCGCCCCAACAGATCCACCGACACCACCATTTTCAGCCTCACTGGACTTTCTCTTCTTAGATGTCGTCGCTTGTGTTGGAGGAGGAGCTACAGGCTGGGGTTGTTGTTCTTTCTCCTCGGAACCAGATACGTGTTGGGATTGGGGTTTTGCGGCAGGGGGAGGAGATGGTGCTTGTGTTTGTTCCTCCTCCCCGCTAACTTCAGAAGAAGCAGGTGCGACAGGGGGAGGAGATGGTGCTTGTGTTTGTTCCTCCTCCCCGCTAACTTGACCTCCAGCAGGCTACCAAAACCAATCAAACAAGTGAGGCTTTGCGATACACGATGATTCGATGAATGAAACAGAGAAACAGCAGGCAGCCATGATTAGAGTAAGAAATAAAAAAGAGCTAGTAAATTCCACTGCTAAAACTATTGCAGCATTGTCCAGTAACTGGTACTGCAACTACAACTTACGAAAAAAACTTATTATTAGTGATGCAATTTCATCTTTCAACAATTTATGTCAAGGAAAACAAAGTATAAGGAAGCAGAGAGAAGCATGAACACATAGCATTTGCTATTTACAGCACATCACCTATCAATATGATTAGGCACCATGCATGTATGCTAAACATATAGATACTCTACAAGTAGTATATGCCTACTTAAAGGAGAAAGAGCAATAGAATAGGGTTTTTTGGGGGAGACACTTTCGTCATCCGCGAACGAAATATGACTGATTCCAGCAACCGCTTGCTAGCAATTTCCAAACATTGAAATACAAAAAATCACTTAACAAATTGCATTCATACCATGATGCCAAATTGTATAAAATCTGAGATACACTGATCTATATGCTCCTTTGACATTTAAACATACTATATGAAATCGATACCTGGTACATGCGTATTCCTGTTTTGCTGTTTGGAGTAGGATTGGCATGGCTTGGGTCAGATTCTTCATTTTCTCCATTGCTCCCAGAACAAGGTTTCCTGTAAAACAGAACAAAAACGATTTTAACAAATTCAAAACTCTTAAAATTGATTGAAATACTGGATCTTACATCACCTACAAATCTCAAAAAGGTGCAAAATGATCCGTGAACAAGAATTACAAAGTTGGAATTAGCATTCCGAAATTAATAGAGAAGCACCATGTTTCTCATCCCGAGCCCAGATCAGCCAGAACTGAAAGATGATTCTAATTTACAAAAAACTATTTCGTTCACCAGTGGTGAGAGAGCAGCAGATCTTACCTTTTGTTTAAGCTCTCGAACTCTTCATCAGTGACTTGACCACCATGTTGGAACCGTATGGGAGATTACATCCCAGGAACGAATCAATTCGATTACTGCATGAAATTTAGATCCGGATGCGGAAGCGTACCTGATAATGATGCCATGATCTGATGTGGAAATCCGGAAACTTGATCTTCTGGTGAATGGTTGCTATGGGGTTGGATGGAGAACCAAAGAAGCTGAAAACCTTATGCTTCTTATCTCTTTTTTCCTTCGTTCCTTCTATTTATTTTCTTAATAAGGAACTGAGGAATTAATTAATAGCAATTCCACCGGGGATCAATTCCGTCCTTAGAGTTTTTCATTAATTCCGAATTGGTCCATCAACAATTCGGAATTAATCCGGAATCTGCACAATAACCGTATTAACCCCCCACACTGTTTCAATTAGACGATTGGACCCCTTAACTTTATTAGATCATCAAATTGGTCCAATTAACCTTATGTTAACAGTATATTGTATGACGGTACACAAATAACATATGCGTCCATATGTCCCTAACGTGTACAAACGGTACTAACGCACTAGTCCCGTTGTCCAAAATCCAACAATCTCCCACTTGGACAACTCGACAATGTGCGATCCTTATAGTACCACCTTTTGTCATACAATCATATGTTAACCTCTGAATGCTAGCAAATATTCGTCTAATTCAATCCGGTCCATTAACTTCATCAATACAAGAACCAAAAGAGCAGTCGTCGCAGTTCAAGCGGCTAAACTCATGATGATTACGAGTACTGACTAATTAATGACATGGATCTAGTGTGCATGCGCAGCATGGAAATTCCAAGTGATCTAGACTTGTATTTCCAACTGATCCTCTTTACTTTATGAGATCAAAGTTCAGAGCATATATTGAATAAAATCAATATCCATAAACTGTGAAATAACATAATACACAGTCATCACATATGAGTCACAAAATGTACAGAACGAACTCCCACTAATCTCAGGCATCTAACTTTATGACACCCATACTTTATGCATGGCCATGAAATGCAACAGGTGTCAATGCCTTAGTGAGCGGATCTGCAACCATATCGTTTGTACCCAACAACTCTATGCTAACTTGATTGCTCTGAACCCTTTCCTTAACGGCAAGGAACTTTATATCAATGTGCTTAGACCTGGATGTACTCCGATTACTGTTGGAGTACAGCACTGATGCCCGGTTGTCACAAAAGATCCTCAAAGGTCTCTCAATACCAGTGACAACTCGCAGTTCCTTAACCATGTTCCGCAGCCATATAGCATGACTGGATGCCTCGTAGCAAGCTACGAACTCAGCCTCCATAGTGGAAAATGCAACAAGTGACTGTTTCGCACTCTTCCATGAAATGGCTCCTTCAGCCAGAAGAAAGACATAACCTGAAGTCGATCTCCGGCTATCCTGGCATCCAGCGAAATCAGAATCAGAATACCCAATGATCTCAAGCTGATCTGATTTCCTGTATGTGAGCATGTAGTTTTTCGTTTTCTGCAGGTATCGAAAGACTCTTTTGGCTGCAACCCAATGTTCCCTCCCGGGATTGCTCTGGTATCTTCCCAACATGCCAACTATGAATGCAAGATCGGGACGGGTACAAACTTGCGCATACATAATGCTACCCACAGTCAAAGCATATGGAATACCCTCCATGAACTTGCGATCCAAATCTGTCTTAGGACACTGATCAAGGCAAAATTTCTCACCTTTGGAGACAGGAGTATCATGTGGCTTACAATTTTGCATGCCGAATCTCTTGAGAACTTTATCGATGTATCCCTTTTGTGATAGCCTTAGGATACCCCGTGAACGATCACGGTGTATCTGAATCCCCAACACAAAAGATGCTTCCCCAAGGTCTTTCATCTCAAAGTTATCTGAAAGAAAAGCCTTGGTATCCTGAAGAAGCTTTACCTCGGTTTCGAAGTAAATGCTGTGAAGCAAGCAAAATGTCATCCGCATACAGCAATAGAAATACAAACCTACTCCCACTGAACTTATGGTACAGACAATCCTCCACAGCATTTACTTCGAAACCGTATGAAGTAATAACGTGATGGAACTTTAAGTACCATTGACGAGAAGCTTGCTTAAGCCCATAGATGGATTTCTTTAATCTACAAACCAGTTGACTATCCTCGTTAGAGGATGAACCCTCTGGTTGCTTCATGTAGATTTCTTCCTCAAGATCCCCATTGAGAAAGGCAGTCTTTACATCCATCTGATGTAACACAAGATCAAAATACGCCACCAGAGCCATAATAGTCCTAAAAGAGTCCTTCGATGAAACTGGAGAGAAGGTCTCTTTATAGTCTATTCCTTCCTTTTGGGTGAATCCTTTCGCAACAAGACGTGCCTTGTACCTCTCTATATTGCCTTGAGAATCCCTTTTGGTTTTGAAAACCCATTTACAACCTATCGGTCTCAGATTCTTAGGCAATGGTACAAGCTCCCAAACGTCATTGTCCTTCATGGATTGGAATTCATCCGACATGGCCTGTATCCACTTTTGAGCATCAGAACAACTAATGGCTTCTTTAAAGGTCCAAAGAGTCAATAGTTTCCTTATGTTCTTGCAGAAATGCGATATAATCATCCAGAATCGCATTTCTTCTCACTCTAGTGGACCTCCTGAGTGGCATATCTCCTTAGTTCTCAACCATCTGAGGGTGTTGAGTTTGATCCTCATGGACTTCTTGATGATCCTCAAGTATAACTTGTGGATCGTGTCCTGCAGGAAGATTAATGATGTCGTTTCTTGCCTGCTGAGGGACAAAAACAGGAATATGAACAATGAGCTCACCCTGACCCTCAGGAACCGCATGAGGAAGTATAACTGAATCTTCCTCAAAACTGACATCTGACCTTCTATCTTCCCCCCCAAACTCAACATCCTCAAAGAACCGAGCATTTCCCGTCTCAAAAAATGTTCTGGTAGTAGGGTTGTAAAACTTATACCCCCTTGAACTCTCCAGATATCCAACAAAATAACAACTAACAGTCCTTAAGTCCAGTTTTCCTTGATCAGGCCTATAAGGCCTTGCCTCAGCTGGATATCCCCAAACCTTTAGGTGCCTTAAGACAGGCTTTCGGCCAGTCCATACCTCATATGAGGTTCTGTTAGTCACTTTAGTTGGTATCCTATTGAGAATATAGACTGCAGTCTTTAATGCATCTCCCCAGAGTGATACAGGTAAGGTGGTATTGGCAATCATACTCCTCACCATATCCTTAAGGGTACGGTTCCTCCTTTCAGCTACACCATTCATGGTCGGAGACCCCGGCATAGTGTACTGTGGAACTATCCCACACTCATCGAGAAACTGAGCAAATGGCCCAGGACGCTGTTCACCTGATCCGTCATATCGACCGTAGTATTCACCACCACGATCTGATCTGACAGCTTTAATAGTCTTTCCGAGTTGATTTTCAACTTCGGCCTTAAAAGACTTGAAAGCGTCTAATGCCTCGGACTTTTCCTTTAAAAGGTATAGGTATCCGTATCGAGAGAAATCATCTATAAAACTGATAAAGTATCGTTGACCATTCCAGGATGCCGTAGGGAATGGACCACAAATGTCTGTATGTATCAGTTTTAGAGTTTCTGTATATCTCTCGGCCTCAAATCGTCTCTTGTCTGTAGTTTTGCCCTTTATGCACTCAATACAAACCTGTTGGTCTGTGTGATCCAGTGCTCTGAGGATTCCATCTGACACAAGTCGGTCTATTCTCCTTGTAGAGATATGACCTAACCGTCTGTACCATAACCTGAATGAATCCTCAGTTGGCAATTTACGCTTAATCCCTCTGGACTCGCTAACATAACTTTCATTATTGCTGTCAACAGTATGCAATAAATATAAGTTATCAGAATCAATCAATGTACCAGTTCCAATCAAAGTAGAGTTAAAATGGATGAGACTTTTATGATTTCCGAATCTGATATCATAACCTTCTTTGTCCAACAAGGAAACAGAAATCAGATTCCGTCGAAAAGACGGTACATACAAAGTCTCTGTTAACTCTAATATGTAACCAGTACACAGGATCATCCCGAATGTAGCGATGCCCTCAACTGGCATCGGATCACCTGCGCCCATATAGAGAAACCTCTCACTTTCCATGGGCTTCCGGTACGTTCTGTACCCCTGCAAAGAAACACTTATGTGTTTAGTGGTTCCTGTATCTAACCACCAAGTGTTCTTAGGTACAGAAACTAGAAGGGATTCCGTACTGACAAGAGACAAGGACATACCTTTCTTTTCACACCAAGTTTTATACTTGATGCAGTCCTTCTTTAAGTGGCCTGCCTTATTACAGAAGAAACATTTTATTCCCTTATGCTCAATATTTGAGCCCTTACGTTTCTTCTGAGAATCAGACCCTGCAGTCTCTTTGCCTTTCCTCTTCTTAGAACCTGATGAAGAGGCAGTTGCTAGGTGAGCACTGTCCAACTGAGAATGTCTCAACCTTTCCTGTTCTTGAACCAGATGAACAGTCAGCTGATCAATTGTCCATTTATTTTCTTGACAATTGTAACTCACCTCAAATTGACTGTACTGAGGTGGTAAAGAAGCAAGCACATGATGTACCAGATAATCATCTGGCAAACCAACTTTAAGTGCTTTCAACTTTTCAGCCATATTGACAATCTCTTGAACATGCTCCCTTATGTCACTATCACCCCTGAACTTTATGGTCGAGAATTTGCGAATGGTATCGCTAATCTCAGCCTTCTCTGTATGGGTATAGCGACTAGCTAAGATCTCTAGGATCTTACTGGCACTTTGTTCCTTTTCCAGTGTACTCTGCATAGACATAGGGACAGCATTGAGTATGACCAAACGGCAAGCTCTGTTTGATTGTTGCCAGTCCTCAAAAAGCCTGGAGTCCCTTATCAGAACTTTGAGGGTCTGGTACCTTAGGACAATCCTTATAGAGCGCCAAATCCTTATTCATACAACACAGTGTTGTCTCTACCTTCCTCTTCCATAACTTGAAGTTACTGGAAGATAACATTGGCACACTGTTCAAGTTGGCAGATACCGAGCTCGCTGAGTTCATATCTGAAAGAACACAGCACTTAATCAGCTCACCTTAATAAACTTTATGAAAGCAGTAACCTTAATGAATAACACACTGAATAAATCAGAAGATTAATTATATGACATTGTGCCCAATCTTTGGACTGAAAACACAACTCACAGTTAATTAACCTGTCATAGTGTGAATTTTATAGCTTGATTTAGCCAAATATTTAACCTTCCTTTGGGCCGATCAAATATTCGCAATAAATCTCTTGATAGCTATAAAACTTGAAATTCATCACTATCGTATTTATAATTTCTGCCAAACAGACATCTTCCTTTGGGCCGACAACTATCCGCATGAAGTTATAAATACTACTCTTGAAATATCCAACTCGATAATGTCCGTAGCAGAGGTCACTTTGGTGACTATACCACTTCCATTAGTCGAGTAAAACAAACAAGCTAAGCTCTAAAAGCTTCCTTAGTGTTATTCTGCTTTCCTTTATATAAATCAATCATTTGAACCCGACAAACATCTTAAACCTTATGATGTTCATGTTCAAATAATCTAATTAACTTTAAGTCCGGCAACCCAAACCAGTACTGATGAACAGTACCCAAATAGTACTCCAAATAGTACCCCTGAATAGTACTCAAATAGTACCCAAATAGTGATGTAAATAGTACCCGCGAATAGTACCAAAAAGTATGCAAATACGTATCCAGACAGTATACAAATACGTATTCAAACAGTATACCAATACGTATTCAAACAGTATACAAATGCGTATTCAAACAGTACCAAATACGTATGTAATACTTCAATCATTCAATCACTATTCACAGATCACCACTATTCACAAATCACCACTATTCATCATCTCCATTTCCCAAAACCAAACGGGAAAAACGCAGAAATCCAACCCAAAATTCAATCCCCCAAAATTCAATTAATCAACAACAGGGAATTGAAATCAATCCCCGAAATCAATTAATCAATCAATTCCAAAATCAATTAATCAATCAATTCCCAAAATCAATTAATCAATCAAAATTGGCAATCGCAGGGATTCAAACAAATTCCCAGAAAAAATCCCCAAATTTCCAATTGATTTCAAATCATGCATCATAAACTTGCAATCCATGCATAACCGAAATTGATTGGCTCCGCTACCACTTGTTGGAACCGTATGGGAGATTACATCCCAGGAACGAATCAATTCGATTACTGCATGAAATTTAGATCCGGATGCGGAAGCGTACCTGATAATGATGCCATGATCTGATGTGGAAATCCGGAAACTTGATCTTCTGGTGAATGGTTGCTATGGGGTTGGATGGAGAACCAAAGAAGTTGAAAACCTTATGCTTCTTATCTCTTTTTTCCTTCGTTCCTTCTATTTATTTTCTTAATAAGGAACTGAGGAATTAATTAATAGCAATTCCACCAGGGATCAATTCTGTCCTTAGAGTTTTTCATTAATTCCGAATTGGTCCATCAACAATTCGGAATTAATCCGGAATCTGCACAATAACCGTATTAACCCCCCACACTGTTTCAATTAGACGATTGGACCCCTTAACTTTATTAGATCATCAAATTGGTCCAATTAACCTTATGTTAACAGTATATTGTATGACGGTACACAAATAACATATGCGTCCATATGTCCCTAACGTGTACAAACGGTACTAACGCACTAGTCCCGTTGTCCAAAATCCAACACACCAAACTTGAAAAGAAACACGGGTGAGCTGTTTGATTAAACAGAAAAAAAATAGAAAGTGGAAAATAAAAGTATAAGAAGAAATGAGGTAGCTACCTGGTGAGAGCGAGAAGCAGTGGTCGGAGGAGAGGAAGGAGCAGGGGTATTCTCCGGCCAGGCGAGCAGATCTGTGGTGTTGGTATGCTGTTTCCTCACCGGAGTATTCCTCTCCATTATCTAATCGTCTTCAACAAAAGAAATGCAAACTGTTTTTTTCCTTTGCTCTGTTTGTTTTCTCGCTGCTCTGCTTTGTGTGTCCAGTGTTTGCTTTTGAAGCAGAAATGGATGGAATGGAAGGGTGGATGCGAGAACTGAAATGACGAAGGTGTCCTGAGGATTTAACCTCTGTGCTTAGTTCAAAATAAAACAGCTTCTTCGACTTCAATATCACCAAAAAAGTAGGCAGTTAGTGAGGAGGAGGTAGGTTAAGCCGTTAAGGCTTTTAATTTTACTCCCTCTGTCCATGATTGTTTGACGTTTTAGCAAAAACGCCTGCGTCAAACTTTAATTGTCGTTCTCGCCTTTCGAGAGCTTCTTCACCTCATTCGGACCAAAACACCCTCGCTCCCTTTGCAAAGCCAATTCCTCTCCTCTGCTCCCTTCGCTGCTGAAGCTGATTTTGCTTCTCAAAATTCACCAAAATTTGAGAGGGAAATTGAAAATCAAAGTGGGTGGGAAATGGGAAATTTGGGCTCTGTTCACTGTGTTCAATATATATTCTCGCAATTGAATAAATTTTGGTCTCCTCTACTCCGTCCACAGCTTCCTCCTTCATTCCAGAGAAAAGTTATACGAAATTGGGTTGTTGAATTCGATTATGGAAACCGTCGAGTTCAGAGAAGATTCGCAGTACGATTCCATGATTGAATTTGACGATTCAATGAACATGGTGGTCCGAGATTCAATCGGAATCGTGGCAAAGGCCGCGGATGCGGGGAATGAGGCGTCAGGCGACAGCATCGAGGCTATCGTTGAGGATTCCACCGAGGGTGTCATCGAGGGAACTGTGGAGGATTCCGGCGACGAAATGGTGTTGACTGTGGAGGATACCTTCTGCGATGATGGGGATATGGCTTGGGGTCGCAAGAGGAAATTGGAGCCACTTGTGAATTTCAGGAAAGTGAAGACCAGGGTAGGCGATTCACGGCCGAAAGTTCTCCACAATTTCGACTTGAACGAACCCTCGTCTGAGGAGAGACTGTTGGCCGCCAAGTACAAGGGAGAGAGAGATTTCGACCTCAACAAACTCCCAATTGCAGGTATGTTTGAATTCGAGGACCCAAGTTATGAACCAGACTTTATTGAGATGTTGCGTCTCTTGCTTCCATCCTACTACTGATGACCAAAATGTATTTCTTCTAGTTTTTGGTTAACAGAATGGTGTTGTTGATGTATGTGCAATTGGTTGTTCTTTGTATGTAAGGAACAAGTTTTTTGTATTGTTAGGCAATCTGCAATCTGTAAGTAGGTAGAAAAGCTGTATGATGTAAAAATCAAACCAAAATATCAATGTATTGTTTCAAGTTTATTCCAGATTGCTGGCTGTTTTTAGTTTATTTCCAGATTACTCTCTGTTTTCAGTTTGTTTGTAGCCTTTTTGTTCACCAATTAATCTACTTTGGAGCATTGTGGTTTGTGGATTGTTTGCTTGTGTTTGAAGTCTGCCCCTTCGAGATTCATCTCTGTTTTCAGTTTAATTAATCTGTCTTTTGGCAAAGCAATTAATCTACTCTGCCTTGTGGTTTGTGGTTGGCATCTTCATCCTTACATACATGAATTTGGATAAATGGTTTGTGGAGTGTTTTTCGCCAGGCGATTCAATTTGTTAACCTTAGAAATTGGATGTATGGTTTGTGGTTTCTTCCACAATTGATCAGTCATTACTGTCCACATGGTGTGGAATATCTGTGTTGATACACCAAATGATCTATACTACTGTAAAAATGCATCTTTGCTTCCGATTTGTGGTTTGTTTGAGCAATGATTTTGCATATCAGTTTTACGATGTGGGTTGGATTGGTCTTGGTATGTGGTTAATGTACATTTGCATTGTGGTTAATGTACATCTGCTTGGCTGAATTATTGGAGTGGGAAGACATGGAACATAGGTTGGGTTTAAAACTATGCATTGTGTTGATTACTGTTTTCAATTTCATTTTAGAATCCCAGGTGGTTTCCTTTGTGGTTGGTTGCAAGTTTTCGTAGAAAACATGCAACCCAAATGGTCCATTTTCGTAGAAGGTTTTGGTCTATATTTGTCCCTGAGAATCAAACCGTAATGGAACTGCTGTGCCAATCATATTGAAACAGAGACAGAGATAAGAGGAAGGAAAACACATTTAATTTTATTCATACTCCATCAAACAAGACATGTGACAGAGAGATTAGGGAAAGGGAAACACAATATGAACATTGAAACTCCATCACAACACACACGTGATGGAGATTAGGTAAAGGAAAACAAGATACATAGATGTTGAACTAATCAGTGGTTGGAATGCCTGGAATGGCATTCGCAAACCTGTTCAGCTCAACATCAGCAGCCCTCGCATTGTTGGCTCCTAGATGCAGCACACGTCTCATATGCTCCAGATGAGCAATCCCAGTTGAGAGATGTGTGATACACTTAGCCAGCATATCAACAGCAGGAATGGTCAGCTCCCCTAAGTCGTCTTCAAATATATCCGCCTTCCGCTGGGTCAGCTCCTCCACCCTTTGGCTCAGCAGCCCGACGTGAAGATTGGTTCGAAGCACCAAGTGGTCTAGCTGCACGATCTCCTCTTGGAGCTGCCTGCTCAGCTCTTGGACCTCATTCAGCATTTCCAGTTTGGCTTGGCGTTCCATGGTGAATAACCTGCACAAAGATTCAAAGAGGTGGAAGATGAGAAGGAGGATTAGTAGATGGGAAATTGTGGCCGTTTAGGGTTGCGGTGAAACAAGGGAAAAGAAAGCATTTATAGTGGCTGGCTAGGGTTAGAAACGGCTGTTTGAAGAGGTGTAAACCAAGTGGTCAAACGGTGTGCTGTTTGGGAAGGTAAAAGGCTGCCTAAAAATCAGGAATCTATTTCCTCCATTACACTCCTTTTCTGCTTAGATACCTGATAAAAGCATGCAACCTACATCCATCCTAGCACACAGTAGCATCATCGATCAAGGCAAAGCAATACAACAGATCATTGTATCCAAACAGTAACCAAACACCTCATTCAAAGCAAACATCTCATCCAAACCAGCAACCAAACATCTCATTCTAACCAAACATCTCATCCAAACCAGCAACCACACATCTCATTCTAACCAAACATCTCATCCAAACCAGCAACCAAACATCTCATTCTAACCAAACATCTCATCCAAACCAGCAACCAAACATCTCAGTCTATGTAAACATCTCATCCAAACCAAAAATTCAACATCTCATTCAAATCAATATAACCAAAGCAATTTATGCAGTCAGAAATTGAACATAGGAGTTACTGGTCGACAAAATCCACTTGTACTTATATTGCTGCATCAAATTAGTGTTCACATATCTTGCACAAATCCACAGAACAAGAGCACACTATGTTTGCTCCACATACAAAAATTAACAGTAGCAAACAGAGAATGATCTTCTCCCTTTGACAGTGCTAATCCTAACCAGAACTCCACCCAAAAGGTATAACCTAATGACTATAATATCCAACATATTTGCACTATATGCTATATGTACACAAAATACTCCAGTAGTTGCACATCTGCTACCAAAAAATTCCATTAATAAACTGGAACTTTTAACAAAAAATGGCCCATCAAACTTCAGTTGGATCTTCACATCTGCATTCTAAACAACAGGCACAAGTACAATGTCAATACATAATACATAGATGAAAACACAGTTAAAATATGACATGTACAACCAACATGAAGCCTTACATTGAGCAGCAGGAAGATGAGCAAGAGCAGTGGCAATGAGAAGTGGATCACACGACAGCATGGAAGGTAGCAACCCTTGCCTAGCTAATTGTTCCTTCTTCATGTGAGGAATTTTGTACACATTTGAGCCTTTAATTTTCAAGATCTCAATCATGCATGATTGGAGAGTTAGGAAAATGCTATTAGCCTTAAAAGGAGGAAACTCAAAGAAAGCATTGTTAACTGCTTCCACTAACTGATCCATATTTTTTGCACACCTCTTTGATTGGAGTGATTGAATTGCTCTAAAAAACCCTAGATCAAGCACATTCAAATCAGGCGAATTAGGGGGTTGACTCAAAAGTGTTATCTTCAAACCCACATTGTCTACTGCTGCCAAAAAATCTACATCATCACAATGTATATGTGTTTTTGCATTGTCCTGTTGGATGATAATTTCATCCATGACACTATCCCCCGACCATTTGTCCTTAATGGCTGGTAGTATTTTCTCAATCATGAATTGTCTAATAACAGCCCTATCTACCTTGGTAATTGGCTTAAGTTCTAGAGTCCCAGCTATCCTATTTGCACTTGACCTCACCGCAGCCACCTCTGTTACCAATGGGAACACCCCTATCTTACCATCAAATGTACATTCTCCATTAGAATCAAACCTAGGTCTAGCAACAGCTGCAAGAAACATAATTTTAGGTATAAAATTAGAACTTTTAATGTTCCTTACAGGATCATCTTCGTCGGTAAGAAGATAGTAAGTCTGCACCTTCCTTGTCATTTGGAACCATTTTTCATCTATGTGCACCACATTTTCCATGTCGTAAAACTGGTTGGAGGTTGGATCAATGGAGGACAGACAATGACGCACCCTTTGCACACGGTTCCCCTCTGTCAATGTTGGTTTCACCGCATTACTGTGCCGCTTCAATTCTCCACTTCTTAATTTCAGTTGTAAAAACGACTTGGATACACCGAGGATTCCAGCGAGAGACCTCAGAGTTGTCCTATCTCGTAATGGGACATCTCTAATCTTCTGGAGATCAAATTGGATACGCTTTCTGCCACAATTTCTAACTCTTGACTGTGAAACCTCGTTATTTTCAGACTCC